>JAJGOT010000121.1:687500-785000 GCA_022457155.1 Cladopsammia gracilis
ATTTCTCTAATGCGGACGTGTGTCCGTTTTTAAGGGACTGCAATCTCAAAGTATTTTTGCGGCGTTGACTGTTATGGTTTCATAATTTGCATTGTTTAACTGATGACGTTATTTAATTGATGTAATACCGTAAAGTTCCGGAAGTAGCGAACCCCCGAAAGTAGCGAGTAGCGAGCCTCCGGAAGTAGCGAGTAGCGAACCTCCCCCCCGAAAGTTGCGAATAGCGAACCTCCCCCCCCCCGAAATTAGCGAGTAGCGAGCCTCCCCCCCGAAAGTAGCGAGTAGCGAACCTTCCTCCCCCGAAAGTAGCGACTCCCCGAAAGCAGCGAGCTCCACGAAAGTAACGAGACCAATTTTTTTATAATTATACCAACACAATCTAGACTTTATGAGAATCCCACCCATGTGGCAGTGACATAAAACTGGACCGACGAATTTCGTCTCGTTTTTTTTAAACAATTATTGTTGCGCATTTCTGTCTTTTTTTCAATCGAAAAAAAAAAAAGCTCCCACCAACTTTATTTATCGTTTTTTGTTCCCCGAAAGTAATGAGGGTCGTTACTTTTTGGAACTTTACGGAAAATTGCCTAGCCTGCGTGGCAGGCGTAAACAGGGATGGAGGAGGCGGCGCGACAAAGGAGAAGGGAAGGAATGCCTGCTATAAGAACCGGGCTATTCGCATGACGCCCACCGATTTCCTGTTAATCGAATTATGTCAACTGTCAATACGTTCACCAATCAGAAACTGGCACGCGCTTTTACGCATGGCTGATTTCACGCGGTAATTTACTATCTTTACCGCCCAGCGAAAATCGGCCAATCGGAATTTTACGGCCGCCAGCGTCCGCAGAAATGAACAAAAGGGGGTCTTTATTGCAGGCGTCCTTTCCCTCTCTCCCCAGATTCCCTCTCCTCGACGTCTGCTACGCAGGCTATAAATTGTCCTAATGTCGTATGTAATGTTATGAGCAGATGCTGTCCAAATACGGAAAAGACGCTTCTGTCACCGCGATGGTGGATAAGCTTGATTGGGTGATCATGCCAGTCTTCAATGTTGACGGATATGAGTTCACTCACACCGGGGTTAGTCACTGGCTCTGTCATTTCTTATATAGTACAAATATGAAAAACAAAGAACTGAATTCTACGCCCATTTTAATTGGTCATTGTCTATGATCTATTATAGTACAGACGCACAGCTTAAGTCATGGAGAATCTGTTTCGTCCAACAGGGCGAATAAGCAGGAGGAAAATGAGGACGAGGTTATTCCAGAAAGGGTTAATCCATGGAAACAATGTTTAGCAGAAGCTTTTGACAATTAAAAAGAACACGAAAGCGAAGTAAAAACTATGCCGAAATAAGCCATTTTCGTATTTAAAATTACCGCTGAATTCAAACACCAATGACATATTGATACAGGGTTAGACTCGACCTGATGTAAAATATTCACAAATACAGGCAGACGATGCGTGAAATTTGAAAATTAAACAATAGACAGAGCTCTAAACAGGTCATCTTCTCGCCTGAATTTGTGAATTTATCACTTCAGATTGAGGCTAACCCTGTAAAAATGCGTCTTTGATGCTTTCATTCAGCGACCATAGCGAATTCGAAACTGGACTATTAGAACAAAATTCTCATTTATTTTTTTCATTTTTGCGGAAATCATGTTCCCGAGGACTTCGAGATAACTGGAAATAGCCGTTATGCATGTTTACATCACACAAGCTAATTTCACCCCTAAGCCTCGCTTTCGAAGTGTAAACCCATGACAATCTCATCAATGTATTCTCAAAGGAGCAAAGTTGAAAAGAATACCCACTCAAAAACAACGTGAACTTGTCGAAGGTTTGCAAGGAATGTAGTACAAACGAGGCTTGGTGGTGACGTCATCAAACATAAGGCAAATATCGGGATAAAGTTTTATTTGTGTGAATTTTGTTTTTCCAGTATCGCATGTGGAGGAAGACCAGGAAACCTAGTGGCTCCGGATGTATTGGAACAGATCCTAACCGTAACTGGAACTTCCACTGGGCAGGTAACCATAACAACTGTTGTAATTGAAGTAAACACGAAGTTCTACTACAAAAGTGATGGCACGTAATTTATCTCACATTTTGGGTGTGAAATGTAAATTTAAGCATATTTCAGTCGGGGGCGGGTACTCTGTATATTTTTGGGTGTTGGTATGAAACCCTTTTCCAGAGCATGTTCAGTTTCATTTTGCAACCCTGTTAAAGGTTAGTCACCAAACATCGTTATACCCTATTCCAGACTCGCTATCTTCCAGAAACTCTCAAATAAAGCAAGGACCACTTGGACAAACAGCACGGCGAAGTGAAGCCGGATCTTGGTGTAGATCAGGATCAGCAGTATTGAATAAAACTTAAAACTAAATGCAAGGCTGATCGGACAGCTATAAAGGGTATTTTATTGCCCAATATTTTCGCCATTCGTAAGGCCAGAGAAGCATTTTTAATTTCCAAGGGCAAGACTCTTGAACCCTATGGGATGAACAGACGCGATGAAACATAATATACTTTCAATTTTTATAGTAGCCTTTGTAAACGTTTCTGCTGTTTATTTTTGTTAACCAATCATATTTAATCTTTCATTTGAATCATTTTATATCTTGTAACCGTTTTATTCCATTTTTACTTAGCTCTTTGTAGCCCCTGATGAAGGTTAGTTTTGCCTAACCGAAATATTGGGCAATAAAATACCCTTTATAGCTGTCTGATCAGCCTTGCATTTAGAAACCCATTCTTTATACCACTAATTAGTTTCCCGGTAAATGATACGTAATTTCTATACCTTACCCCACACTTAACTGATAGCAAACCATACCCTTCACAATGGCACATATCCAGAAAGCTTGTATATGAGAGTTCCCCCCCCCCCCCCCCTCCTCGCGTGGCCAACATAGCACTATTTTTATCTCTTGAACAGAACCAGGAGCTAGTGGAAATCCATGCAGTGACACCTACTACGGGTCACGCCCATTCTCCGAAGTCGAAGTCAGAAACGTGGCACGTTATCTGTACAAAAATCGCAAAAACCTGATTGGTTACATGGATATTCATGCCTACAGCCAGTTTTGGATGATCCCTTGGGGATACAAAAGAGCCTGGCCACAGGATAATGGCGAGATGGTGAGTCAAAGGTCGGGTTTCAAGAAACACCGGGTCAAGGAAGTCAAGTTTAAGTAATGATCCGCATAAGAAGGATAGTAGTGCTGAACGGCAATGCACGATGGAATGTCAACTATTTTCATTGTCACAACTAGTGATCTCATTGGATGAGACTCAAAAACCGCTAAAAAGTTAAGGTTCAAGGTTTCAAGTATTTTGAGACCCAATCGCACAACATGCAATTTTTAAAAGATATTGTATTTGGGAAACTTCATCAAAGAAGCAAAATTAGTAGCTATTGTCTTCTGCTATTCTGATTGGTTAAGTGCGAACATTTCCTAAAATATGTTTGACGCAAATGGATTTTCTGTATTTTTATAATGAAATATAATTATGAACCATCAGCCCCTCCTCTATTCTTAAAATCAAAGATATTCTATGTGGGAAAGAGTCATTGCCGCAGAACAATGAAGTTTACAATAGTTCCTATGTGGAGCATTACTTGAAATAAATGCAGGGGGCGTTTCTATTTTGGGAACATAGATTGCTAAAAAAAAAAACATTTCGTCTTTAATGAAGCAAATTGTGGTTTACTAAAAACTACATGCCTCTATTCACTGAATAGAAACTGATTCTTCATAAAAGCAAAACTGGGCCTTATATATACGGCCAGGTTAGGAAAGGTTCCAAAATGACCTAGCAGAAAACGAATAAAATGATGCTTGTAAGAACTGGAAAGATATATTTTCACTTTGCCAAACTGGAGTAGTCCAGGTTTAAAAAAAAAAAACAAAAAAAAAAAAAACAAGGAAATTAAAAGGACATAGTGTTTCGCCGAAATAACAAAACTTCGCTCGCCTTATTTTCGTGTTATATCGCCAAATGCCACCAAATATACAGCTAAATTTACGGATAATAAGATCCTTGAAAGCAAAACAGTAGCAGTAGCTTGGAGATAAAGTGCAGGATTGCAAGGATACACCTTATTCCAAAATGGCGGCTAGTACTTTATTATTCTTCTATATGTATGTTAATTAGCCCTCTTGGCCTCATTTTCGCTTGAAAATTATTTTGTATTTTGCACATGCTGACGAGGCCAAGGGGGCTAATTTACATGGATATAAAAGAATAATAAAATTGCCGCCATTTTAACCGAATTCAGTAGCCACGCAGCTCTTTAGAACCTCAAATTTCATTGCACCTGTATACCACGCAGCTCTATTGTTTTTAGGTCTAGGGTCTATTGTTAGCCATTGTTGTGTTGTTTGTTCTATTGTTTTCTCAGCTAATCAGAGAAGACCTTATAAGAGCTGCGTACCGCCCCACCGAATTCGATTTCGTGACAGGCAAACAAGAAAACAAACTTGCCATTCTTGTGACAGTTTGTCTCTGTAGCAAATATTTCTTTACTTCCATCACTTTTGGCGATAATTTCTTCTAGTCTCAAGATAATAAAGCGAGTTTAAAGCGAGCTCCTTACTGTAATCAAGAAACATGTGATATGTCATCCGGGACATTTTCCTTTAATAAGTAACTGACAACAGCACAGCGAATCCTTGCAGCGGATAGGATCTTTTGGACCCATTTACGTGGGATACTAAAAGCGAAACGAAAGCCAAACGGCAATTCGCCCAATTTGTAAATATTAGCGAACCAGTAGTTGTAGTTGTTTAGGTCATTACTAAAATGAAATAGCTATTGGGGTCCAGTTGAACCCCGCTTTACGGAAACCCGCTTAATACGGACGCCCCATTATTACGGACACTTGTCTTGGTCTCGGCCGAAATTCCATACATTTATACTAAAAATGTCTTATACTCCGGCTCGCCTATAACTCTTGAACGAAATGCTCTTGCGTTGCGCTTCAAAATTTAGCGCATATGTTTAGTTTTCATGTCTCTACAATTCCATAAACATTTTGGAATCGAAATCTGTTTTTTAATGCTTCTGCTTAATATGGACCCCCGCGTTAATACGGACAACGGACAGTCATTCCCGTCCAGACTAAACCCTAACCCCTAACCTCTAACCCTAACCCTAACCCTAACCCAACCCCTACCCTTCACCTTAACCCCAATCTCATCCAAAGTTAACCTCGTTAACACGAACAGTTTGATAATTTACTAAAATTTTCTCAAACGCATAAGCATATATTCAACCATGAGCTAGACATATAGCTCTGAAACAATGCATTTGTCTAGTCATAATTATTTAGTGTCTTGGTGTGGTTAGATATTTTAACTCACGCTGCAGTTTCCCGTACTAGGGACGCTTAAATTATGTCATTCATAAGACCCCGCTTTATTCGGACTCCCCTGTTAATTCTTGGTTTTCGCATGACGTCATAAAAATTCAAAAATCTTTCCATCCTACAAAGCTGTTTCTAACATGGTATGTCGATACCAGTGTTACAATCCTTCACAAAAAGTTTCAGGTTTTAACGAAGTTTTGCTTCCGATTTGTAAAGGTTTTAAATGTGTCAAGCAATTCGTCACGCTATTTCAGATAAGCCTTCAAAATAAACTGAGCTATTTTTGCATTGTACATGAGATGTTTATCGGGACGCCAAGATGGCCCTCCATACATATATGTACATTTTATACTAGAAATGTCTAATACTCCGGGTTCGCCTATAACTCTTGAACGGAATGCTCTTGCCCTTCAAAATTTAGCCCAGATGTGTAGTTGTCATTTCTCTACAATTCTATAAACATTTTGGAATCGAAATCTCTTGTTAATGCATATAACGTACAGTTTGATAAATCATCTGCATGCAATGGGTCACACGACTCATCTCCGCGGTATGGCCAATACCTTACGCATGCGCACATGCATATCACCCCTGGCAATGGCAGCCATGGGCAGCTGTTTCGTCCTTGTCAGGACTCATCAGCATGGTGCTCAGTTTCCGTGGTCCCTAACAGGTGTCCGTGTCAATAGGGTTTGACTGTATTAACTACGTTTTTTCTTCATTTATCTTTTATTTAGAGAAGAGTTAGTAAGATTGCAGTAGATGCACTGTTTAAGGCTGGATACCGAACACGATACAAAGATCCGGGACCTTCATCTATTGTTATCTGTGAGTAAATATATAGAGGTTATTCGGCGTGAAGTTGTGTAATACAACTTTTCGCTGAATAAATTGTTTATTGTAGTCGATACGACAGTAATCTTCTCCTAAAACTAAGTTTTTGAAACTGTTGTTCCTAGCGCGCGATCAGAAGAGTGTAATAACGTGTCATATTTGCACTCGTTTTGATGCGTATATTTGCACTCTAGAATGCTATGTCGAATAATAAATGTAAAAAAGCGCGCGCTCCTAAAACAACACCAGACTGGCATCGAGATAGGTTCACTTAGAAGTCTTCGTTTTGCATTCGGAAATTTTTTGGTCTTCTGGGACGGGGGCAATATAATCCGGATGGAAATCAATAGAAAGATGTAAAATTTATTGTAAAATTCATTAATAATTCATAAGGTACTAACAAATAGAAATGAGCCATTCCAATCACATGATTACCCTGTCTAGGCCGATACAATCTTGATACAACTCACAAGTGGTTGTATCTAATTTACATGTGAATGTGAATTTCACAAGTTGTTTACTACATGAGCGGGAGTGTTGTATCGATCGGCACTATACATTCACTCGCCTTCGGCTCGTGATTGTATAGGCCGATACAACATTACATACAAGCATGGAGTCCTGATACAAGAAAATTAAAATGTTTTCGTTTAAACGTTAATTTAGGCTAAAAGATCAATTAAAATCGCCCTAGGATTTCCTGATATGAACGAAACTTCACGTTAAAAACATTACAGGGCGTTTCTTAGCCAATCAGTGAGCGCGAATTCAAACGGGCACGCCTCTCGCAAAGTTGAGCACGATCAAATTTACCTTGTCGTTTCGTGTTTATCACAAGAGTGTTAAGTTAGTACAAAATACGAAGACTGTATTTACTTTATTGCTTTACACGTATCCGCAGTTACGAAAATAATTATTGCCTGGTGATATCGGCTCGCACTTGTCCAAACGATGTCTGTGATTCGCTAAGAAAACAATAGATTTGTCCCGCTGGGATAGGGATGAAGGAGAGTGGCATTGTTCAAGTGATATATCAATTGTATCGCTCGCCAATCACAGACATCGTTTGGAAAGCTACGATCCCGCTCTGATATCGTGGAAATGTGTAAAGAAGTTTGTTGGGTGCTCTCGGTTAAGCGCGTCGCACTGTTACGTAAATGAACCGGAGTTTTGCAGCTCAGTGATGTCCTCGTTTGGCTTATTCTTTTCAGACGCAAATTCAGGCTCCACAAAGGATTGGGCCTACGGTGTCCTTGGGGTAAAATACGCGTTTGCTCTGGAGCTTAGAGACACTGGCCGATATGGTTTCGCGCTGCCAGCCAATCAGATTATGCCAACTGGCATTGAGACGTTTGCCGCCATCAAAGCAATGGCCTTGGAACTGAAACTCTGAGCTGCTATGATGCCAAAATCCGTGGAAATAGACATATGAGCGGAATGCGTGTTAAATGATATTTGATTAAAGACTTCCATGGATTAAATAGTGTCTCTATACTGATTTGTCTCTATGCTAAGGGTTTGGGGAAGCTGCATTGCAGAAGCTGGAAGCATTCAGCATTCAGGCTGAGCCGGAACTCGATTATTTTTGGGCCACTTGAACCTAGTGGAACAATTAATTAGCACTTACATGAAGTTACTTCTGACTGTTCCACACCTAGTAGGGATTTTTTGTTCTACTAATCGACATTAAATGCCCCGATATTTGATACAATATCTTGATGTTCTCTTCCCTAATAAAATTGTGATTCCTCCATGGGAGAAAAAAATCCAGTCATTTTGTATACAAGGAAATACATGATTGTTTAATAAAAGTCCCGGAATATGCGTATCCGGTTTACGTCTGGACTGTAAAAACGAACGAAAACGCACACGCGTGGACGGAAAACGTTTTGAAAACGCGTTTTTACAGGGGTATGAGCTTCTGTCTTTTATAACATTCTCGAGTGGAGTGGGAGGGGGTATCATTCCAAAATATGGGAGAGGCTGTACCAAATATTGATCCCTCAGACGAGACATTTGCTCCGGACGTGCGCGTTACCAAAATGAACTACATTGTATTGCTCATAATTATGTATGTATGCGCTATTGTTTTGCTTTTGGATTTCTATTGTTTTGGCTTTTGTTTTAGTTTTAAGAACAGTATGCATAACTAATGTTTGGGGTTAAAAAGTGCAAAATGGCGGAGGTTTTTTCGCTCGAACCAAAGCAAATTTCCCACCGAAATGTTTACTAGATTCCAATCTTTCCAAAACTGAGTGTGGATGTTGACATTGCGCCTGTTAAAATGAGTTAGAACGCTTAAAGCGATGACCGCGCGGTCGAATTCCCCCCAGGGGGGTGGGGTGGGGTGGGGGGGTGGGGGTGAGGGCGAACTCCATACCAGCCTTTATACGAAATTGCTCACTTCAAGGTAAAAATGACGGTAAAAATGACGGTACTTTTAAGTTATTAAAATATTTTAACGTTTCTAGATAGAATAATAACCATATTACAAGAATCCGAGTGTGGATTTCCGAAAAGTAATTCACAAATTGCCAGGCCATGCATTGACAGTAGAGCATGCGAATAGATACAGATTAATAGAAGCCAAAATTCGCTCAGTCGAAGCACAGTGCACTGAAAAAATGGCAAAATGACGTTTTTTTTTTCGCTCCAACTAAATCATATTTCCCACCAAAATGTTCACAAGATCCCAGTCACTTCAAAACCGAGTGTGGATGTTTACATTATGCCTATTCAAATGAGTTAGAACAAAAGCGATGACCGCGCGGCCGAACTCCATACAAGCCTTTATACGAAATTACTCACTTCAAGGCCGGTAAAAATGACGGTACTTTATTTTAAAGTTATTAAAATATTTGAACGTTTCTAGATATAATAATAACCATATTGCAAGAATCCGAGTGTGGATTTCCGAAAAGTAATTCATAAATAGCCAGGCCATGCATTGACAGTAGAGCATGCGAATAGATACAGATTAATAGAAGCCAAAATTGGCTCTGACGGGATATTTTTTGCTCCCACTAAATCATATTTCCCATCAAAATATTCACAAGATCCCAGTCTCTTCAAAACCGAGTGTGGATGTTGACATTATGCCTATTAAAATGAGTTATACGGCGAAAAGCGATGACCGCGCGGTTGAACTTCACATAAGCCTTTACTTGACATTGGTCACTTCAAGGTCAAAATGACGGGACTTTTTTTTTTAATTATTAAAATATTTTAACGTTTCCAGATAGAATAATAACCAAATTACTGGAATCCGAGTGTGGATTTCCGATTAGTAATTCATAAATGGGAGAAATTTTGATTTTCCCTTAAAAAAAAAATGGCGTTTTCACAGTGATTTTAAGGGTCAAATAGGGGGTCTGGGAACGAGTTAAGAAAATAAGAGGCAAAATAAATGTCACCCAATTTTTTGCCATGTCCCATCCAAATTTTATTAAAAAATGGAGTTGTTAGTTTTCAATTTAAATCCCTGACCTCTAAAATCCATACCGGCTTTCAGAACTCGTTTGCGTATCTGAAGCAGTAAATGGCGCTCAAGACATACACTTTATCTTGTCGCGCTGTGTGATATCGAATATCTTTTTCTTGGAGGGTGGAATGAGTAGGTTTATACGCTTTCGCGGTATCCTCAAAAATTAGACCCAATTTCAGATCAACTGGATTGTCGAAATCTAGTCCCGTTTTCAAACAAAAACGGCTCAAAATCGATACCCTATTTTGCCGGGGCGGCAAATACCTCACTAGATATAGTTTATTTCGGGGAGTACCCCCACCCACCCCACCCCTCCCTCCCCGCTGGGGGCATGAATGTAGCCTGCGTATTAAATGCGTAGGCGTCTTCCATTTCCTTCCTTCGACATCACTCGCAGGCCAGGTGATAAATGACGCATAAAACTCCCGCAGTGCTAATGGGAAGTTTCAAATGAAAAAAAAAAAATTCCGGTATCAATTTGATTAATAAAACGTCTGTGGATTGAAAGGATAAAGAACTTTTGGTCTCAACTAAGTCTCAACTCGAAGTTGTTGTGTTTGAAGAAGATCATATTTTGCATCCATTTCCGGAGAAATGCACAGCGTTTTCGCCTTCTTGTTTCTGCTCGTCATCTTTGGGAAGTGTCATTGCGAAGGACCAGCAAGTTTTAGAGGGTAAGCAACATGCAACAGTATCATGTTGAAAAGAGGAAGAACATTTCATACATAACGCTAGTAATTTCGACACTAAATAAATGCAAACGTTCTAAGAATTCCATAATTTCAATTTTAGCCAAGCTATACTAACACATTCAGCCTGGAATTACAAAAGACGACCTAAAACTTGCGTGCGCGTGCTTGCTCATATCAGAAACAAAATACAGGCATATACGCCACATTATTTCACCCCGCAAACTTCGAGTCATCCCCTGTGTTTCTAGAGTCATTTATGTTTTTGTGGTGGTGGTAATTTCCGAATGCATACGCTTTATTGAATAATGTGAATTCCTGCGGTACCGTCTGTTCTTCAATACTTGGCCATAGGAAATTTGAGATACTCGAAGGTTAAATCATAACCCGGAGGGGGGGGGGTACTCCCTTATATATAAGTTAAACAGGTATGTGCGGCCCTAAAAGGTATGGTTTTCAAGCCGTTTTGGTCTGAAATACGGTATAGATTTTGACCATTTTGGTCTGAAATGGGCTCTGGCTTGCGCGCTCTGGTCTGGAATTGGGTATGGTTTTTAGAAGAAGCTACTTTTTTTCATCCCTCGAAAAATGCGGTTTGATTACCATTGGGAATTAGAAGCCCTTCTATTATCGATTTAAGGGTCTGGTCTGAAATAGGGTATCGAATTTTGGGTCAGGTCTGAAATAGGGTAGAGAAAATCGCATATTTCAGTCTGAAGTAGGGTAAGGATTTTAAGAAGCGTGCCGCACACCCCCACCAAAACTTTCGGGGAATACCCCCCCCCCCCCCCCCGGGATCATAACTAATTTGACAGACAGGACACGATTTTATTTGTACGAATGTTTAACTACACTCTTCATTCTCAAAGACCTTCTAGCTACATCGACCTAGTGAATTACCAAACCGGTAATCGGCGGAATCGGCTAGGGTCTACGGTACGTGACAGAGAAAGGGGCATGCAAGCACAATTTGCTGTCTGACAGATTTTCTACCGGTAGTGGAATAATAACATTAGCTAAAATAATTGATTGTTGAAACTTGAAATAGATCTAAATGTTGTTATCAGTGTTCTTATATACGTACGTGTTCAACCGGGTCGTAGCTTGAATTGGATAATAACTCAGTCGGCTTCCGGGGGGGGGGGGAGGAAGTCCCTTATAAAATGACGGGGTTGCTATATCAAACTCTGTTGAGTACTTCCGGAGTGTTGGTCTCAAATGCGGTATTTGGTGAAGGGTTTATAGAAAAAAGATTTTTGTCGTTAAATTGGGAATCTCAGTAAGAGCAGTAAGAGGCTTGGGTTAAAACTCCAGAGGTGGGGGGGGGGGGGGGGGGGGATCGCATTAGAACAGATGGTGATTGTATTAGACTGCGTGAAGTAACCATATTCTATTTTATTAAATACTAAGTCGATGATTCAACTATTACATGTAGGTTATGGGCGTAAGGATCCTGTCGTCTATAAGTGAATTAATATATTAAATGACAGATGATTGAAAGCAGAATATGATAAATACACGTGGGACAATCACAGCAGAACGTAAATAAATATGACTTGTATTTCAATTCAACTGTAATATTCAGTCGGATTTACGTATTCATCATCACCATCTGTTTGGTAGCGCACGGATGCTTTTGACTAACTTAAACTTCTGCCAATCATAGCATGTGAGAGATCCAGAGATAGGTGATCTTTCACTATAGAGTGCTTCATTCGTCGCATTATCTCTCATTTACGTATAAAGGCGTAGTAAATGCGTACATCCTCGTATAACAATTGTAGACAATTGACCTTTTTTAGAACCTTTTTATCAGAATATTAATGCTGAGGTTGGCCAAAATTTTAAGAACGTGCTAAAAACGTGCTTACTTATGTCCTATTCCTTCGGTATTCCTTCTCAGAGATCGTGTCATTCGCGCAAATCCAACTAACAAAACTGAAGTACAATTTCTAGCAAGTCTTGAGGAGAACAATGACGTGAGTAAAAGAAAGATATTTTAATTAGTTTTAAAAAACATTCAAGTCCCCATAGAATCTTGACAATAATCTCGTTTATGGTCATTTTCGACCACAAGTGATGGTTCATTATCTCAGGCATAGTGGAGTGTGCCATCACGCTAGAGAGCACGCAAATCTCCTCCCGGGAGCTGAAAGGGGACATTATCACGTTTGATCACGTGATCACCCACTATGTCCCTGTTCAAAAATGTGATTAAACACTCTTCTTCGCGTTATATATAATATAATTAGGTAGAATTTCTATTTCGAGTGTCAGATAAAGCTTTCCTAACTGATCATTAAATACAGTTAACGAAGGAATAGAATCGCCAATATCTATGTCGTGAAAATCGGGTTCCAAACCACCGTCACGCTCATAATTTTCTTTAGTCAAACTTGATGAATTATTAATGAGTTTCACAAATTAATATAACTTGACTTTCTGAATTATTTGTAGTAGATAAAATATGAGCGGGAGATCTGTATGAAAAGCCCGGGGGCGGGGGGGGGGGGGGGGGTACTTCACCAATATTTGGGTATAGGGGTGCCGCTGAGGGTCTGAGACCCTGACCCTGTTCAGGACAAAAAATAAACGAAAATACCTACCCTCTATTTTAGAACCCTGTCTAGGACACGACTCGTGCGTGGTTATTAATCTGAGCTTTAAAAAAATAGTAGACGGATCTGAAACGAAAACGACTTCACCTTCGCATGAATATGTTAATCACGACAACGGAAGTCACCACAAGCGCTACGTTAATTGAAACCATACCCTGCTTAGGACAGATTCATACCCTGTTTAGGACAGACTCACGTTAAATTATATACCCTGTTCAGGACAAAAATGCCAAAAACCATACCCTGCCCAGCGGCACGACCCCGTATAGGCTATATAAAGGAGTACCCCCCCCCCCCCGGATGAAAAGTTAATGAATACTAATTAGCTTAGCAGGCGGTTGTATCAAAAGTTAATTCTACTGTTTAATAATTCATCAACTCAGTTGATTTGTATTGGGGTTTACAAAGGTATACATGTGACTCAAATACTGCCTATTTATTGGTCATTACTGTTATGAATTATTAATGAATTGTACAATTTCAGTTAAACCTAGACTTCTGGACTCATCCCTCCCATGCTGGGGCTTCGGTTGACATCCACGTGACTTCAGCGGAGTATCCAAAACTCGCCATGCTCATGCAGGCTCAAGGGATTAATTTTACAATTTTAATCCCAGATGTGCAGACACTGTTGGACAATGAAAACCCTCCGTCCCAAGTAGGGAGGATTGGGTTCGACTACAGTCGCTACAATCGTCTGTCTCCGGTAAGGCAAAAAAATAATTCACTTGGCGGTTTAGTTTCTTGATACGTTCAGTTGTACGTTAGAGCAGTTTTCAATTGAGTGTCGTAAAACCAAAACCAAAGTTATTACTCTGACCAATCACAGCAGTCATAAACAATCCAATGAACTAGCAGAATATCCCCTCAAGAATAATGAATAGCATTACTTGCAAAGAGCAGCTTGAAATAATGGATATCATTAATTCAGGCCTACTTAAACGAAGTGGAACGAAGACTCAAAATTATATGAAAGCAACGGATGCGGTGACAATTTTTCCAGCTCCTGAGCTTCTGTATCCAATACAGGTTACCCTGACCCTAGCCCTAACCCTAACCCTAATCTTCTTTGGCACTTTTCCCCCCTTTCACTCCCTTTCGCGGTTGCCATCTTTTTTTTTCTGTTATGGTGCAACAAAGCACCACGCGAAGATACCATCCCGGTGGTGGCCTGAATTGATTATATCCATAATTTCAAGCTGCTCTTTGCAAGTAATGCTACTCGTTATTCTTACGGGGATACCGTGTTGGTCTCATTGCTATAACTCGTTTAAAGCTTCGCGTATTCACGAGAAAAAAAGGTGGAGTAAAAATAATTCAACTAATAGAGCGTTTTCACTTGACGTCATAGCCGCCATATTGGTGTTCCCGTACAAAAGAATTTTAATTAACTTCTTTTGTTAGGAACACCAACATGGCTGCCATGGCCTTTGTCATTTGAGTCCCACGGGACTGAAGGTCACGTGAGTGAAAACGCTCTATAGAGCAGTTTTCAGTTGAGTGTGAAAAGTAATTACACTATTGCTTTGGTTTTTCATTGCTACGCTTTGTGATTGGCTAAAAAATCTCGCGCCACTTTCTCGACCAATCAGAAGTAAAACCAAAACCAATCGTGACTTGCTCGCACGCGTTTTCCCGCGCTTGGCGCCGCCGACATGTAATTGCTTCGAGCTCTGATTGGTTCATTCACAATTTCAAGCTGCTCTTTATTTGCAAGTAATGCTATTCGTTATTGTTACGGGGATACCGTGTTGAATGTACTGTACTGTACTGAATATATCGTGACTACATTTTGTTGCAGATTGAAGCGGAACTGAGAAACCTGGTGAATTGGTACCCAAACCTGGCAACTTTAGTGACTGAGTTTGGACGCTCTTACGAAAGGAGAACCATTCACGCCATTAAGGTAGCTAAGCATCATTTTCAAGGTGTAAGAGGGTGGCAAAAAGGGGGCCGGGGGGGGGGGGGGGGGGAGAGGGGGATACCGATCACGCATCACGCCGAATTTTTAAGTGAAATCACGCATCACGGAGAAAATTTTTAACCAATCACGTAATTAAGGAGTAATCCGGCATTAAAAAGGTGACAAATCAAGGTAGGCCTAACATTAAGCGAGAAGATCGAATGTATATAATCTGGAATGCCACGCGGTCGAAACAAAATAGCACTGAAAAGTCCTGTTACATATCAATTACATTAACTAGTATGAATGTATATGAGTCTATTGTTTCCGGATTTCAGTTTTGGACCAACCACGAAGATAGAAGGTCAAGAAAAGACAGATAAAGACAAGACATGTTGAATTAGACAATTTGCGTTGAGTCCTTTGAGTGATAACTTTTTTTGTTTTTCAAAAAAATGCCGAAAGCATTCACGTATCACGAAAATCTAATAGGTAAATCACATGTCACGCGCTTCTAAAATAGCAAATCACGCAATACGCTACGCTATCTGGTCGAGCATCACGCCGTTAATTTGGGCACAATCACGCATCACGCGGCTAATTTTGGGGCAATCACGCGTCACGTAAAACCCCTTTGCCACCCTCGTGTAAGAATATAATTATTCAACGAACTAGATCTTTATTCTTAGGCCTACATGTGTATTATGTCCATGATGCACATTTGACTTTGACTTTTCAAAGTGTGATTTCAAATAGGTGACGCGGGCCAAACTGTTGTTGACAAATACTCATACTCATCAAGACCATTATTCTATTCCTATTCCTGTTCCCATTTGATATGGAAAACTTTTTTTATCTTAAGCCGAAAATTAGTGGAAGCATGATCTAAGATATTAAACAATTGGGTGAACATAAATTGTGGCATTCTTTAGAGTCTTTCAGGTGTTTGAATACAACCTTCTTTGAACCAACAGTTGTATCATGTTAATTTAAAGGTGGTCAGACACGTGGGGTCATGTAGCAGGGACATGTCACGGCGACATGTAGCAGCGACAAAAATTTGTGTAGTACACACTAAAGGACATGTAGCAGGGAGTGTAGCGGGAACATGTAGCAGGGAAAAAAATCATAGCGCTTGCACACCACATGAAAATGTCGCGGGGACATGTCTTAAGCATTTTCATTTACTTAATATAAATTCAACTTTGTAACTTATAATTTCAAGCTGAAGATGACAAAGGATTGTCGAAACATTTTTTTTTTAAATTATAAACAGTTGTCGTTGCTTTGAAAATTGAACAAAAAATTGTTATATTCACTAAAATTATCACTCACTTCATTTTATGAACGCTTGATGTCTAATTAAGATAATCGAGGGACTGGTTAGCAAACTTCAATTGAGAGACTTAGCAAACTTCAAAGGCGAATTACCATTAAGAGCACCGGCTAAAACTGATTAGTTGCTAAAATTATTACAGATCAATAGAGTCCTAAAACTTGTGTCACGTCACAAATTCTTAAATTTGTGGAATTATGGAAGATTATGAGACATTCGCTCTGATGATTTCATGCAAACCCTTCTAAATCTGCCCTGGTTCCAATCGTTTAGAACTCATCATCATAGCGATTGCAATCGAGATTCCATTCGCAACGTCTCGCCAATAGTCTTTATCCCTCATTATATTCCGATTATATTGAGTAATCCCGGCTAATTATCAACTGTCTGAAAAGCTGGTGGCGGCTTTTGATTGTTACAGGGGATTGCGGGGCTGACACTCTTAAACTCGAATTGTTATTTTAAGAACCAAATTTGTTAAAACAAATCGACAGGTAAGAACTTTTTTGTTGTTAATTTAAATTTCTTATTTTAAGAATTTAATTCTTACTTTAATGCTTAAGAAATTGATTTTAAGGAAGAAAGTTTCTTAAAATAAGAAGTAAAGTCTTGAAATAAGAAATTTAATTTAACAACAAAAAAGTTCTTACCTGTCGATTTGTTTTAACAAATTTGGTTTAAGAGTGTGAAACAATAGCAAAACAATGGAATATATTCAACTCAACATATTCCCCCGACATATTCCCCTGACATATTCCCCTCTTAACACCCATTGTTGCAAACAAAAAAAACAGCAAAGCAAGAAAAAATTGTCACCAACTTTAAGGATTCTTACATTTTGAACACAACCGAGCAATTTGTTAAATTGAACACAGACGATGATCGTTCCGAAATATTGGATTCTACTTTACCTTTCTTCACTTCTGGCTCATTTAAAAATGAGTCTTTGTTCCCTGAACTTAACTTCTTGCCATCGTCTTTCATGTCCTCCATCCAGTTGCAAACTGCTGCGACATCTTGACATTGCTCGGCATCTTCGAACAACCCCTCAGTCAATTCTGCAACGCTAAACTGCGCGTTATCATACGCACCTCGATGCTGTTCAGCCGCTAGCTCCTCGTCTAGCTTACTGCTTACATTTAACGAACCACTGAAACTGTTCTGAGTAAGAAACAAGTCGTCTTCTGAATCACTCATGTCTTCTAATGTTGGAGTGAATTTGAATAAACTCAGACACGACGTAAAACATGTTTGTTCTGCACGAATTTACCACGTCGAAATCCCAGTGCGTACGTTTAGCATTTTTTTTCTATTGTTCTCCACACATACAAAGGCATTCCGATATATGCATTGCACAAAAGCGTTTGTTTGTCATTGGGGAGTCAACCTCGCCCATGTGGAATATAAGCCGGTTATTTTTAGGCACCTCGTGGATACGTGATTTATTCACCGAGGGCTAAATCACGTATACCCTCGTTGCCTAAAAATAACCCTAACTAAGATGCTGATTTTTGGAAGGTGGGCATTTTTCACGCACTTTCTGAATCAATATCGCATCAAATCCCATAAGTTTCACAACTTCAGTTTTTGTGACGCATATCAAACTCTTTCCCCAATACGACGGACATTTGTTTTTCTCGGCTCCAGGCGGACGCGGCCGCTAACCCCAGGTAATGCGCATGCTCTCCGGTTCAAATTTTCAAAATGGCGGACAGGCCAAAGAGAGAAATAAAAGAACCAAAGCGATTCTGCAACGAATACTCAGCATACATCCCCGTTAAAAAGGTCAAACACGGAAAAAAGATACAAAACTATATGATATTGAAATCACGGAGGTTGACAAACCCAATAAGAGATTGAAAATTCATTACATTGGCTACAGCACTCACTTTCTTCTCAGCTGTTTCGAGAGCTTGTCGGGCGTTTTCATCAACTCGCAATCGCTTTTCCTCTTCCTGTACTAGTGATTCTTCTAATGCTCTTTTCTCTCCCCTTAACCGGTTATTCTCATTTTTAAGCTGATGTACATCAATTTCGTTATAATACACCTTAAATTGATACAGAGGACCTGTTTCAAACTTGTTAAGAAGTGCATTTAATTGCCTTCCGCCACATTATTTACTAGCGGTCTTAGCTGCTTTCTGGAGACAGAATATTTTTTTTGAAGACTTTTTAAAATGCGGGGTATACCTGATCGCTCAAACACTTTGTTTACAATAGCCGAGAGAACCGACTGATGGTTTAATTCTCCGTCTTCTTCTTTTTCTTTGTTCCTTCGAAACTGTATAGATTAGTAAGCTGCAACGAAAATTTATTGGACGACGTTTAGAAAAAAAAAAAACCGCAATCGATAGATATACCTAGCCTGAAAAGTGTATTTATTCCAATTCTTACGGATAATAACTTTACAAATCATACTTGTTTATCTCGTACGTAAACGATGGCAGATTAATCCCCGAAGCTCTTTCTGAGCTTCCCGATTCCTCTCCTACTGTTTTCACGCTTATAAAACTGGAATAAACAAAAGGACGAAAACATACCTGTTTTGAAAGGCCATTTGACGAGGTAAAATCTGCTTTTTGTTCGACACTTTACACATCAAAACAAAGGAAATTTGTTCCACTTTTTGATTTCGGCGGTACATTTGCAATTTGCGCTTGCGTAAAAGAGATATCGCCCAAGACTCCTTGCTCGGTCGTATTTTCATCACGAACGCCTTGTTAATTTTGACGAAACCGCTCGGGAGAAAGGTGAAAATGACGAGGGAAAAACTTTACTTTAAAGTAAGAAAAAAGGCAAAATAGAAAGTCATTATATTATAGTTTAATATTTCGGTGGTACATTGAGGACTTTTTATACAGAGAATCAGCACGATGACAAAACGTTGGAAAATCGCACTCGATTTGAGGGAGGCGTTGAAGTGGGCGTGGTCTCAAAATTCAATTAGAGACTATTTGTACCCCGTGAGTTTGATATGCATCACTTTGATTTTGTCACGTCATCACTTGATTTGTACACAGAAAAAACGAGGACGTTCTAGGGTACTATTATTTACCCCCCCCCCCCCCCCCCCCCTTTTTAATCATGGTTTAATTCAATGATATTATAGTCTTTAATTTTTTTTTCAGATATCATCCAACCCTAGTGCAGGAAGGAAAGTGTTTTTCATAAACTGTGGTATTCACGCCAGAGAGTGGATAACACCCGCCACTTGTATGATCATGATTAAACAGGTTTGACCCGTCTTCACTAACGTGTTCTCTTTTTTAAGAATCTGAAGGATGGATAAAGGATATAGCTTATAGCTATTAATTTTAACGTTATTGAAATTCGGTGATTTAAAAAAGAAACAGCAACATTATACTTTATAATGTGAAGACATATTTTCTATAAGATCGTTCTCGTTATCTCTTAGCTAAAAACAGGCTAACGTGAAGGCGATAAGAGAGACTAGTAAAATGGTTTTAAAATGAGCGCCAGCCTTCATTTTGATGTAACCTCTTGTAGTACGCATATGTGATTTCTTGTTTTGTTCCGTTTACAAAGACAATCTTACCAGACAATAAAGATTCCTTTATCGTAAATGATGTGATGAAGCCAGTTTGTCATAGTTGGTGCCTTGGTTAGTCCAATTTGCAAGTACAATATTCGTGTCTGTTGTCTGATTTAGAGAGGTGCCGACCTCGAAGAAAATATACTTACAGACAAACAAGTGAAATTCGACCGGAACCAGCTAACTACACCTCTCTAGATCTTAGGTTAAAAGAGTCGGGAGGGGATACTCCCATATGTAAGCTATATAGGTATGTGCCGCGGGATATGGTACGGTTTTTGAGGTGCTCAGTCCTTTTCAAAATAGGATATCCTTTCTAGGTATTGTGATCCTTGGTTACCGTTTCCTTTGAATTGTATTAGTAAGGCAAAGTCTTCACAAGCCTAATAGCTCACAGCTGCCCGAGCTTAACCCGGTTTCTGAAGTATGAAGCGAGTGAGAGTATTACTACACTCCCCCCCCCCCCCCCCCCCCCCCTGGATGGGATGCTAGTCCAGGGTATCCCCAACCAGCCAGCATTATGTCGCCGGTACCTTATTTATACACCTGGGTGGAGAAAGACAAAGTGCAGCAAAGTTTCTTGTCTAAGGTAACAACACGACGGCAGAGCCCAGGCTTGAACCACCGACCTTCAGGTTGAAAGTCCGATGCGCTAACCTAACCACCAGACCGCCGTGTTTCCACTGTATCAGTAAACACCTAACTAACTTTAAACCCTTAAATAGGGTCAGGGTTTAAGAACGTTCGCGACACGCGTCTATGCTAAATTGCACCCCTCCCCCCCGGCCTGGGAAAGAGTAGAGAGATAGAGAATGTTTAATTTCCGCCACAAAAGTACGAATCAGCACGAACAAATCGGTGCATGCTTCTTTATCTTTGTTAGATGCTGTCCAGATATGGAAATGACGCTTCCGTGACCTCGATGGTGGATAAGCTTGATTGGGTGATCATGCCAGTATTCAATGTCGACGGATATGAGTTCACTCACACCAGGGTTAGTCACTCTGTAATTTGTACTTATAGAAACATAAATCACCAGACACCAGACATCATTACTTTTGAATGGTCACACTTTGGGACTTCATCCACAGACAAAAGTTAGAAGCACCTAGAATTATTAGCAGCACCACAGGAAGGTACTACTCAATAGCTTTCATTTGAATGGTACTTTAGAATTTCATCCACAGACTCAAAAGTTAGAACCACCTTGTACAGGATAATAAACAGTACCACAGGAAAGTACTGCTCAATAGCTTTCATTTGAATGGTCACACTTTGAGAATTTCATCCACAGACGCAAAAGTTAAAACCACCTTGTATAGCATAATAAACAGTACCACAGGAAAGTATTGTTCAGAAGCTTTACTTTGAATGGTCACACGCTACATTTTCAGCCACACACAAAAGTTTGAAGCATCTTGTACAGCATTATAAATAGCATCACAGGAAAGTACTGCTCAGTAGCGTTCATTTGAATGGTCACACTTTAGGATTTTATCCACAGACTTAAAAGTTAGAACCACCTTGTACAGCATAATAAACAGTACCACAGGAAAGTACTGCTCAGTAGCTTTCATTTGAATGGTCACACTTTAGGATTTCATCCACAGACTCAAAAGTTAGAACCACCTTCCTTGTACAGCATAATAAACAGCACCACAGGAAACCACCTTGTACAGCATAATAAACAGTACCACAGGAAAGTACTGCTCAGTAGCTTTCATTTGAATGGTCACGCTTTAGGATTTCATCCACAGACTCAAAAGTTAGAACCACCTTCCTTGCACAGCACAATAAACAGCACCACAGGAAAGTACTGCTCAGTAGCTTTCACTTGAATGGTCACACTTCAGGATTTTATCCACAGACTCAAAAGTTATAATTACTTGTACAGCACAATAAATAGTAAATAAATACAGGGAAGTACTACTTAATCAGTTTTCAGTTTTCAGGAGTGTCAGTAGTCTGTCGAGGGTGATCGTCCGGGTAAGTGTAGTTCTGAATAACTGTTGTGATAGAGCAGTTTTCAATTGAGTGTCGTAAAACCAAAACCAAAGTAATTACTCTGACCAATCACAGCAGTCGTAAACAATCCAATGAACCAATCAGAGCTCGAAGCAATTACATGTCGGCGGCGCCAAGCACGGGAAAACGCGTGCGAGCAAGTCACGATTGGTTTTGGTTTTACTTCTGATTGGTCGAGAAAGTGGCGCGAGATTTTTTAGCCAATCACAAAGCGTAGCAATGCAAAACCAAAGCAATTGTGTAATTACTTTCGACACTCAATTGAAAACTGCTCTATGTTGTTTATGGCGGATGTTTCGACAACCTGAACGACAGTCATCTTCGAAGACATCACCTTCAGAGAATTGTAACTGTAAATTAATGGTATTAATGCTCTGTTTATGTCTGCCCGTTGTTGATGGTATTACCGTCAGTTTTGCGTTTGAATGCTTGCGCGCGCAGAGTCAACTATGGAGACATGTGTAGTTCTAACTTTTGAGTCTGTGGATGAAATCCCATGGTGTGACCATTCAAATGAATGAAACCTTTTCGGCAGTACTTTCACATGGTACCATTTGTAGTTCTAACTTTTGAGTCTGTTGATGAAATCCTATGGTGTGATCATTCAACTGAAACCTCTTCGGCAGTACTTTTGCATGGTACCATTTGTTCTAACTTTTGAGTCAGTTGATGAAATCCCATGGTGCGACCATTCAAATGAAACCTCTTCGGCAGTACCTTCACATGGTGCCATTTGTTTACCAATATTTTGCAAAATGAAGTTTGGGATTTTTTTTCAATTTTGAATTTTAGAACTCTTGGGAGTTAAAAGGTTAAGGGTTGACAGTAACCTTTTAGTTGATTTCTATGTATTTCTTTTCGTAGTATCGTATGTGGAGGAAAACCAGATCTCCTAACAGGGGCTCCAGCTGCGTAGGAACAGATCCCAACCGCAACTGGAACTTTGGCTGGGCAGGTAACCATGTAGCGGTGATAAAGACAAAAGTCGATAAATATGACTTTAACCCTCGGACGTACGCGCAAACTTATACCCCCACCGCAGGTACAAGGTGTGCTCTACAAGATAGGGTAAATATTATGGGTTGTGGCGCTGCTAAGGGTCCGTGACGTCATCCAAAATGGCCTAACCCTAACCCCTAACCCTAATCATAACCCTAACCTCAAGGATGAACGAACAACTACTAAAAAATATGGGAGAAAAACCTTAAGGAGGGGGGGGGGGGGGGTGGTCAAAACTGTCGCAAGTTAAGAACTAGGTACCTTTGTCATACACGAATTGATTATAGAACACTAAGAGGCAGATATCAAGTGAATTTTCGAAGAGAGAATTTAGTGAGAATTAACCATAACAAGAGGCTACCAGTAGTCTTTACTTATGCACTTGTGTAAGAAAGTTTTATGGTTTATTTTAAATGTGTCACGCACCGCTACCCCCTCAACGAATTTTGCGTGACACATATTGCACCATCAGTGAAGACACGAGGAAGACACGTTGATTAAAGCTACCATTTTTTCTGTACTCGCTTTGAATATTTATTTTTTTTTATTTCACTTCTGTCTCTATCTTTTCTTCTTGCCGTGAGGATCAGTTTGCCGTTTGTACCATACTATGTGCTCAGTAGACGGATTCTGATTGGTTTAACCTTCCTGAAGCCTTTTATAACAATAGGGGGCAAAAATAACTTTCTAGGGGAGGCAGGGGCGAGTTCGCGTACACTAAACGTGATTACGGGCACGCCACTCGGCACGCCGAAATCACGAGGTCGCGTGTCAACCAATCAGACCAGTGAAAGTCATCCCGCGGGATACGGGAAACTTTAAAAAAAAACAAGGCATTTTGTGACTACAAAAAGCGGGACGAAAAGGAACCTTACTGAAACCTTGACTCATGCCGCTATGCGCATGAGTAACAAGAGTTTTCAAGTTGCAATTCATTTCTATCCTGGTCATATGCAACCCAAGACACTTATGTTAACTCTTAGAGCAGCACTAGTGGGATAATTTAAAACGAAACTAGACCATTATTTCGAGGTTTCATTTATATAAATCTGTCATTGTTTTTTTTTTTAGTGACGCTAAAAAATGGTGACATAGCCCCTTTAATTCATAATATTTTGCCACTTGAACAGGTGTTGGAACAAGTTCCTCTCCATGTAGTGATACCTATCATGGGTCACGCCCATTTTCCGAGGTCGAGGTCAGAAATGTTGCTCGATATTTATTCAAAAATCGCAAAAACCTGATTGGTTACATGGATATCCACGCCTACAGCCAGCTGTGGATGATGCCTTGGGGATACAAAAGATCCTATCCAGACGACAATGGAGAGATGGTGAGTACCACAGGCTTCTTACCTTTGGTTTAACATTTCCACTCACAACAATTAAGCAAATGCAAGACTAAAAAGATGAAACAGTATGATAATGGGCTAGGGTTTTTTTTTTTCAATCAAAAAGGTGTATACTTTCTGTAATATTATTGAAAAGTTAAGAATTTTTCTTGTGGCAAAAACCTTCCAAGAGATACACTGAATATTATTTTTCTAAAATAATCTAAATATTGCCACGCTATTTTTCTAGTCTTTTCCGCTCTTGGAATAACCGAAGCCAGGTGGCATGATGAAGAGAAGTATCTAAACTTATTCATTCCGATCAAGAGAAAATTATCTGAGATAACATTCCCCCATACATGGGCCTCTTCCAATGATTTTTTTTAATCTACAGTTAGTTCGGTGTCATACTGCGTGGGTGACAAGGTTATTTTAAGACCGACATCTGGAATTTAGGAGTTGGCGGGTTAATTGATTTTCACAGCCACACTCAAGCAATTTCCCTTCGCTGTACAAACAAAATGCCTCTAGCAATGATGAGAGTTATGATATATGATATCATTCTGTGGAATAGAAATCGTAAAGTCATGGGAGCAAGAACGCAAATAAACTTCACAGCATGGACACAAGCTAATAAATTATTAGATTGAAAATTATTATCATGGGGCACAGGGGTTCTGTTCTCGTAAATCATTCATTCATTCATTCATTCATTCATTTATTTGAATAATTATGTAATATTCATTCATTAGTATATTTCTGTTTCAATTAGAAACGAGTGTCTGATATCGCGGTTAGGGCTCTTTATTACGCTGGATACAGGACATCCTACAAAGTCGGTCCTTCATCAATCATAATCTGTGAGTATGACAAAGTTATTTTTAATTTTTGAAGGGCCAGTTTTTTAAACGACGTTTAGACTGGATTAAACAAAACTGCGGTCTGAACCTAATAAAATCTGGCAAACCCTAATATTTAATAGTTATTTGCTGTAAATTTACAGCGTCAAGAAGGCACATAGTACAAGCTAGAAAAGACGTTTAATCACGTACTTTTATGCCTAAAGTACTCTAAACACCTTCATTCATTGTTTCATCAAGCTACTTAAACAAGCGCTCTGGTTAGCCTGGTGTCCCTCACCTGAGGTAGCCTGCATGACAGGCGCTTTAAGAGCCAAGCGGGGCGAGCGAAGCGCGAGGCGAGTGCTTCGCGCTCGTGTCGCGCTTCGCACGAAATGCTTCGCTCGCCCCGCTTGGCTCATAAAGCGCCTGTCATGCAGGCTACCTCAGGTGAGGGACACCAGGCTAACCAGAGCGCTTGTTTAAGTAGCTTGATGAAACAATGAAGGCACGCCGTCCTACTTTGCACGCAACTTAACGCGCAATTTCTACATTGCGTTGTGTCTACATTCTTGTGTCTACGGGGGAGTGGGAGAATGGGGTCGGGGGGGGGGGGTCGGGGGATATTCCTCTATATAAGTTACATAGGTATGTGTGGCCCAAATGGGTATCGTTTTCGAGCCGTTTTGTTTTGAAAATGGGTGTCGATTTTTGCAATTTCGGCTTGAAAACTGGGGGAAATTTCAATGGTTAGGTTTGAAAATAGAAAGCGAGAATCGCATATTGATATCTGAAATGGGTCAGGATTTCAAGAAGTGAGCCACACCTCCTTCCCCACACTTACTTGAGGATTAAGCAAGACGGCACGAAAATTCTCCGAAGATTTTGAAGTAATACCACGAGTGGTGGATACTGTTTTTACAAGATGTCAGTTTTAAATGAAACCTCATGGTAATTTTTATTGTTCATGCAATGTACATGCATTTCTTCCACTTCTTAATATATTATATTATATATTATTTTTTCAGACGCAAATTCAGGGTCCACAAAGGATTGGGCGTACGGTTTCCTGGGAGTAAAATACGCATTCGCGTTGGAACTCAGAGACACTGGCCGCTATGGTTTCGCACTGCCAGCCAATCAGATCATGCCAACTGGCATGGAAACGTTTGCCGCCATAAAAGCAATGGGCAACGCACTACGACTTTGAGTTACCATGGAAACGGTCGTTAGGAAAAATATGTGTTAATACATGTAAGATATCTTAGTGATACTTGATTAAAGAGTTCCTGGATTTAACAGGGTCTGCCAATATAAATGTTTTTCTACAACAGTTAGAAAGGGTGGGATGGGGAGATGGTTTCAAATTAGCCATTGAGCACACCAGAGGTACTTCATAAAGCTTTTTAGTACTGTCTGACGTGGTTTTACCATTTTACTTATCTCTGATATCGTTTATTCCCTATAGTTTTTAGAGACGGCAACATTATAGTGACCTTTCAGCAAATGTTTTGTGAAACAGTGAGTTTATCAACTTCAACAGCTGTATTTTGTTCTACCTCGTACCCAGAGTGTAATGTAATGTAATGTAATGTAATGTAATGTAATGTAATGTAATGTAAATCTTTATTTAAACACGGAGAATCATCAGTTAGGTTAATAATTAAAAATTAAAACTTGTACAACTGCTTTACATGATTGCCGTGTGGGAATCCGATATCTCAGATACTTTCTTAATACCCCGTTTAAACTGCCCAATAGAACAAACGCTTTTTAAATCTTGGGGCAAGTTGTTCCACAAACAGGCCCCGCTGTAGCAAAAACTTCGTTTTAGGTAATTAGTATTTGGCTTGGGCAGCGTAAGCTTTCCTTCAAGATTTCTTAGGTTATAATCATCTGAGGGAAAGGACACCTTAGTCACAAGGTTGTTAGCGAGTGACCCAGGGAGATGTAAAACGCAAATAAACGAGAGCTGCTGCCCGTATTAAGCGGTTAGTTTGAAAGAAAATAAAGTTTTCACTTGGCGCATAATAATAATAATAATAATAATAATAATAATAATAATAATAATAATAATAATAATAATAATAACTTTATTTCTATAGCGCTCTTATCCCATGCTCAAGGCGCTTTACAGTCATATAAATGCTTATGCTTATGCTTATGCTTTTTCTTATTCTTATTCTTATTCTTATTCTTATGCTTTCTTATTCTTATGTGCTTGTGCTTGTGCTGGTGCTGGTGCTGGTGCTGGTGCTTGTGCTTGTGCTTGTGCTTGTGTTTGTGCTTGTGCTTGTGCTTGTGCTTGTGCTTGTGCTTGTGCTTGTGCTTGTGCTGTGCTGTGCTGTGCTTGTGCTTGTGCTTGTGCTTGTGCTGTGCTGTGCTGTGCTTACGCTTGTGCATGCAAATTGGAAAATTGTTCTCAAGTTTATTGCCTTTTGTCTTGGTAAACTTATGGTTTATTCTCTCGTTGAAAATGCACTTGATATCATCCTAGTAGTGTTCTATATGCATTTCATGTTGATAAATGTACTAAGTTTAATTTGGGGAATCTTTGACCCAACACTGTCAAAATCTCCTTGACATAGCTCTGTTAAAGTTCTTCGACTTAATCAACTGGTTTAAAAGCAAAGCAAAGCGTCAAGTTACTAGCTAATTCCACCACGATGGATAATTTACGAACCCAAAGATGATTATAATCAATTGGGAACGTCTTCGTTAACATCCAACTACAGCTCTCTCAGCGAGGAAACGTCGCGTAAATATTGCACTGCATACTTTATGGAACCACTTTAAAAGTCATTCACCATTGTTTGTTTTTTTTTTTAAGTTATCATTACAAGCCCAACAAGCTGACTCATGAGTTATTTCGGTCGTTGGCAGGATGAAGGTTCTCGGAGGTGGACCACACCCTGAAATGATCCCGCCCTAAAGTCCTTCCATGCAATAGTCTCCCCATTTTCTTGTCCACAGCGCTGAGAAAGTAACGCAATCGTTTCTCGGGGAAGTACATAATCCCAAAGATTTACTCTGGAAATGTTTCCAACGTAAGCGTCCCTTTTTTGATAACCGAACTGATCTCTGTCGTTTCCGACAACCATATTTCCGCCCGGTGTAATCGTGGTCCCATTTTTTAAGCCCTCTCCGGTCCCTTTTAATTCGCCATTTACAAATATCTCGTAGCTCCCATACACATTTTCCCATGTCACTGCCACGTGGTGCCACAGACCGTCCGGTGGAATTTGAAACCCGTGCGATCTGTAATAGGAGAAAGGCTGTTCATTCTATTGCCAGAACATGGCCAGACACGGGGGTGGGCAGACACGAGGGGTAGTGTTGCAGGGACATGTCGCAACGACATGTAGCAGCGACAAAAATATGTGTAGTGCACACTGAGGGACATGTAGCAGGGACGTGCAGCGGGGACATGTAGCAGGAACAAAATCATAGCGCTTGCACACGCATGAAAATGTTGCGGGGACATGTCTCGGGGACATGTTGCAGCGACAAGTGTCGTGTGAACAGATACTATCATAATTGTGCAACACCAATTTTGAGGACATTTTGTCCCCGCGACATGTCGACATGTCACTGCTACATGTCGCATGAAGTTCAACAAGCTGAACTCCGTGAGACACGTGGCGGGGACAAAATTTCCCCAAGATTGGTGTTGCACAATTATGATAGTATCAGTTCACACGAGGGGACGTGTCCCTTAGACATGTCCCCGCTACATTTTCATGTGGTAAGCAAGCGCTATGATTTATTAACCTGCTAAATGTCCCCCCCCACAATCCCTGCTACATGTCCTTCAGTGTGTACTACACAAATTTTTGTCGCTGCTAAGTGTCGCTGCGACATGTCCCTGCGACATGACCCCTCGTGTCTGACCACCTTAAATGTAAAGTACAAACTAAGAAAAAATAATATGCTACATTTTTCATGGTACTGGAGTTTCAAATAAACGTCGTCTCTCTAATAAATGTCCAGGACGTTTATTCAGTTGCGAAGGCCGTTCATGGGGGCGTTAACTCTAGCGGGCCATTTTTAACAAGGGGGTATCAAATTACCCCCTGGTCCTTGAAGCCTATGTTTTTTTTACCAAAATGGCTAATCTTAGAATCAGTAAATGGCGGATAGTATGAGACATCAATTGGATGAAAGGTGCATTTCAAAAGTGAAACGTGAAATATTTATTTGAGAAATCACTTTTGATCAAACATTTAGAATCATAACATTACATATGAAACTTGCAAGATTACACTTTTCCATTTCCAAAACCAGCTACTTAATTCCTTATACTACGAGTTATCACTTGTGTAGCATTTATTGTAGCCTGCGAGTAAGCTCTCGGGCTCAGGGATTGGATAGGGGGAGGTTGGAAGAGCCCGAGAGCTTGCTCGCAGGCTACATTTATTGATTAAGAGGCGTTTAATCGAGAAAACGCGGTAAAAAACTTACCTGGATACCTTTTTGATCCATACCATGAATCGATTGTTTCTCTCGTGGATAAATATTTCATTCATTGCACCTTTGGCAAAGTAACTTATGAACGTTTTGTCCCCGGGGTATGTAAAGCTGACAAAGAAAGTGACAGTAAAAGCAGCAAGAGCTGGGAAAGCCGGCCGTTCAAGAATTACATAGTCTTCGTTAGTCCTCCTTGGGAATTCTAAATCATAAGTTGTAGACAGATCTGAGAAGAACAAAAATTCAAGAAAATCACAAGTTTAAAAATATTGAAAACTAATGGAACCATGCAATGGTACCTACTAATAGTCACACCACTGCTTGAATAGTCACACCATGGGATTTCGTACACAGACTTAGAAGTTAGAAATAAACTTATGTCTCCATATTTGACTTTGGGAGTGAAAGAGTAAAAGATATATCTGAATGAGCGCGCTGCCAATTTTTGATGGCTTAGCTGAAAATTCAAACTAAATCCCTTGCCTCCCAGAATGTTTAGCTATACTTTCGTAGAACCAAAAGTATGATTTTTATCCTTTTGAAAACGCCAGGCGTAGTTTCGGTTTGACCTAGTTTGATCAAATTTTTTAATTTCATTTTCTGCATATTTCGTAGTAACCTGTCCAAACAGTTTTTCAATGCGATCAATTAAGAAAAAAGTCTTTCTTTTTTTTCGGCCATACTTTTCGCATTTCCACGGCCGCCATTTAAAATTAAACTCATCACCAATAGATGAGCTTGGGAATTGGTGCCTTAAAGGTTGGCAGGGGGCTGACACAATTCAGGCAGAGTAGGAAGGTATCCATGGCAACCCTGCGAGCGGGAACCACCCCTACAAGCGGCTGCCAACAGGCACCGTCACACTGAAAGGAATTCAGTGGAAAATATACTAACCTAGCCGGAAACTTACCAAACCCAAGAAACCCTAGAGGGATGGGAGCCGAAATCCGCAAAGATTTGCCTTGATATTAAGCAAAATTGATCTGCAAGGATCAAGCAAAAATTGATCCGAAACGATCAAGCAAGATCAAGCTCGAAAAGCCACGAGGATGTAACATGAGTCACAGAAGTATCCTGCAAAGACCCCTGAAGCTGCCCCGCAGGTCACGCACTGCCATGGGGAAAACCGCAAGGGCGCATTGGCTCAAGTTTAACTTTGCTTAAAATAAACTATTTGTTTAACCACATAAAAATTGCACGTTCCTGAAGTTCCAATCACTTTCGCTGTCTATCTTTTGGAACTTCAGGAACATGCAAATCTAATGGTGGCTGTGCAAATGCGAAAAGTACGGCGGGAAAAAAAAATGTTTTCCCCTGATCGGATCGATCGCCCAATTTCTGCTCAATTTTGATAGGGTAACTCAAGATTCCCCATTTGGTGCAAACAGCCAATAACTCGCCAGATCAACTCAATAATCATAAAACAATGGAAATTGTAGACACGCTAGCACGAGTTCGCACGGAAATCGCTAAAAGTTTTTTTTTATTACAATGTTGGATCGATGTACTGGTTTGCGTCCTGCCAGTTGGGATTTTTAAAATGTTATGTTCTATTTGCAATATTTGTTTCTGTATTTGAAGTGGCGTGCCTGTGAAATAGCTTGATAGCTAAGTGCTTGTCCACTATAAACAACATTTATTTGTATTTGTATTTGTACAATTATTAGCTAAATTCTACATTTGTAGCTTTTTGCAATTGTAAATAGTTTAGTATAGCTTTTTATAGTCCTTTTCTATGTGTTGTATAGTTTTAACTGTTGTACAGTGTAATTTATAATTTATTTCGATTCTATCAGTGCTTATATTGATAGCAGATGCTTTGGCTTCTGAAGTGGCCACCCTGATTTATTTGATATATTTTTAATCAACGCGCCCGACGGGCGCTATCTTTTCTTTTGGAATAGGAGTAAGAGAAAAATAATCCAGAAAACTTTAATATAGCAAAAAGCGGAGAAAATATTTCTCAAACTCATTTGGGCCGCGTTACGCGAAAAGGGCCCGGACGACATATTATTTTCTTGATTTTGAGTTTTCAGCTTTTTGCCCACTTCAATCCCTAAATAATATGGTGGAAGAGAAAAAAGTCCGGAAATAAAAATTAAAACCGTAAAAATCGTTCCTTGAATGCACATACCGCAAGACTTCCGCCATTTTGAGCAGCTGATTCCAAATGGAAATTACTCGAAATCACGTGTAATGTCGTCCGGGCCCATTTCCAGTGTCGCGGCCATTTATAATTCATCAAATTCGGACAAAGCAAATCACAAGCGCGACAATTGGTTGGAAACGCGATCTTAAAGGGGCTATGTCATGAGAGTTTTTACGTTTTTGTCTCAGAGTGTGCTTGAATTAAAACTGGAATTAGAACACCGAGAACAAGATATGAAGTAAATTGTTGTAGAAAGACTAAACCATAATCAGTGCTTATATTGATAGCAGATGCTTTGGCTTCTGAAGTGGCCACCCTGATTTATTTGATATATTTTTAATCAACGCGCCCGACGGGCGCTATCTTTTCTTTTGGAATAGGAGTAAGAGAAAAATAATCCAGAAAACTTTAATATAGCAAAAAGCGGAGAAAATATTTCTCAAACTCATTTGGGCCGCGTTACGCGAAAAGGGCCCGGACGACATATTATTTTCTTGATTTTGAGTTTTCAGCTTTTTGCCCACTTCAATCCCTAAATAATATGGTGGAAGAGAAAAAAGTCCGGAAATAAAAATTAAAACCGTAAAAATCGTTCCTTGAATGCACATACCGCAAGACTTCCGCCATTTTGAGCAGCTGATTCCAAATGGAAATTACTCGAAATCACGTGTAATGTCGTCCGGGCCCATTTCCAGTGTCGCGGCCATTTATAATTCATCAAATTCGGACAAAGCAAATCACAAGCGCGACAATTGGTTGGAAACGCGATCTTAAAGGGGCTATGTCATGAGAGTTTTTACGTTTTTGTCTCAGAGTGTGCTTGAATTAAAACTGGAATTAGAACACCGAGAACAAGATATGAAGTAAATTGTTGTAGAAAGACTAAACCATAATCAGTTTTTAGCAAATTTTCCAAAACACATTGAACAAACTTGAAAAAATTGGTCAATTTTTCAAGTTGCAATCCACTTCCATCCTGACAATCTGTAGTCAGAGACACTTGCTTATAGTTTCATTAAACTCGTAAAGCAATTTTAAACAAAACTGGACTATTATTTTCGCGTTTCCACTGATATAAATATGTCTTTAAGCTTTTTAATTTACCCTCGGACGTACACGCAAACGTATACCCCCACCGTGGTACAAGGGGGGGGGGGGGGGGGGGGGGGCGATGTTGCAATATTTCGGAAATATTTTACATCTAATAGATAGCCCGCGATGTGCTCTACAAGTTGTTGGGTTGTGACGCTGTTGGGGTCCGTGACGTCATCCAAAATGGCCGCCAAGGCGGCCGCCATCTTGGATTTTACTAAAAATTCAAATTTATCGGGAAAATGTGGAAATTGCAAATATTGTTTGCTAGAGTTGCAAAATAACATACAATTAAACATTTTGATGCTTTTGGTAGCATTTTATATGTTTTTCACTGAAAAAAGGTGAAAAACACGCATTTTCAGTCAAAAATGGCTTGACCACATGTTACTTATGGCGTCATATCTCGTTACCATATCAACCGGTTGTCGCCAAACTTAACCAAAATGTGTCTTAAGGATAAATGAACAGCTACTGTAAACGGCATGTGCTAATCTTAAATGGTCTTGACAACATCCGAGAAAAACCTTAAGGGGGGTGGCAACCACCCCCCCCCCCCCCCCTGCCTTGTACGTCCCAGGGTTAAAATCGCACTAATATATCCCTGTATTTATTATTAATCAGTTTTAGAAGCTACATCAAACACTCAAAATAGTGTTTCATCAGGTATCGAAACATCTCGAATTGTCGAATCCTGATAAACCGCTCTTCATCGTGTTTGATATATAACGTGCATGTTTGGAAACAGTTTATGTAGTGAATTCACACTCACCAAACCCTTTACACTCCGTAGGAATGCTAACCTCTTCGTTTTGAAATTGTAGAAACCCGGTGGAAGACGTGGGCCAAGCAAGCAAGTCACCCACGTGATCATAACACACACGTGACCGTTCATTTATGATGCTTTGAGCTAACACATTGCTCCACAAATTTACATCAGTGATATCACCGAGGTATGAATCGTTCAAGACGAAACTCCCGCCAATTATCTTCTGTAGCTGGCCAATCACAAGCGTCCCTGAGCTGTTGAAGTTGAGTCCCGGATATATATCCTGTTTTTGTCCAATCAAAAGGCCGTCGATATATAGCGATAAATTCCCAGCAATGTTCTCCCACGTCATACAAACGTGATGCCAAGTGTTATCCAATAAAGAGACGTAAGTGAAGTCACTGGGGGGAGAAGAAAAAATTGATAGCTGGTGACATGAGGCGAGGAATAAAGGAACACTAGACATCCCACCGAAACAACGAAATTTTGCTTACTTAATTTCCATGTTATATCGACAAATAATACCACTAATAGAGATCGAAAAACAGAACGGGGGGGGGGGGGGGGGGGGGGATCTGAACAAAGTTTTGTACGGGGATGCTCCGCCCCAAGGTCCAAACCCTTACACTTTCGTAACCCCTTTCATATACCTTTAATTGGAAATGGTACCTCCTTCACATACTTTTCATTGAAAATGGTACCCCTTTCATACAGCCTTTACGTACGTCTGTTTGATATATTTTGAAAGGCCCTTTTCATAATACTTAAATGGCAGTTTTGCCTGCCTTTTTATGCTTCAAATCGTGTTTTCGCTAATACCCTTTCCTATTCTTCGTAAACTCCCTACCCTTTCATATACTTCAACTCGTGAAATCCCTACCCTTTCATTTACCTCCAGCCTAAAAAGGGCACCCCTTTTGAGCGGAGCTTCCCCGTATAGCCAATTATAGGGAGTACCCCCCCCCCCCCCCCCGTGGGAAACAGAAACAGTAATTTGCAGATACTGACTATGGGATGGTAAGGATGGATGATTTTGCGGCAGGCGGTCAAGAAATCAAAATTTCCATCCTTGTGGAATTTTGATCCTTATAGTCGTTATTTTGTCTCGTTAGTTAAATTTTATTTCCTTTCATCACTTTTGGAGATTTGTTATTCCTATTTAAAGATAATAAACAACAACAACAACAATTTATTCTTTGTACAACAAGAGTTGGGTGATATGGTTTGCCCTGCAAATATTTGGAAAGCTAATCTGGCGGGGAAAAACAAGTACACGAATAACACAAATTATCTAATAAGATCAAGAACCTTATATTATTACAAAACCTTGCAGATTGCACTAAAACTTAAAACTTAAAGCAAACTCCTGGCCATAATCATGAAAACACGTTGAACCTGGTATTTGTATTACGGTCATCTTATTATTGTGGCAAAAGTAATAGCGGCACACGCTGTGCTAAATCTGATTTGAATCTGATTTGAATCTGTGCTTAGAAGGTACCTTAAAATTGTAGCGTGATACCGAAATAATTAACTCATTAAAACATCGACTTGACTTTTGCCCACTGTCGGACGACTGTCGAGGGGACTACACCCTGGACAATGAGTTGTTTATGGCCAAACTGACTACTAAAGTGATCGTAATACAAGCAATAATTATTGAGTGGTTAACGGATGAAAAGAATACCGTATTTGGCGTTGTGTTATTATTTGTATCATTTTACACCAGTCACGCTGAATTATTTCAGTTAAATCATAGTTTTCTGATGATAGCTTAGAATTTGTTCGAATCGTAACTTATCCGGTTAAAATACAAAATTGCATCATGTTAAAGTAAAATTACCTGTATTGATCTTTGATGATGATCCTAATAATTTTGTTTACACGGATTTGCAAGACAACCGCAGTTCCGTTCGTGACGTATGACAAGGGCGTGCTATCTCCATAGTTAAGCTCAGTGGCCTTAAATCGTAGACAAACACTCAAGGAGTTAATTTCTGTATTTTCCTTGACTTGAAGAGAAGCATAATCTCCTGAGCTGCTATCCGTAAAACGGAATCCTAATGGAGAGTAAAACATCGAGAGTTAAGTACAAGAAATAAAGTACCGAAGTGTGACGTCACAAAAATTGAAATTTGGGGAATTATGGGATTTGATTAGATATTCGGAAAGGGCATGACGAAAAATGCCCGCTTGCCAAAAATCAGCATCTTATTGCAACTTGGGGGTGAGATATTGGTACCGTTATGCTCTGATGACTCCATACAAACCCTTGGTTCATTACGTATGAACCAAGGCAAAATTAGTAGGGTTTGTATGGAGTCATCGGAGCATAAAGGGGCCAATATCTCACCCCCAAATTTCACTAGGATGCTGATTTTTGGCAAGCGGGCGTTTTTCGTCATGCCCTTTCCGAATATCTAATCAAATCCCATAATTCTCAAATTTAGTTTTTGTGACGTCACCACTTCGGTACTCTATACAGTGGAGTTCCGTTATCTAGAACCGCCTGGGGACCAACGAAAAGGTTTAAGATAACGCGGGGTCGAGATAACGAAGATGGTGTCAGGTTTTGATTCATTCATTCTTTCTTCTGTTGAAAGGAATACTGTACTGTACATACGAAAAACCCAGGGTCGAATTTTGAAGTTATGATTACTATCGTAGGGTAAGGTGAGAACAAGCAACAAAAACCCGTAGGGTAAGGCGAGAACAAACAATAAAAAACCCGCGCAGGAGCAAGAAACTCGACCTACAGATGAAGTCGAGACTGATGCAGTAATCGAACAAAAATCCAGATAGAGCAATTATTTTGTCCCTTGGTGTGTTTAACACACTCTGCCTTTGATGGACAGCCGAACCTTTCTTCGGACAGACCTTTCTAGCTGTTGTAGAGAGGTGGCCGTTACGGGGAGGTCGTCAATTTGAGGTGTGAGTTAATGAGAAGTCGGGACAAGAAAACATGGCCGTTGTAGAGAGGTGACCGTTGTGGGGAGGTTATCAATTAGAGGATTTAAGTGAGTGAATTAGAAGTTGGGACAACAAAACATGGCCGTTGTAGAGAGGTGGCCGTTATGGGGAGGTTATCAATTAGAGGATTTATGTGAGTGAATTAGAAGTTGGAAAAATAAAACATGGCCGTTGTGGAGAGATGGCCGTTATGGGGAGGTTATCAATTAGAGGATTTGAGTGAGTGAATTAGAAGTTGGGACAATAAAACATGGCCGTTGTGGAGAGATGGCCGTTATGGGGAGGTTATCAATTAGAGGATTTGAGTGAGTGAATTAGAAGTTGGGACAATAAAACATGGCTGTTGTAGAGAGATGGCCGTTATGGGGAGGTTATGAATTAGAGGATTTGAGTGAGTGAATTAGAAGTTGGGACAATAAAACATGGCTGTTGTAGAGAGATGGCCGTTATGGGGAGGTTATCAATTAGAGGATTTGAGTAAGTGAATTAGAAGTTGGGACAATAAAACATGGCCGTTGTAGAGAGATGGCCGTTATGGGGAGGTTATCAATTAGAGGATTTGAGTGAGTGAATTAGAAGTTGGGACAATAAAACATGGCTGTTGTAGAGAGGTGGCCGTTATGGGGAGGTTATCAATTAGAGGATTTGAGTGAGTGAATTAGAAGTTGGGACAATAAAACATGGCTGTTGTAGAGAGGTGGCCGTTATGGGGAGGTTATCAATTAGAGGATTTGAGTGAGTGAATTAGAAGTTGGGACAATAAAACATGGCTGTTGTAGAGAGGTGGCCGTTATGGGGAGGTTATCAATTAGAGGATTTGAGTGAGTGAATTAGAAGTTGGGACAATAAAACATGGCTGTTGTAGAGAGATGGCCGTTATGGGGAGGTTATCAATTAGAGGATTTGAGTGAGTGAATTAGAAGTTGGGACAATAAAACATGGCTGTTGTAGAGAGATGGCCGTTATGGGGAGGTGGCCTTTAGTAGAGGTTCTACTGTAATGATATAAATAGGTCACGCCACGCGCGGATCGGCTACTCACTCTACTCACTTTCTACAACAGGAAATATAGTGAGTAACGTATAGCCAATAACATAACATTCTTGCAGACGTCTTTAGCTTGCTACACCGTGCAGACGAGTTCCAATAAGAACGAAACAGCTGTCCACGGTTGCTACCCCACTTGTATCGGTTTCTGTCGTACTGGCGTCTCACAAAGTCAATTTTTTTTATGTGGTCAGATCAGCATTGCAGTCAGTATTGTATTGTTTGTTCATTTGTTTGGCTGATTAGGCTTTTTGTAGATCCTACAAGTCGTTAGCAGCATTATCGTTTGCGGTCCTTTGCAAATTTTACTTTTATACTAATAATGTATATTTGTAAAATTACCCATAAAGTGTTGACAGTGATCTCCCTGGTGCCGCTGTTTACACTGACAGCAGTAAGGTACAGCCAGGCTTTCAAACGTTGGATGGCACGTGCCGTCGTTTTGACAAATCACATCTAAGCAAGGTCGCTATGGAGAGAAACGAATAGATGGTTTTCACTCACGTGACCTTCAGTCCTGTGGGACTCAAATGACAAAGGCCATGGCGGCCATGTTGGTGCACATAACAAAAGAAGTTCATTAAAAATTCTTTTGTAGCTGTACACCAATATGGCCGCCGTGACGTAACGTGAAAACCATCTATTGGTTTTACTGCTATTGAAACAACCTCATCCCCACGGCCCTCTTCCCTAGTGTGAAAACTCGAAATGGCGGGTAGGGCGGTCCTCTGCAGAGAATGCCCTGGATACAAGGTTGCTGTTGAAATTGACAAAAAAGTGACTCAGAAGGATGTTGCGTGGTGTTACTACAGCCATATTGGTGTCCTCCATTCTTATTCAAACATTTCCTATTGTTTAAGTCCGGGGGAGGTTCTCAAGAAAGTTTTGTATGGAGTGGCTCCGCTCCGAGCTCCAAACATTTATCCTTTTATATACCGTTTTTGACAGAAAAAGTAACCCTTTCATTTACCTAGTTGACTTACATCCATGATACATGTCGTAATGACAAAGAAAAAACAAAAGACGCGTTTACACACTTTTCACTACAGTATAAACATTCAGAAAAAACTTTAATATACGAATCAGCCGTTACGTGCGACCAAAATGGCAGTTTTCCCTATACTACCCTTTTCTATACTTCATCTCGCGACATCCCTACCTTTTCATATACCTCCAGCCTCAAAATGGTACCCCTTTTCGGGCGGAGCATCCCCGTATAGCCCTTTACAGGGAATACTTCCCCACCCGGGGTTTTAGCACTGCAATATGGCTGCCGGTCACGAAAATGAAAATACTCTATAAACCACATTTTTAGGTAATAATTCCCTGAAGTGATACAGTGCTCATCGTTAAAGAATAAGGCAGTCTTACCATTCTTGAGCCGTAGTAAGAAAAACCATCTCGCTGCACTAGGTCATGTGATCTTGTTAATCTTGTCTGGTCGCTCAGTTCGCAGGCATGGTGCTCCCCCTCATTTTGATAATTGAACGATTCACACCTCGCATGCCGTAAACAGGTCAAGGAACATTCTATTTCAGATCGAACAATTCGTGAAAAAAACACGTGGTTGATCAAGGCTTTGCCTGTTGGTAAAAAGATTTGTAGCATTTTGTGTAACGGGTCCGGATTGTACAAAGCGCCATTAAGCTAAGGCAGGGTTAGCGTCAATTGTTGTTCCAGTTAAATAGTTAATCATCATTGGAGTTTTTATTTTCCAAAGTATTTTCCCCTTTCGGTAGCTTAAAATTAGCTTGTAAAAACTTCCTCAACAAAATAAATTAAATTCTCTGTTACGTTTTAACCCTGGGTTAGCGTTAATCGGCTTTGAAACATCCGAACCCTGATTAAGAATTGTACATTGCATTTTCTGTTGAGAGTTCAAAAACTCATCAATAATTCATGAGCATATCAGCCAATCACACGACGCAAATCGATCACGTGTATGAGCCTTCATACCTGGTAATTATGAAAAGCCTGGTGGCGGCTTTGATTTCAGTCACAGGGGAGTTCGGGGCTAAATGGGCAAACAATGCATTTATCGCTGAATTTTTAATGAGAATGATTTTAAAATGACCACCGTGATATTTATATAAAGATTACTAAAATAGTGCAACAAATGGTGACTTTAACCCTAGATCTACCATGGCCGATTAAATCGGCCTTAAATACAGTACTGCTTTGAAAAATTATAACTTTCTCAGTTCTGTAAACATGGTGCTAACGATGACTTGACAGATCATCCTGGTAAATGTTTCACTTCATGAAACCCAATAAACCCAATAAAAGTCCCGATTTTTGTCGAGTATTACCGTTTGTTTTACAGCGAAAGCAAAAACGCACGTTTTGTACGTGCCACAACAACACCAAAAAACATTCATCTTAATATTTCATTTTTTAATGCAAAAATTTCTTCTGAAACCAAAAGTCTAATTTTACAGCGAATCGCAATCGAAGTCCTTTGCATTCGTCACAAGTTTGTCCTATTCCTCTTTTAGGCGGCGCAGCAACAGCCATTTTATTAAGACCATTCCAGCAAACTTCCGTTTTCCTTCTCTACCCCCGAAAGGAATTATGGGTAATGAGGCCGTACCGAGTGCATGGAAGGCTACCAAATCCTATTTTATAGTTTTTTTATAAGTGTCGAGCCACCCGCTCCTCCCGGCAAAATATTGTACCGACTGCATTCTTTAGAGGTCAAAACTTGCCAAAATTGCCAAGGTAGGTCGCGGAATCCATCCACAGAACGGCCAGAGAGACAGCTTCACTCATGAGCCGCCATAACAGCTTCGAACCATGTTTGGCGTCTCAGTCAGCGTGAAACCACCTTTCACCTCTGTATTCGTTCAGAGGCTTGCCTCTACCCACATTCCAGCTTTAGGATGCCAGCCTGGGGGCTTCTGCAGAGGAAAATGGCTCGAAAAAGCACTCATAACTTGAAACACCGACCCGATTCGAGTTCGAATACTCGCTAGCCGAACGAAAACCGTTGTCAAGGCTGATGTCACGGGACAGCTTGAGCCCTCTGTTTTTTAGAACAGCGAATTTTTTCTTATTAACGCCTTATATGGAACCAAAGGATCCCGAAGCTTGTTTACCTTTGGAAAATTGCTGGAGATTACAAAACATAAGTGGCAGTTCTAGGGTTAATATTTTTGTGCAGTACTGTTTTACGAAATCTGGTCTTTCGCCATTCTATTTGGAATCTTCTGAACAAAATAAACAACCAACAGTTTAACAAGTGAGCCGTTATTTGAATGACACAGCGCCCTCGTGTAAATTGCTAGGATAAGCGACTGTTTCGCAGATGCAAGCTGCTTATTTCTACTCGTTTCTCTACCTCTGAAAAAACATTGTCAGCCGTTTTATCTACCGTACCTGACAACTTTGGTATAGCATTTTTCAGTAGATGTTTTCCCTCAGAACTTTAAAATCCCAAACCTTTCGACAGGAACCGGGAAGCAATGGTCACTTCGTCGAAGACGTGGCACATGTGTTGTATGCTAATCAGTCTACTTGTTTTTCTCGTATGCTAATTTCCTCTTTGCACAAAAGTGCAATTGTTTTAATTCCGAAAGGACACACTTTTGAATAATAATAATTAATTAATAATAATTAAATGAGCACAAGAAGATTAACGTACCTGTTTCTTTGCGTTCGAACACGGCAAAGCGTGATTCTGGGTTGTTCTGCTCAGTTGACGGACAGTGTCCTTCCATTCGTACCAGGGAACATTGTTGGTAGCTTATAAGTAGCACGATATGAACGAAGTACAACTGCATCGTATCCTAAGAGAGAATATTTAACTCAGAAGGTACTTATTAACCCTCGGACGTACAAAGGGGTGGGGGTGGTGGATGCCACCTCCCCCACCCTTAAGATTTTTTTGACACATTTTGGTAAAGTTTGGTAACATTCGGTTGCTATGGTAACAAGATATGACGTCATAAGTGGCATGAGGTCAAGTCATTTTTGAATAAAAATGTGTGTTTTCACCTTTGTTCGGTAAACAAAAACATATAAAAGCAGCAAAATGTTTAATTGTATCATATTTTGCAACTCTAGCAAAAAAATTGCAATTTCCGCATTTTCCCGATAAAGTTGAATGTTTAGTCAAATCCAAGTTGGCGCCCATATTGTCCGCCATTTTGGATGTCGTCACGAACCCCCAGCAGCGCTACAATCCATAATATTGCAAAATAACATACAATTAAACATTTTGATGTTTTTGGTAAAGGTGAAAAAACACGCTTTTTTCTTAAAAAATGGGTTGACCACATGTTACTTTTGACGTCATATCTCGTTACCATAGCAACTGGTTATTGCCAAACTTTACCAAAATGTGTCTCAAGAATAAATGAACAGCTACTGAAAACGGCGTGTGCTAATCTTAAACGGTCTTGAAAATATCGGAGAAAAACCTTAATGGGACGTACACGCAAACTTATACCCCACCGTGGTACACAATAACGGTAAATGAACTTTGCGTATTTAAATATAAGAAGAGGCTATTGAAACATGTTGTGGATGCGCCCGCATTAAACTGCATCAATGGTTCGTTTTTATCTAAGAGTTAGACAGAAAAAATACACACACCACTAAGAAAACGTACCTTACATTTCAGCGTAAAAACATCCAAAAAAATATTTAAGCAATTTCCACTTTCTTCTTCACCTTTCAGTTTGTTATTTGACAAGGATTATTCCTGATAACGTGACATCCAGCACTCTCGCCAAGCAGACGTGTTTGATTTTTGTAGTCTATTTGTCTAGTCGCTTATGTCAGGAGCTGTTGCAAAAGAAATGAAAAAAATATTCATTTAAGTGATTTCCTCAATGAAAATATGTGATTATCAGATTTCGAACCGATCATTTTAATCACAGGAAAACCTGAATTGTAAATATCCTTCGTCTTCTAAAGCGGCGCAGATAAAATTAAATGAAACGATTTTGTCTACTGGGTTATTTATCAGTTCTGTTTTCTTTCATCGCAACGTTTTTTAGATATTAAGAAGTAAAATAAAAATATCGGTTTGTTTGAGGTGCGTTTTTTTATTATGAGTAACAAAAAAAAATGCAAAACAGACAGACCGTTGCAAGATTGCAATTAGTTTTGTTAATACAAAATGACAAAAGCTAGGTAGACAGTGAAATAATTTTCTCTGTACATCTGCCGTGGAGGCTCCAGACAATAATGTAACAGTGATAATTAAAAAGAAACTGTTTGAAATATGAATATATCTTGTTTCTCTCAGAACTATTTCAACCGAAATTTTTAAGCCAAATGTTTCCACCAAAAGCCATCGTATCTCTAAGAAGTAACTTTCAAATAAGTGAAAATGCTATGATGGCAATCTGTTTTGTTTACCAAGCATGCACAGTTTTGTCATACATCTGCTTCCTGTGTTTGACCAGTTAAAACACGTTGTCTACTAGTCATTTTCTGAATCTTCTTCCTTCCAGTGGGGTAAGGAGGGGGGGGGGGGGGGGGGGGGAGGTAGAGTGAGGTAATTCTCGGAATATAAGGGGAGAGGGGAAGAGATGAAGGTGTTACCCAGAGCTCGAAAATCGAAATCTATCTCTGAAGCTACCATCTACAATATCCCATTCTCCTTTTCAGTTCTAATCTCTTATGATAAACCACCAAATGAATATAATTTTGTTTTCACCTTTTGTCCTTTTGTAGAATAATGACGCCGCTATCGTTCGTTGTAATGCAGAAAATTATGACTGGTGCTGTGAATCGCTTGATGGGGGTCCTTGATGAAGTATATTGAAAATAGAAATGTTTGGTGTCACACACGAGCCGCAAGAGGCGCATATGACCGAATTTTCTTCGGTTTCTGTAGCATGAAACAACTAGGATTATTATTATTATCATTAGGATTATAATTTTAATTATTATTATTATTATTATTATTAGCAGGGTTTTGGAAGTCGAAAAAGCAACATTTACCCCACTAGTTTTTACAAGCACTGGAGGTATGGGAGACGAATGCAAGAGATTTCACAGAAGACTCGCAGAACTTATCTCTATTAAAAAAGAGGAAGACTATAGTACAACTATAGCATGGATTCGCTCAAAGGTTTCATTTGCATTACTGCGGTCTGCTCTACTCTGTCTGAGGGGATCTCGATCCACAAGACGCGCTCCCTTGAACTTACAGGATACTGACTTTGACATTGAAAAAAAAAAACTCGCGGGAATTAGGAACTAAATTTTTATATAATTTCTCAGCCAGTCTTTTTTTTTTCTTTTTTTTTCTTTTTTAATTGATAAATTTTCTGAAACAATGTTATAGGATACAATTCATTTTAAAGAATCTAATTTTTGAAGGCTTTTCTCTTTTTTGAAAAAAAGTAAATAAATGTAACGCTAGATATACTATTTTAAATGTACATATCTTATCGTATTAGAATTTTAATGTATTGTAAATAGTTATTCTAATTGTTAATAAAATTATTTGTTGATTATTATTATTATTATTATTATTATTATTATTATTATTATTATGCCAGTCCATCGCAGGGTGTCCCCCAGCATTTTGTCGCCGGTACCCATATATACAATTGGGTGGAGAAAGACAATGTGGAGTAAAGCGTCTTGTCTAAGGAAACAACACAATGGCCGAGGCCAGGCCTCGAAGCACCAACCTCCAGTCGCAGGTCTGAAGCCCAACGCGCTAACCACATGCACTACGCCAGCGCGCCTCCAACTAAGCCACAATGCTTGTGTATATAGTCAAAAAGACTGTTTTGTTGCCTTTTTATCTGAAATGAAAATGGTTACTTTTAAAAATTATTTTGCGTCGACGGGGTGTCCGTTCTTCGTTCAAAGCCAGAGATAAAAGAAATAATAGCGAAGGAAATATTTCGTTTTTTTACACTCGATTTTTTTTTTACTTTGCTACATTATATTTTCTCCAAAAAGAGTTGGAAAACGCATTAAGAATATGGAAAATGTATATATGCATATGTTGTACTTTCATTTTTATCCTTGGTTCAATTATTATTTTTCATTGTTCTTTACTATGCTAATATATGATAATGAATATAAAACAAAGGAAAATAAAAATTGAACCAAGGATAAAATTGAACTACAACATATATATGGAAATGCCGTAAGAATTTTAATTCATTATACACATCTCCCAAGTGCTGCTGAATTTTAATGCTGCAAGAAAATGGGTTTAGTTAGCAGGGGCACCCAACGAATGTGTTCCTCACTTTATCTGTTCCCCAGTGGAATTCTTGCTGGCTGGCAAAATATTCTGTACATATATATATTTTTTAATTATCGTTTTCGCGCTGGTTGACTTGAGAAAGGAGTCGCAAAACAAACTGTGCTGGCTAACTTGAGCAGATCGAAAAGTGACTGGATCGAAGAAAATCGGACCGAGGACACTTTGGGGCTTAAAAGGGTTCAGCTTCGTAGTCACAAATTTAAGCAATACTTAGAGATACCCGAACAGGTTAAGTTCGAGACGGCAGTAAATGTACAAAACAAACAAAAAGCTTCAAATAGTTTTCCATTAATGTTTCATTAGTTCCCAAGCCCCTTTTGGTAAATTATTATTATTATTATTATTATTATTATTATTATTTTAAATACGAACACCTTAATAATTTATTAACAATTAAAATAACTATTTAAAATACATTAAAATTCTAATACGATAAGATATGTACATTTGAAATGGTATAATAAAAGATTCCTCAACATTACATTTTTAAAATCAAACTGATCATTGTCATAAAAAAAATAATAATTATTATTACTTTATTATTATTATTTTTTCATTTATTCATCTGTTTTAATTGCTGGCTGGGAAACAGACATTTTAGTGTGTTATGCTGGGAAAAAGGAACAGACATTTTTCTAAGCAACGTAGAAGAACACCTGGAAATGCTTTTATATCATTTATTTTAATTTATTTGAGTAAAATAATACATTTTGCCAAAGATTGTTTGTTGGGTGCCCTGAGTTAGCACTTTCCGTTTTACAGTTTACACAATATCAGCGGCAAAAAGAAAATACAGTTAATGGACAAACAAAGATTGAAAATTTGAACATCAGCGTTTATGAATTGTATTGTTCTCAAATCCAAAAGTCAAGGGTAGTAAACATATCTTTCCTGCGGTGCTGTTTGATATGTCATAAAAAGTGCTTCTCACTTTTAAATCTATGGATAAAATCTTAAAGTGTCACCATTCAAATGAAAGCTAGCGAGCAGTACTTTCCTGTGGTGCTGTTCATTTAGCTGTTTCTAACTTTTGAGGCTGCGGATGAAATTTGAAGTTTGACATTGTAATCAAAATTGTTGATCACTGTTTCAGCAGCATTATTTTCTCAATGCATCATAACAATTCTACTGGATGGTTGTTATGTTTGAGTCATATGGATTAAAACTTAAAATTGTGACATTTTTATGATAGTTATCAACACTTTTTTGTTTGAGGTAATGTTCACTATGTTTACTATGCTAATTTTGTGAATGGAATTATTTAGCTGATTTTGTTTTTTGGATTTAAGGTGATCTCCTAAACAATTTATCACGCAGTAAAGTAATACTTATTTATAAGAGTACAAAATAAAGTCCGTTCTTAGCAAAATCTCAGTCTAGAAATTTTCTCAAAACGTTCTTAAATTGTGACGAATACCAGTCTCAATGTTCTTATGAAAAGAGTTCTCATAAGAAAAAAGTGTAAAGCTACACGTAACATGGTTGATTTGTCAGTGGGGTTTGCTTGGTCATGAAAGCAAAGAAACTGACAGTATTTCCCATGTTTTTTTTTACGTTCTTAAGGTTTCCCAAATAACTTTACCTCTAGCAATTATTTGTCAACTTATACAATGGATAGTGTAGTCACAGCGCTAATGTACATAGAGTTATGTACTGTATGTGGTACTTGGTGATCGCTCTAAAAAAAGCTTTAATTAGCCGTACTTTTCTTTCCCGTGGTACTGTTTATTTAACTTTAGTTTTGAGTCTTCGGATGCATGGATGAATTGCTAGAAAAGTGTGAGTGTAAGTTATCGAGTGCCTATAAATTTAATTATAGCTGTGTCGTGTTAACTCGGCTGCTCCAAATTTTTCATATTCTGTAAATAAGATTCTTTTAAAGTGTGACCCTTCAAATGATAGCTACTGAAAATTATTATACTGTACAATGTGATCAGTCTACCTTTTGAGTCTGTGAAAGAGATTCTGAAGTATGACCATTCAAATGAAAGCTATTGAGCAGTACTTTCCTGTGGTGCTGTTTATTATACTGTACAAGGCGGAACTAACTTTTGAGTCTGTGGATGGAATCCTAAGGTTTAACCATTCAAATGAAAGCCATTGAGCAGTACTTAAAAGTTGCACACGTTGTTCTAACTTTTAAGTTTAGTCTGTGGATGGAATCCTACAGGGTAACCTTTCTAATAAAGCTACTGAACAGTACTGAAACCTGTATGTGGGGTTGATAATGATGTGGTACAAAGTGGTTCTAACATGTGTATAATCATGCAGCGAAGAAAAATGATAAAATGCAACTGACATGTGCCAGCACAATACACACAAGCGCGGAGGTTACGATACGATATCCTAATTACAGTACGTTATTAGCCAAAGCGTATTTTAACCGTATGTTTTGTAAATAAATTCACGACTCGAACTGGAACAATTAATTAGATGTTAAATGTATCCAAAATGTATAAAATGTCCGATGACGTTTTTGCTTTGTAGAAAAGTAAGAGAAAATAACATTTTGCTTTAAAATGTTTGGCATTGTACAGTCCTAATTTCAGAAATAGAAAATTATGTATTTTTTCCCTGTCAAACATGTTAATTACCTTTATATTGAATGACCAAAATCCAATTTTTACTTTAGTGCGGAACACATGTTTTGTAGAATATTCTCTAGTACGTCTTAAAACTAATAAAGTTGGATAGCTCTGTCTTGGCAATATCAACTCAAAAGAAAAGCTATTAAATTTGTAACCTTACTGTTATAGAGTTATATACTGTTACTGTTATAGAGGTTTTGCACGGCAGCCATGTTGCATCGCAGGAACAATGAAAATTTTTTATATTAGAAAGAACATTCTTTCCCATAGGAAAAGAATCTAATGTTCCTGCCATGCACTATGGCTGCCGTGAAAAACCTCTATTGCTTAAATGATCACCCACATTTCTTCCATCCTTTTCACAACGTGTTTTCCATTGAGAGATATATAATATTCATATTGCCACGAACGTGGGACAAAGGAAACAAACCTGAGTCCCCGACAGGATTCACTAAAAAAAAAACCTATGACCTTCTGCACACCGGGCAGATGCTCTAACCACTGAGCTACGAGAGACTTATGGCGAGTTAGGCCATATACTAGGTTCACACACTGGTCGGATGCTCTAACCACTGAGCTACGAGAGACTCGTGGCGAGCTAGGCCATATACTAGGTTCACACACCGGTCGGATGCTCTAACCACTGAGCTACGAGAGACTCGTGGCGAGTTAGGCCATATACTAGGTTCACACACCGGTCGGATGCTCTAACCACTGAGCTACGAGAGACTCGTGGCGAGTTAGGCCATATACTAGGTTCACACACCGGTCGGATGCTCTAACCACTGAGCAACGAGAGACTTATGGCGGGCTTAGGCCGTATACTAGATTCACATACCGGTCGGATGCTCTAACCACTGAGCTACGAGAGACTTACGACGAGCTAGGCCATAAACAAGGCTCATGTATGACATACATCCTGTACACTGCTAGGATCACCTCACATGTTTTCCATTTTATATATATATATATATATATATATATATATATATATATATATATATATATATATATATATATATATATATATACATATATATATATTTTTTTTTCATTCATGTACACTCTATATAATTTATAGATGACCTTCACTTTCTCTTCGTCAAAAGCCTCTTCGTTTTGTTTTAGACCAGTTATTTACCAGGATGTACAATATATAGATAGTGTTATAATAGTCTCTACCTTTCCTGTATAAATCAATTAATCCAGAAATCATCGAATAGCTCTGCTTACATCCACAGACATAATTTCATAAAATGTTCTAGAAGGGAAGGTACAAAGGATCTCGACGAAAACATTTTGTTTTACACAGGATATTTATAAGGATCTACAATGTATAGATAATGTTATAATAACCAACCTTTGCTGTATAACACAATTAATCCTGAATTCTTAGAGCACCTCTACTTGCATCCACAAACATAATTTCTGAATTCATGAAAAAATTCTGGAAGGGAACTCACTAAGTATATCGATGAGTCATTTAAGATCGATATTTTAAGATTTTTTACATGAGGTGCGGAAAGCGTCAGCTGGATAAAAAGGATATGTTAATTAGAAGAGCGTTTTCTTTATTTATAATTGACAACTAACGCTTGAAGCTATCGCAAAATGAAATCTTTATGACAGCTTTGTCCTTCCGCCGTTTAACATTTAGGAATTTGGATTTTTTTTGTGTTTTGCTCGGTGCCGATATTTTAATCAACAGCTGAATAAAGTACATTTAGGTTCGCACGAAAATAGTATGAGCAAATACTAAAAATAATCGTCTGTCAGTTTGAGCTAACAAAAATACAAAAAGTGTATTTATTAAAACATATCTGGCTGCCATTATGATGGAATCCGTTTTAACTATATAACATTTTGAATTTTTATGTTCAAACTGGCTAAAATAGCTTATCAATCGAATATTGTAAAACAAAGAGCGGCAACTTGTAAAAATATACATTAGTGTGGAATATAATAAACGCCGGGCAATTTGTCTTAATTTAATCCGTTCTTAATATTTTGCATTTGGGACTAGCTGATCGATAAATTAAATGAAAAACAGACTAACGGGCAGAAAGATCATCTTGTTAATTGAAAAAAAGAGCTTTGCCGAGTGAAGGCAAATTAAAGTCGACATACATTTGTGCGACTTTCATTATGATTATTATTTTTTTCAACCCATTCAACCCTAATCAAGTTTCTCCTTTCTTGTCGCCATACATTTATTATGATCTTAAGACAGTGGTGGGGAAATGGTGCTAAAATATCAAGGGAATTCATCTGGGGTGATGATACCCTCGATTCTCAGAACCTCTCAGATAGCTTTTAAGCATTGCTATTATATACAAGGAGACGTTTGATGCTCATCACCATTATGGCTTAAAGGATTAAGTCTAGACTTGTTTTAGTTCGACTTATGAGAGCAACGAAGTCACGAGACGAGCGTCACTTAGTTGAGAAAGTCAAGGTCACTTCTGACATTTCGAGATGGTTAACTGTTGTGATATTTACACTTTTACTTGGTTCTAAAAGAGAAAATGTCAGCTTGTATTTTAATGCTTCCTGCGTCAAACAAAAAGTTAGATATTGTATGTATATTGTGGCTGTTTAGGAATGAACATTATCGGAATAATATAAAACATATTTTAAAAGTTCGAAAACGTCACAAATCAAGGTACAGTTGTTTAATAAAATGTCAATATCAAATAGGGGGGGGGGGGGGGGCAGGGGTGGTGTATTGGTGAGGGCACTCGACTACCCCCCCCCCACCCCCCCCCTCTCTTCAAAAACCAACACTTCCAAATACCAATTAGATCTACAAAGTGTCCCCAATTAGTACTCGCGTGCGAAATACCTTTGACACTTAAATAAAGTGATTTAATTAATTAATTAATTTACTTATCTATTTATTTATGGAATCCAAATACGGATTGGTTAGCTCCTGGTCTGGGTGAAAGAAAAACACATGTACATGTTGATTGGTCATCCGCTCTATCAAAAAAGGGAGTGTCATACTAAAATCATGTACAGATCTGTACAATCTAAAATTTGTACATCGCTTGCTGTAAAAACTGATCCATACGGCAATGAGAAGAGATTGAGACAGAAGTGAAACAATAATAATAATAATAAAAAAACAAACAAACAAATAAACAGTTGAATATATTTGCCCCCAGGGTTGGTTTCCATGTGCTCTTTTTCTCTCTTTAACTTTTCTTCCGCCGATTTTTTTGTTCGTCCTTTTCTATTATCCCTTGCCCGACTAACTGCCCTCGGGTACCCGAGGATGGTTTATTCTGTGCCCTGTGAGATGTTGAACCTGATTTTGAGCACAACAAGTGTTTTTAAAACATAATCGCTTGGCTATAACGCTACGTCTGGGAAAGAACGACTTCACGAAAAAGGTCACGAAGAAGAAAATGGAAAGGAGAGAAGACGTAGTACTGAAACTTTTCATATATTTTTACATCCCACCACCTGCAGTTGTTAGTGTTTTGGGGAGTAACATCTTATCCGTAAGAATAAACTTTCTTCATCAGATAAACGTTTTGGGGCATGAAATGGCGTGGACGCCGTGTTGGCAGAAGGCAATAAATGTTCTGCAATAAATATCCTGCTAATTCTTTTACATTCAGCGAATTGCCTTTATTCATAAAATAGCAATATCATTGAATATATACAATAATAATAATACATACATACAATATTCACGTTCGATGCCCATCGGGTCTCCCGCTCATATTTTAACTATCTCTTATAATTATAAAATCAATTAAAAGTTATGAACATCTATCACTAAAAGCTATTACGGGAGTACATATAGTCACATATTATGTGACTGTTTACATCTATAGACACGAATATTTTTATGTAAATGTTACAATATGTGATAAATTAATTTCCTTTATATACTGAACGGCAAACTCGCCGATGTTCATCGGCGAAGTGATTCCGTCTGTATATAAGAGGAACACCAAATCTCGCCGATGATTGTAGTGGTATGGGAACGTGAGACAACACCAAATCTCGCCGATGACAACGTACCGCTCACTATATCGATGAAGGTTGGTAAGGATCTACTCAACTAAAGCAAAGAAATCTGATGTAAAATTATAATCTTTAATTTACTGGACCAAGATGTAGCCCATTGCTTTGAAATCTTTTGTTTCGTCATCTACTCTGTCTGCTGCTACATTTCCACAGGTATTGGAATTATCTGGTTTCCCTCCCATACCAAATCCAACTCTGCTACGACAGAAAACGCAGTTGCCTGGTCGGTCGTTACCAAGGATACCGATTCTTGCTTTGGAAAAGGAACTAGACCTACACTTAGCGTTAAACCCTTCCCTGTTACAATATTGCTGCAAGAACGCCTCGGAACCTATCAGTTTCTTCCATGTGTTTCGACCACTTGACGTGGAGCGGTAGTTGCCGTCAGCAATCAGAGAGAAAAGAGAGTTGGCGTCCTTGTTGATAGTAATAAACTTGATCTGATGGCCGATCTTCATACCGAGACAAATCTTGGAGAACGGTGTGTTCCAGTAGGATGGAAGTTTGGTCTCTTGATGGTCAAACCCAGTCTTCCCTCCTGCAAGATTGTGTGCGTTTCTGTCAATCCATAATGGAGAATCGTAATGAAAAGTTCTCTGGAATTCAAAGCGAGAAGAACAGTTTATTTTGTAGTTTTAGAATACGCGAAGCAGAGACGGAGTCGGGGCAAACATACAAATATTCTCTCCTTCATTCCCACTTTCGGTTGTAAATTTTTCTCGGTAGGGTCGCAGCTCTTAGAACCTTCTATTTTCATTGGCCTTGTAAAACACAGCTGCTATTGTTTTTAGGGTTAGGGCCCGTTGTTGTGTTGTTTGTCCCATTGTTATCTCTAAGGGTGGCAAGCCAATGGTGTGAGACCTTCTAAGAGCTGCGACATCACCCATTTTTCTTGGTACATCCGCTGATCAGTGCATACGGCTTGCGCATTTATTTTGCCCGTTCCAAAAACGATAGGTATTGATCACCTGCCTTACCTTGGAAACGGCGTCGGAAGGAGGAGAGGGTGCAGAGTTGGACGAAGAAGCTGCAGGGGAGCAGTGGGCAAATGGGGGAGTGGGGGGGAGTTTTGTGGAGCAAAAAGTATAGGAGAGGGGAGGGTCCGAAGGTTGTTTCGTATTTATGCACGAGGTGTCTGATAGGAGCCTTTGATATCGGTAATATTACACCACAGCGTTTTATAATTATTTACATACTTTATTTTAATCTGCTTTGGCATGCTTTCTCGAGCTACTTTTTTTGTCTAATTATTGAATAAATATCAAATTTGAAATTGTTGACAAAAACGTCAATAATTGATATATGCAAACCTTTGTGCCGTCGATCTTCATGGCCAGTGTCCATCCTCCATCTCCGCACCCGAAGTCCACCATGTGACAATAAACAGTAACGTTTTGTGAACCAAACTTCAGCGTATAAACTTGACTCTTCGACGAACTATTAGGGAAATCGACCATTAATATACCTACATTATAGTTAAAAAATTTAAAATTTTGGTAAATTTTCCACTCATGTTGAACCATACTGTAAAGTAGCATAAGCGCCCATAATGACCACATAATTATTTTAAATTTTCCTGTCGTTTTAAAACTCATCTTACGGCTGAAATTATTCAAACAGGATTTCCTGCGAGAAGGGAAATTTGAATATTATATAATACTCGAGTGCAACTCTCTTTTCTATCTCTGGTGGTCGCTTACCGGAGGTCTTAATTTTGAATCGTTCTCAAGTCCACCAAGGAGAGATTTTCCCGCCATCTTGAAAACAAGAGCGAGATCACGAGGTCGCGGGTCAACCAATCAGACCACTTAAATCAAAATTTGGGTGCATAAATTTGCACTTATATACGGTATACTGAGAACTGTAACGAAAACTGGATAAACTCCGAATAGTTGTATTGTTTGCATTCTGAAAGTATGCAAGCTAGTATATCAAACGACATCTTACTCGACTAATACTGTTTTTTTTTCTTTGCATGTAGCTTTATATGATACATTACGACTGATGCTCGATCAACCTGTAACTTTTCATATATATTTATCTATACTAACAGTAGTTTTTTTTACGAATATAGTTTTGTTTTATATGAATTGATCCTCAATATTGAAATGAATTAAACTTCAATATTGATACGTTATATTTTGTGTCAAAACACGGAGAAGAAAGAATTTGGTGATGCTAAGATTAGAAAAGACCAACTAAAGAAAATTAGTGACATTTTGAAGCTCTTTTTGCGACTACTTTTGTGTACGAAACTCCGCTTACAAAGCATTCTTAGTTTAAAAATACAGTAATTGCGCAACCACCCGTAATCGATTACTAGTACAGGCAGAACCTTTGGTAACAACTAACCGCACTTTTTCTTTAATTTTGCGCCCTTGTAAGCCACCGTACCTGTGAGACTTACAACTGTAAGTTTAACATCCGTTCGTCTTAAAACAACAGTTGTTTAAAAGCTGTTGACAGACGTCTTGAGAAAGTAAAAAAAGAAACCTTTATTTTGATTTGTCGGTGCGTGCACTGTAGATTCAGAGGGTCTCAATGGGGTTAACCGTCAGCCGTCAAACGGCCTGAAATTTAACCGTTAACCGTCAAAGCTACCCCTCATTGAGTCCCTCGATTTATGGTCCGATTATTTAAACAAAGTCTAAACGGTTTATAAATTGGCCATTTTAAGAAGATAAATGCCTCAGTTTCTTTTCTATGCTACATGCTTTCTTCACACCGACGTTACATTCATTATTTGACTTAACATTCATTATTCTTTATTCACATTCAAACCTTAAATATTCCTTATTCATTTTCTTTTCTAAGCCGTTATTAATTATTCATTATTCCGCTTCCACCCGAGATTACAGTGAACAAGGTTTATTTATTAGGGTTGGCGAAATTAAGATTTCTAGACCGTTCGTCATGAAATAAAAATTAATGAACTGTAATCCACTTTCATCCTTGCAATTCTGCAATTCTGCACTTTTTCTGTTTTGCTCCATAGAGTATTTTTTTTTATTCAATTAAATTAATATTTGGTGGCATCTGGCGATATAACATAGAAATTAAGTAAATATAGATTACTTCATTGGCGGGACAGTGTGACTCCCTTTAAGTGTACTTTGTCTAAAGAAGTAAAACAACGTTGCAAACTTACTTGTCTTTTTCGTATTGTTCTTTGCATGAAGAGACTTCAGCGGCAAAAAAGATAGAGAAACAGAAGAAAATATTAAAATAAAAATTACTAAAAAAAACAACGCTTTTCGAAAGATGAAAGGAAAACCAAAGAAGAATACTAAAATGTCCCGGAGTATTGTAAAATGATTCAAACATAAGGCGCCCTTACAAATATTTTTGTCCAACTATATCAATTCATAATCCATTTACCTGATGGCGTAGACTTGGGAAGAGAGGTTTTGTTGACCAACGTAATAAGATGTTCCAGTTTCGTTTCTAAAGCCTCGATGGCATATTTAAGGCTCGAATCCTGATGCAGATTACAATGACAATTACAATCATTAACCGGCGCCTCGTCGCACTGGCTGCCTTTAGAGGGATCGTGTATTGTTTGGTCGTTAATTGACTTCACCATCGAAGGCTTGGCACCATTCACAACAGTAAAAATCAGGGCAACCAAAACAAATAGCGAACGCATTTTGAGAATTAATCTGTAGTAGTGTGATTTTATGCGTATATCAACAGACTCCCCTTAGTTTGACAACTTGAATGACTGACTGCCATTCCGCATTCGTATTTAAGCGTCACAGGCTCACCCATGAGGGTTTATTTTAGGGCCATCAACCAAACATTGACGTGTATACACATATCCGGTCCCTTATTAGAAATATTTCAATAGACTTTCCAAAATTAACTTCGTCTGACCACAGGTTTGTTAATACGGTGACGGATAATGATCAATATGGAAAGGTAATAATATTTTCTCAGTAAACGAAAATATGTTGAGCATCAACACTGCACAATATAATGATACGCGTTTCAGTTATTATGTAAGCTTGGACACTCAAATAAAAGATGTTTACTTATTTCTATAATTCCGGCTCTGACGACTCATGTAAAGAGTGCTTTACCAATTCAGCTATTGCATTCTTTATATATTCATTTTTACCGGAGATCGTAGCGATCCAACAGAGATCCAATTTTCCAATGTCGATCCAATATCGATCCTACATATATTGCTTGATGAGTCATATCATGAGATGTCACTGTGACGTCTAATTTCGATCAAGTGGTAGGATTGGTAAGGATTATGACGTCACTATTGGCGAGCCAACCGTGTTCCCGGTGTCCTCTCTTCTGGCGAATACTGAGTATTCTAACTTGTGTGTAAGATTTTCACTGTTTTCGTATTGAAAATGGGCAATTGTTGCTGCAGTTTATCGCAGAACAAAACACCATAGTTTTCCGCTCAGTCACCGACTTTCAACTTCAATCCTTTACTGTTTTGAGGTGGTCAATAGCGACGTCGCTATTGGTTTCCGACAATTTTCCCGATCGCTCTACGATTATGAAGGCCAAAAAGTTTCATTTTTCAACTTGCAATATCTCTGCGATGCCAAGTCCAATTGGTTTCAAACTTCAGAATATGTTTATTTGGTCCTCCTTCAACACATTGCACTAATACTGGAATAAAAGAAAATATGTCCAATTTTTGGTTCATTTGACCTTTAATAGCAAATACAATAAGCCAGAGATTGTGGCTGTGGAGGCATGTCAGTCATCTTCGATAAAGGAAACTTCACTTGAATGCAAATTTCGTATTTTTAGCGGTTTCTATAAATGATTTCGCCATAAATAGAATCATGGCCAAACAGAGCAAACATGCGGCCAAATACAGTGTTTGTATACGAATCCAGTGTCAAATAATTTCAGTAATATTTCATTTTTCTTATATTTGTGAATTGAAAGCTTACGGTACTAGGAAGAAGATTTTACTCATCAAGTTTGAGGGATATAGTTGTTTCAGAAAGCGTGCAATTGATTTTTTTTGTTTTCCAAAACGGTATGGAAACTGAACAAAAAAAAAAACAATTCAATGCTTTTTAACACAGCTATATTCCTCAAATTCAGTGAGTAAAATCGTTTCCCTAACATCCTGAGTTTTATATTAACAAATATCAAGAGAGGAAAAAGGGTAAGAGAGGCCATCACCCATACATGCCCTATTCCATAGGTAATCTGTCTCAGGTTATTTTTAGAAGCGTGGGTTATCCACGCGGAAACATTCGCGCCATGTGATTGGCTGTTATCTAACCCCTTGGGATCTCTACAGCCTTGGTGCCGGTCTAAAAATAACTTGAGACAGATTACCTATGGAATAGGACATGTATGGGTGATGGCCTCTCTTACCCTATATTGCAAATTAATATATAAAAAAAAAAACATATATTTTACCAAAATTATTTGACACTGGATTCCCAAACAAACACTGTATTTTGCAGCATGTTTACCCTGATTTCCCATCATCCCCAACAAGCGCGAAGAGCACTACAGCCATTGAGGCTTTACAAAACAAACCGTTTTTTTATCTCGTTTAATGCGCAAGCGTGAACGAGATGTAGTTTAGGGGTATAGATATACACGCGATGTCCCTCAGTCGTAAACTTTCGTCCGGCGGGAGGGGTACTTTTTTATACATTAAGCTATAGATGGTTTTCACTCACGTGACGTGAAAACCACCTATATGATGGCACCAAAGGATATGGTTTGTAATCTACATCTACATCTACATTTAATAAGTCGGTAAAATCCGAAGACATCACACCAACTATAAAACAAACATTTAAATAAGATAAAATAAATCAACGTATAAGTGTGAGAATATATATAAGGTAATGAGGTAAGGGTTTCAAAAGGGGTGCCGCACACCGCCACTATTCGATAACTGAGTTACAACATGAAATTAAGGATTTTTCTTGAATTTTGATATTTGGCACTCTTGGGAGTTAACGGGTTAACCTGGGTGGGGAACACATCCCCGCGTAATAAATTTCAACATTCGTAACTGTTTTAATATGAAATCAGACGCCATTATACTTAGTGACTTTTCCAACATTTATGTGGCAACAATTTGGTATGATATTTTATTGTTGTTGATGCTTCCGTGGCGACAAGTTTTTGAAAGCCATTTTTTTATGTTTGATTTTTTTTTTTTACATTTTAATGAACAAATAAACAAATTTACCATTACATCTTTTACATTGTTACATAATTTAGCGTTTCTTTATTGGTATTGATTATGAGTCAATTTGGACAGTTTTTATGAGATTTTATAGAAATCCAATATTGTGGATCCAAGACGGCGACTGTATAATGTCATTCTCACGTCATATGGCATCATCGTCTCATTTTGCGAACCGAAAAGGAAACATATACCCATATACCTGTTAGGTTACTTTAAAGCTCGTTATGTTACGAGTGGGGGGCTCAGGAACTCAAAAATCCCCAGGCTAAATAGGGTTGACAGAAATAATTGAATAATGGATAATATGTACTACCAAGACGGTAAACTCACGCTCTCGAATATCTAAAAGTTTACAGTATACAAGAGACTATCCAAAATATAAATGATCTCTGGTAATCCGGGAATGAAAGAAAGTAGTTGGCTCATGATGTGGTAAGTGCACTGACTTGTTTACTGAACCAAAATATAGCCCATTGCTCGTAGGTGTTGCTCTCCATTATCGCCTTGTGGGTTTGCTTCGTTTCCACACGAGTTAGAGTTAGTCGGAAGCCCTCCCATTCCAAAACCGATTCTCGAGTCACAGGTTACGCAGTCGTTTTCACCGTTGCCAAGGATACCGATTCTTGCTCTTGCTGGACCGTTGCTGTAGGTGCAGACAGCATGCATTGAACCCTTCCTTGTTACAGTTTGGTTGCAAAGAGGCCCGTGAACCAATCATAGACTTCCACGTGTTACGACCCAGAAAGGTGGCGCGGTACCTTCCGTCGGCGATCAAGGAGTAAAGAGAATTTGCGTTCTTGTTGATAGTAATGAACTTGATTTGATGGCCGATCTTCATACCAAGACAGATTTTGGAGAATGGTGTGTTCCAGTAGGTCGGCAGTTTAGTCTCTTGATGGTCAAACCCAGTTGTTCCTGCTGTAAGGTTGTAAGTCTTTCTGTCGGTCCAAAGATGAGAATTGAAGCGGAACGATGGCTTAAATTAAAATAAGAAACATCAACATCAACATAAGACTCCATTTACATGGAGCGAGAGGATGATTCTAGTGTTGGGATCATCCTAACACTAGGATCATCCAAGCGCGTCATGCTGTCTGCTTTCAGACGTTCACATGCGAAGGGTTGCATTTGGCCCTAGCGCTAGGGTGATCCTTGCTGAGAGGTAGGATGATCCTAGCGCTAAGATGGTCCTAGCTCCATGTAAACGGCTTATCTTCGCGCCCACCCACCATCTTGCTTTGCATCCGCGCCGAACTCAAAAGTACTCCGCCATCTAGCTTTGCAACCGCGTCGAAATCAAAAGTACTGGGGCCATCCTGCCGAATTCTTTTTATATAAACCAAATGAAAAGTTGATCCTGGAAGCCGCATTTTTGCATGTAAACCAAATGAACCTTCAAGGATCATCATCTTTCCATCGTTTTCAGGGTAAAAATTAAAAACTAACTTTTCAAGCATTATTATTATTATTATTATTATTATTATTATTATTATTATTATTATTATTATTATTATTATTATCATCATCATTAAGGAACCGACAAACTGGCGACGACAAATTGTATCATGTAAACAGACGCGCTACAAGACAGATTCTACCATTTGTCGGCCTAATATCTTAACTCGTAGGCATCGCGACAAGAAATTGCTGAAATAAAACCGATGTTTAAAAGTCTGACTGATTTTCAACTCTGTGATAATGTTTTCAAGTTTTAAAAATATCGGGCGGCAAATCGAAGGATCGAAACAAATGCTGCCCTAAGAATTGAAAAAGAAGGTTCTGGGATTTGAACTAGCACAACTGACACAAAAGCACTGTAAATTAGCTACCTTAACGATTTTAATTCACAACGTTAAGCGAAATGGAGTTATTATCTTAAAACTATAAACACATGTAAGTTGTAAAAATCTTAGTAAAAAGGTGATTCTTAGGACTAATTAGATTTAAAAGAATACATGTAGTTTTTTTACTTTTTGCTTAAAAAGTAGAATGGAATTAGTTTCTTTAAAAGATAAGTCTGAATCGTTCCATCGTATCGTTCTTTTTTCCATTCCAAGCGTATTCCTAACAATCCTTTCTTGGGTGCTCCTGATTATTACTAAAGCCAGTTATAAACATTGTTTTCAATTAGCTGCACAGATTTATCTTAATGGTAGTTTCTAATTCAGAGCTAGATTGTTGGAAAAAATATCAGGATGAAAGATCGATATTTTTCTCTTTGATATTGCTTTCTGCATCGTTCCTTTCAATGAAGGCGTTAGTGGATTCTTTAAGCTATTTACTTTGGACATTTTTAGCAAATAGTTTGTTGAAACACTGAGGTAAAATACAAAAATTATAGTTTTACGACGTTTTAATTTATCTGACATCGTTATCAAGTATAGAGTGACAGAAGGAATTAACGATATATATATTTTGTGTTTAAGTACTAAGCTATGTGAATAGCTTAGCGCTGATGGAGTCTGATTGCACGTTCAAAGTTAGTTTTAGTTATTTGATTAGAAGCATTTCGTGAACGAAGCTATCGGATCCATTTCGCAAATTTTAGGCACCTAAAAGTACTTAGATAAATTTGGCTTCAGCATACGATACTTCTCGTGCACGTGTTATGCTATGGCTGCAACGCGTTGGTGTAACTTGATAATGATTTTAGATACAAAAATTAGAAACGTCGTATCGCTATAATTGTTGTATTTTTACATTTTTGGCTACACTAAAAATTCAGTAATACCATGTTGTTAACTATACTCTTTGCATGCAGTACTAGCAGCTTCTAGCTTCTAATTGTGGGGAAAAAATTACAGTATTTTTTTCACATGCTTATCAAATAATTCATAGTGACTGAATGCCCGGAGGAAAGATAAACCTTTTCCATTTTTTTAAGCCACCTGAGTAAATTAGCCATATTCATAACAAAGGATAAAGCGCATTGATTTTCAAACTGGCCAATATATGCAAAATTAATTGTTGACAAGAAATCGGAAAGGTTATATTAGCTTATATGGAGGTGAAGGTGTAAGCTTTCCTTCCCTTAGTGCTGAATGTTGCTATACAACTTAGCATGGCAGTCGGTGAGTAATTAGGACGAAATTGTGCTAGTTCATTTAGGGCCCGTTTACATGAGGGGTTTCGTCCTGGCATGACATTTGTATCGAGAAGAGTTCGTCTCGGTCTCTGGTCATTTTCTTTTTGATGCTTAAATGGTTTCGTCCCGGGATGAACTCGTCCCCCGGGACGATTTTATCTCTGTCCTAGTACCGGGATAAAAGTTCGAACAGCCATTTTGTTATGATGAGCTCGATTTCATCAGTTGATGATAGTCAACGCTCTGTGTGAGTTTAAAGCTTCTGCAGAACTTCTCAGTAGAACTATTTCTTACATTATATACAATTAAAAGATAAATTTTATAGCGAAAAAATTGTTTTGTGTCGTTCACACTTGGTTGAGATTGATACTCACTTCCGACTCGGGCGTAAAATCTTTTGTCCTGAGATCCTGGTATGAAACCACTCGTGTAAACAAAAATTTGTTTCATCCAGAAACGACGCTCATCCCGGGACAAAACTCATCTCGGCTTTCATGTAAACTGGCCCTAATTATTCTATCAAACTATAGACCCACAAGTGATCGATCATGACCGTGCGCACGTTGTCAACTTTCTAATGATCAGAATACTGGATCTGATAAAAATCTTTTTAGAATCCTATATCGACATCATCAATCGCAACAACGGTTTAGAGTGGTTATATTAAGGTCTTTTTTCAAGACATAAATATGCGTTTGTTTAAGGAAATTAATATTCCCAAATACCAATTTACTAAGGTCATAAAACATTACGGAGGTAACAAACTTTTCATTCTACAACAAAACAAACACATAACAACTGATTATGATAGCACCCGGTTCACAGTCTGGTATGGAGTGTTTTCACATGATGTCACGGCGGCCATGTTGGTGTCCCAAAACAATCAAACGGCGGCCATATTGGTGTCCAAAGCTAATCCTGTGGGGATTGAACTCCTTTCTAATGCAAACACTTTGTTTTGTTAAAACAAATTAGCATAGCTGCATACCACGTGAGTGAAAACACTCTATAGACACCTTCAATTTAATCCCTTTCAAAGCACAAATACGCAGAGAAATATTCAAAATAACAGGGTAGTAAAGTCAATAAACATTTAAGAACTAACAAAAGAAAGACTGTTAGTATTTTTAGATCATGCGCATAGAGCTCAACTTACTTGTCTTTTTCGTATTGTCCCTTGCATGATGAAACACGAACGGCTGTAAAGAAAAGGAAATGAAAATTTTAAAAGCTTTGCTACCAATTAAAGTCAATTTACAAGTATTTCAAAGGCCCAACCTAGTTTGAACGTGCCATCAGACTCAATCCACGCTAAGTTACTCACATAACTTGGAACTCAAATAAAATTATATTTTATTAATTAACAGTTTTCATTAATTTGTATTCACCTTTTTCCTTCTGTCACTCTCTTCTTAATAATGATGTTAGATACATCGAAACGTCGTATCGTTAAATATATATTTATTTTATTTGTTATTTTTACCAAATAAATTCTCGTAGAAATACATGTACCTGATAGATAGATATATAGATAGATAGATAGATTTGTTTATTCAGAGCCCCTTGCAGCTAAGAGCTGGATAACAGGATCGTGCGCAAATACATATGTACCTGGTGGTGTATTAGACTGCAGAGTTGGCGAGGAGGTTTTGTTGGCAGCTTTGAAGAAGACAGAACTTAGGTTAAAGGTAATTTTCATCGAATAATCGTTCGAGAAAGGAGACAAAAGCAATTCGTGTTTACCTGATGGTCTAGTAGGTTGCGGAGAGGGAGAAGAAGTTTCGTTCACCAACGCAATAAGCTTGTCCAGCTTTGTTTCTAAGGCCCAGTTCAAACGTCGAACTTCACATGTGCCGAACCTAATGCAAATTAGCAAGAACAATAGATTTTGCTCATTTGCATTAGGTTCGGCACATGTGAAGTTCGACGTTTGAACTGGGCCTAACGCCTTCAGGGCTCGAACGCAATCCATTGGAGCCTGGTTCACGTTACAATGACAGTTACACAGTGGTATTTGGTTCTTGTTTGTGTTAATCAGCGACGACTTGGCACCACTCATGGACGAAGTCATAGCGAAAACTCCAACCAAAACAACAAATGGACGCATTTTAATTGGAAATTGTTGCTGTGTTTTGCGTCTCAACAGAATTACGTGGATATGGCACACTTATCGACTGATTACTCTGTTTTTTTTTCTTTATTTAATGTGGCCGACAAAAACAAAATTTTGATTGGTTGAAATCAAACAATTAATCAATATTTAGCACTTGATAAGTACAGTGTGATATTATAGCTAGTAACAGTGTACAAAAGAGCACCGAAAGATGCCGAAGGTTTCCCGAGGTCTCCCGAAGAATAGGCAAATATTTTCGAATGGTCATGGTGTAAAAGGTCCATCCGGGATCCGAACATCTGACATCCAAAATCCACCCTTAGATCGACCAAACACCTCCCGCAGATTTTGAAGTAGACTATCACTATTGGACTTTTTTTCTCTTTGATCTTCTTTGGTTTCTGTCTTATCATTGGTGATGGTGCAAAAGTAAAGTGAGGTCAAAGAGAGAGAGGGGGGTGGGGGGGGGGGGGGGGGGGGTCGCTTCTAGGGTGCACATTGCTACAAACCTCCTGTCCCGTCCTTTTGCTGACACCTGGCGATGTCTTTAAGTTTGATATATTTAAAAGAGTGCAGCATCACACATTTTCCATACAAAACAATAATATTAACCAACAGAATTGTCAAAGATCAATGCATTTTGGACTTTGTTATACGAGTTCATACCACAAAATGTATTCGAGATGCACCGGCATAAGGGAAAAGGTCAAAACTATTGTGCTCGGACAGAACCCACCTTTTTACAGTATTACGATTATTGTGGTATTGTGTGGGGGAGCTCATCATCATCATCATAGCTTTATTTAAAAACACGGTATCCCATCATTAATTACAAAATGCTCTTCCAGAGAGCTGTGTATACTAAATATTTTCTATAAATACCTAAACATGTTAAAATTTCTAATTAAAATTACAATACTAATGAATTTTTCTATGTTTACCTATAAGATTAAAACTACTATAAGGCGGCTTTAAAGGATGCGATAGATGGCTCAGCTTTGGATTCATTTGATAGGCCATTCCAAAGAACAGTGCCCCGATAGTTAAAGCTACACTTTTCCGCTTCCTTTCGGGGTCTATGAACAAACAAATTGTTCAAGTTGTTTCTCAGTTTATAAGAATAAACATTCGTTATTGGTCGAAAAAGATTTTTTAGAAGCTGTGGGAAAGGGATGTGTAACAGACTCCAGACCCTCCAAAACAGAGCGGCCAGGATGGTAACCTCCTCTAACTACGATAGACGATCAGTTGAGATACTGGATGAACTTGGGTAGGATAATCTTGAGACACGAAGGACAGGACAATTAGCCATTATAATGTATAAATTGAAAAATCGAATTGCACCTTATAATTTGGCTCAAATTTTTAATAGTCATGGCAAAAAATTGGGTGACATTTGCCTCTAGTTTTTTTCACTCGTCCCCAGACCCCCAATCTGACCCTTAACGCTATTCAGACTGGGCTTTTTAGGCAATCTATGACTGGGGGGGGGGGGGGGGGGGGGGTTCTCCTCGGACCCCACCTCTATATCTCTGGAACCAGTAAGGCTTGGACCATGAAATTTTTACACAATGTTCACCTCCATACAAGGAAACCTCACACCCAGTTTTGACCTGCCACACCCAATTATGACGTCACAATTAGGTCATATTTTTTGTTTTTCCGACGTTTCTTTGATATTTTTCCATTCAGATAGTTAAAATATAAAATATAACTGTAAAATCATCTCTTTAATATTAAAACATAATAAATACATACAAGGACACACTTGTAAAGCGAGAAAAAGCAATAAAAAGCGATAAAACTATAATTTTGAAATTATTGCCCGCCATCTTGGATCCGCCATCTTGGATTTTCTTTTTTTGTTTGTTTAAACAAGTAGCCCGATGGGCTTCGAAACTGGCTCGTTTGGTCTTAGTTTTCACCCTGTATTCATTTTAGCAATTCACAATATACAATCTGGAATCTATTAGTATGCACAGTCCAGTCCACATTTACATTTACATTCCACAGCCCGCTTCAAGCACTTCTTAGGGACGGACCATTTTATTGTTAAGGGGGGGGGGGGGGGGGGGGGAGGTTGGGCAATTATTAAAAAAAAAAATCCTGCACAGCAAAAGTAAAGAAAAAAAATAATGCACAGCGAGCCAAAGGAGAAAAAAAAAGGTATAGAACAATCTCGAAAAAAATTCTTGCACAACATCAAGACAGAAAAAAACAATCATGATCAGAAAAATTGCCCAACACACGGTAAAATACACGGTAGCGACATACAAAGGATATAAATCTCAAAGCAAAGCCATTTCCCTTAAATGATCATGACTTCCTCCTAGACGTCTCCTAAGACGAAGAAAATGTGGAAAACATATGGTTGTATTTTGAAATAATCACAGAAAAGGGCTTACCTTGCAGAATATCTAACCAAAATTTGTCAAAGTGAAGCGATCGATGAATGTCACAGCGGCTGCAACAAACTATCTATCGATGTCTCACAAATCCAACAGCTGAATCTTGTTACAGTATCGTTTGTTTTACAACACCAAACGCTGATGATATCGTTTGCTTTTATAACGATCGAAGAAAGTAAGCAACTCTTGAACCATCAATCGAGCAGAGGAAGTATACCGTTTACCGGAAGTAAACTAGGTACGGTGTTGGCCGCAGCAAAAGCGATTCCCGGGGCAGGTGACCCGACAGGGAAAAATAAGAGGGTATTTTAAGAACTGGCTCGTCGAAGCGACGAGCCAGTTAATTAAAATTTAAAAAATATCTAAAAGAGAAAAGGATCAGAATGTATAAAACACGTATCAAACTAATGTCTATTATCCAAACAATGAACTTAGAAGCGTTATTTAATAAATAGTACAAAATGTATGTCTATAAGTAAAAGAGAGCAAAAATTTACCTTCCCCTCCCCCCAAAATATTTGATGTTAAAACTTTTTTGATGTCTTTCAAGAACTAGTCCCAAGAGGGTTAAAATCACTGTGAAAACGCCATTTTTTAAAGGGTAAATCAAAATTTTGCCCATTTATGAATTACTTTTCGGAAAAGTCACGTCATTTTGACCTTGAAGCCGAACCAATGTCAAGTAAAGGCTTAAATGAAGTTCAACCGCGCGGTCATCGCTTTTAGTGGTATAACTAATTTTGATAGGCATAATGTCAACATCCACACTCGGTTTTGAAGAGACTGGGATCTTGTGAACATTTTGGTGGGAAATATGATTTAGTTGGAGCGAAAAAAATCCCGTCATTTTGCCATTTTTTCAGTGCACTATGCTTCGACTGAGCTAATTTTGGCTTCTATTAGTCTGTATCTATTCGCATGCTCTTCTGTCAATGCATGGCCTGACAATTTATGAATTACGTTTCGGAAATCCACACTCGGATTCCAGTAATGTGGTTATTATCTAGAAACGTTAAAATATTTTAATAACTTTTAAAACAAGTACCGTCATTTTTACCTTGAAGTGAGCAATTTCCGATAAAGGCTTGTATGGAGTTCGAGCGCACGGTCATCGCTTTAAGCGTTCTAACTAATTTTAACAGGCGCAATGTCAACATCCACACTCGGTTTTGGAAAGATTGGAATCTAGTTAACATTTCGGTGGGAAATTTGCTTTGGTTCGAGCGAAAAACCTCCGTCATTTTGCACTTTTCAGCCGGAAAGATTTCCGTTTAACCCCAAATATTAGTTATGCATACCGTTCTTAAAACTAAAACAAAAGCCAAAACAATAGTAGTATATCCAAACTGGCCTTTGTTTCACGGATCACTGATTAAGAATTGGGAAAGGATTGGACCCATTGTTCTGTGAATGAACAATGAGGTGGATCACTCCGCAAGGCACCGGGATCGTAGTCCCGCAGTCTCCTCCCACCCAAGCGACCCATTTTCCCATATCTTACTATCCTTCCCCAAACCTTTCTCCCAAACCTTACTCCCAAACCTAACATTGCATCCCAACGCTAACATTGCATTCCTAGCTGTTCCATGTGGTCCCCTTTGGGTCATGTACCCATGTAGCGTAGATAAATTTCCACCGAATGCCAAGTTGAGATATTGCCAAACACACTTAATTGGCACCTGAACCAAACCCAGTGCCCAGTCAGGGAGACCCAAACGTAAACAAATTTCCACCGAACACCAAGTTTTGCCATTGCCAAACACACCTTATTGACACCTGAACCTAGTTCAGTATGCGTGTCCAGCCAAAGAAGTCGAAAGTGAAATAACTTCCACTGAACACATGCACCGAGGTCAGTTATTATGAAACACACCTTATTGACACCTGAACCGAGTTCAAAGTTCGTGCCCGGCCAGATAGGCCCAAACGTAAATAAGACTCAACCGAACACAGAGTTCAGCTATGGCCATCACACCATGTTGACACCTAAACCCAGTTCAGTATTCGTGCCTGGCCAGAGAGGCCCAAAGTAAATAAATTCCATCGAACACAGAGGTCAGCTATAGCTTAACACACCATATTGGCACCTGGACCTAGTTCAGTATTCGTGCCCGGCCCGAGAGGTTCAAAGTAAATGAATTGCCACCGAACACAAGGTTCAGCTATGGCCAAACACACCTTATTGGCACCCGAACCTAGTTCGGTATTCGTGCCCGACCCGAGAGGCCCAAAGTAAATGAATTTCCACTGAACACAAAGTTCAGCTATGGCCAAACACACCTTATTGGCACCTGAACCTAGTGCAGTATTCGTGCCCAACCCGAGAGGCCCAAAGTAAATGAATTTCCACTGAACACAAAGTTCAGCTATGGCCAAACACACCTTCTTGGCACCTGAACCTAGTTTAGTATTCGTGCGCGACCCGAAAGGTCCAAAGTAAATGAATTTCCACCGAACACAAAGCTCAGCTATAGCCAAACACACCTATTGGCACCTGAACCTAGTTCAGTATTCGTGCCCGACCCGAGAGGTCCAAAGAAAATGAATTTCCACTGAACACAAAGTTCAGCCGTGGCCAAACACACCTAATTGACACCTGAACCTAGTTCAGTATTCGTGCCGGACCCGAGAGGCCCAAAGTAAATGAATTTCCACCGAACATTAAGTTCAGCTATGGCCAAACACACCTTATTGGCACCTGAACCTAGTTCAGTATTCGTGCCGGACCCGAGAGGCCCAAAGTTCAGCTATGGCCAAACGAACCTATCGAACACCTAATTGACAACTGGACCTAGTTCAGTGTTCGTACACGACCAGAGAGGCCCAAATATGACTAAATAATTTCAAAATACACTTAGCAACACCTACCCTACAAACGCGAAAAACCAGTCGATGTGACGCCAACTGAATAGCGGAAAATATATTTGCCCCTCAGCGAAATAACGACACAGCGAAAGATCCAACTATAAAAGTGGGAAAAGTTTTTTACGAGCTGACGGCTGTGTAGCCGCGCGAAAAACAAAGCCTCGCTTTGCTTTCAAAATTGCTAAGATCCCGGATGTTGTGTGGCGTCATACACGCATGTTTTGCGACATCATACGCGCCCGCGAGCTAGCCCTTCCCAACGTCGGCGGGCGGCGGGCGGCAGGCACACGAAGCGCCCGCGAAACATTCCGCTAGCCATGACCATGAAAAATGACGGGCATAGGTTCTATGAGTATGGTGCTCCGCCGGGCCTTCGGCCCGCGGGCTCCGCTATTAAAAAGTGTCTGTCCATGTTGATTAATTATTTTTCCTGCATTGTATTAAATAAAAATGGCAGGTCTTATAGTCAAAAAAAGTTATTTATGGAAAACTTTAGTTCAAATTTATTGCAAAATATAAAGGTAAAGGTAACCTTAGAGTACAATAATATAAAATGCCAAAGCAATAATCGCAATATAATCCAAGCTATATGGAGTGTTTTTCACGTGACGTCACGGCGGCCATGTTGGTGTCCCAAAACAATAAAACGGTGGCCATGGTGTCCCAAGCTAATCCTGTGGGGATGGAACTCTTTTCTAATGCAAACACTTTGTTTTGTTCAAATAAATTAGCATAGCTGCAGACCACGTGAGTGAAAACACTCCATAAAGACAGACAACAGTCATTCTTTCATACCCAGCAATATATATGCTGTAGGTAAAATCTGGTCTCCGAGGTTAAAGCAGTATTCAACCTGATTTCATCTGAAATTCCTTTGTTTCCTAACCCTAATCATGAAGAAATAGTGCCTAGGAGACAAAGGAAATTCTGGTTCAACCTGAGAATGGATTTAAGCTGCAACATATACACCACACATAGCATCAAAATGTTATTCATTTGACTGTACTTTGATTTACAAAGTGTACAGAAGGTGACAAACAAATTCCAGTGCGTTACCATGAAAAGACCTTGGTAGGATGTTTTTTTTTTTTTTTGCTCAAGATCAGTGTAGGAAATTTGTTCCCCAGGTATTTCCTTGCAAGATTTTTGTTCCCTCAAAACACCTGAACCTAGTTCAGTGTTCGTGCGCGACCCGAAAGGTCCAAAGTAAATGAATTTCCACCGAACACAAAGCTCAGCTATGGCCAAACACACCTATTGGCACCTGAACCTAGTTCAGTATTCTCAAAACTGATCACATAAGCGTATAAACTCTCCATTTCATATTTTCCTTATTAAGGATTAGATTAAAGCAGAGCAAACCGCGGTAACCGCTGAGGCTACCGGGCTACCGGCTACCGGCGCGGTCTTGTTTTTTTTTTTTGTTTCGTGGTATGTATTGCGGTTTCGGAGATCGCCGCCATGTAGAGAGTACAGTGTATTTATAATTATGCCGGCTTCTTCGTAACATCACTAACTCTTTTCCATTTAGAGTTAATCTGTTCCAATTTGTTCAAGACCGATCCCATCGTTTTCGCGCTATTTTCTCGTAAATTTCTTTGAAAGGTCTTGAAAAAGGGACCCTCGACATTACAACCTCGACCGTCGACTTATATGCACCATCGATCCGACTGAAAGGCTCGTGGCTCGTGTACGACGACCTGACTGACGTCATAAGGAGGTGCGGACAGCTCTTACATGTAATATGGTGTGTGTGTGTGTGTTCCTATTACGCTGTGCCTGTTCCTATTGCGCTGCGTTGCCAGGGCCTCTCTCTCTTCAGCTACGTCATCATCGGGAGAGACCCTGGTTGCGGCTGGTCACGTGCCACCCTGTGATAAAATATTTTCCATCGGGGTAGGGTCAATAACTACTTTCGTTCATCTTCTCGAACGAACAGAAGACGAAATAAATGCTTGTCAAGAGGCTCATTCGTTGAAACACACCGGCATTTAACATTTTAATATGTACGCTTTTGAAAGCCTCCTGTCACCTAAATTCAACAAAGGCAAAAAGAGCCAGACGTTTATTTATCCAGATTTGAATTCGATATTGCCTGAACAAACATCTATAACATTACACACATCGTTTGCTTTATAAAATGATGCTTTTTTTGACCAGAATGTAATAATTCTTGTAGTTTGCGTGCTGCATTCGTGTCTAAATCTTAGCTTTCAGATAAAATATAAAATATAATCTGTTTAATGTTGCCCAATGTAATATATAGATCTTGTCAACAAAGTGTTGATTTCGATCGGTCGCCTATAAATTCTCTGATTTTAGTTAGGTTTTTTCGGCTAATTGGCCTTCTGACAGTATAAATTTAGCATAAAATAAAGCATAAGGATAAAGATTACCTCTGTATTTACATATTTAGGAGCCTGATACTGGCTAAATGTCGAACTCAGTTCGGTTCGTGGCATTTGCCCGCGCGAAATATTGACCGTCGCGGCAATGAATGAGTTACCAGTAATCGGATACTGTGTTATCCGCAAAGAATTCTGGGATCGCTAGGGGGCAAACATTGCAAGTCGCTAGAAGGAAATGTATGGTGTAAAGTTGTTACTTCGTCAAAAACTTCGATTTTGGGAAGAGAATGACGATTTTTTCGCCGTTATTTTATCGGAAATGGAGTTGTGCAAAGTTGATACGTGTAAAGTGTAAGTTTTTGTTTGAAAAATGTGATAAAATCTATCGATAAACTCTCTTGCTTGCGTAAGGTTGATTTTGAACCGTTTCTCAACAAAAATATGCGTTTCTCTAAAGGTAGCAGCTAGCAAATCACAAACGCGGCAACTGATGAGGTTCGAGAGCAAAAACCGATACCATGGTTTTGCCTGTGATGAAATCATATATAGTGGCATAAACATAACAGTCGCTAGACTGTCAAAATTGCCAACGGAGGAATTATAAACATCGAGCTTCACGACGCAGCCGATAAAGCGAAGGGAATGGATATTTAGTTCACAGCCTTGACTGAGGCAAACTTCCGAAAACTTCAACTATCTACAAGTTCAACAGCTTTCTTTTTAAGCTTCAACTCTCTCTGCTAAGCTTGCTAAATGGATCTGCAAAATTAATATCTTGCAACGACGAAAACTGAAATGGCTGGGCCCAGCGTGACAAAATAGCAAGAAATACATTCACGGCCATCAAATCATTTGTGAGAGAAAAGCTAGAGAAGCTTAAACCTTTCCTACATAAAAACCTACATGCCAATAATGGCGAAAACAACAAACCAACCGCCAGGCAAAAAAGGACGCAAAAAGAGGTCAAATTTTACAAGAGAAGCTACGAGAAAACACCACGGGAAAGCACAACAGATAGACTTGACCTCTTGTCCACTCAACACTATAAAATCCTCCATAACAAACATGAAACAAAATGCACTATACTACTGAAAACATGTAGAAGGAGCAAATGGCATTACATGTAAAAACACGAGGTAAGAGAGTCGTGCAGGCCCGTCACCCCCATTTTACACTTTATTTCGCAATCAACCCGTAATTATTACGCAAGCAAGAGAGTTTATCGATAGATTTTATCACATTTTTCAAACAAAAACTTACACTTTACACGTATCAACTTTGCTCAACTCCATTTCTGATAAAATAACGGCGAAAAAAGCGTTATTCTCTTCTCTAAATCGAAGTTTTTGACGAAGAAACAACTTTACACCGTACATTTCCTTCTGTTTGCCCCCTAGCGATCCCAGAATCCTTCGCGTATAACACAGGTATCCGATTACTGGTAACTCATTCATTGTTTCCATCCTCAACAGCGTGACGAGACAAATAACGGCTGCGTGGGAGACTAAAGTCGCAATCGATCACACATGATCATCAGTCGATTACTATAAAGCATGATCAGGGTCAAAATTGAACCTCGTTCCCAGGGCCTCTCTCTCTTCAGCTAGACCCTGGAGAAACCCTGGTTACGGCTGGTCACGTGCCACCCAGAATCTGGGTGGTAACAAAACATTTTGTTAGGGGAGGGGTAATAAAGTGTATATTTGTTGCTTTACCGAGAAAAGGGATAACGGCTGCGTGGGAGACTATTGCGACTTATGACGGGAATAAAGAAAAAAACATGACCATTGCTTGTTATTTCTCTATAATTGAAAGAAACGTGTGCCGACCCCGTGTTTTCCGTGACCGCGTGTTTTCCACAGACCACGGGACCCCGGCCCCATGTTTTCCACCAAACCCCAAATTAAACAACCAAACTAAACAAATTACGTATTCTATTCACACAATGAATATTTATGTCACGCATCGTTTGAGAAGCAAACCAAACTAAACAAACTACGTAATCCATTCACACAATGAATATTTATGTCACGCATCGTTTGAGAAGCGAACATTAGTCCAAACGGCCCACTTGTGTGTAGAAGATTAGTAGGTTTCCACCAAACTGAAATAACTTGAAAAGGTTTATTCACGTAAGCAGGTGCTGCAACGTCCCATCCAGATGACAATGAAACTGTTTCCATCGAGCGTCGCTCTAAATCGCAGGCATCTTTTCTCAAGAACACCGTACGTTATTAAACCTCTAACTGCGTTTTGGAGGTCAGCGAAAACAGAGGCGAATCTTTTGAAGAACCGCAAACCTTTCGAACCAGAAATCGAGCATTGTGATGAGATGCGACCTTTCGAAGAAATTCCGGGACCTAAGCCTGGTTTGAGGAACATGCTGGATTTTTATACCAAAACAAGAAGTTTCACCAAAGGTCACGAGTATTTTGAACGCCTGTTCGCGGAATATGGCCCTATTTTCAAGGAAAACGTGATGTTGAAAACCTCGACTGTGCACGTAATCGACCCAGGCGATTTTAAAAGAGTGTATCGGGCTGAGGGAAAATACCCTAGGAGACCGCCACACTTTACCACTATTTGGAAAGAACACCGTGAACGGAGGAACTATTTCCTCGGTGTAGTACTTAGGTAAGTAAGCTTTTTTTGTTCGTGGTTAGCAATCACACGCGACCCCGACTTATTGGTACGAGTTTCTTAGCGCTATGACTATGGATCTTTTTGCATGTATTTTTTAGGTAGCCATTTCGTCCCCGAATCGGTTCAGTGTCTGTTAAATGATTCCTTTTGAACCACTATCAGGCGTCCATATTATTAGAGTGAGGTTTATTCAGCTTTGATTAAGAGAGCCAGCTCAACAACACAGAATCCAGAAAACTGTGTATGCGCTTTGTGCGAGAAGCCGTGTCTGCGTAACAGCGCAAATAATAAAGGCTTGTATGGAAATTTAACGACCATTATAATAGGAACAGTATCGGGAATAAAAATAAAATAAAAATGCCTTACCTTGTTTCCCTGTTGTATTACGTGTGTCTGAGCTGCGTGGGGATTTAGGCCATTTCAGAGCGATTTCAGAGATTTATAATTCGAAATCAGTGAAACTGAAACTCTTTGGAATTGCTCCGAAATGCCCTAAATGGCCCAAGCAAACACAAGTAATGCAACAGGGAAACAAGGTAAGGCATTTTTATTCCAGTTCTCGCACAAAGCGCCGCTGTTACCATATCGAGCCAGAGTGATCCGGAAGTTAAAAAAAACGTAAGGTCTGGTTGCTATGAAGTGACATCATAGCCCTGCTTAGCAGCCGTCATCGTATATGATTTGCGGTTTCCGGATAGCTGCAGCGTTTGACAATTAATCCTTGTACGTTATCAGATTGTGTACAAACTCCTGTGGAGGTCAGCCTGTCATTTTTGAGGGGTTCGACTTCTTTTTGACATTTTAGGAGGTTGGATTTCAATAGAAAAAAAATATATATATGAGAAGAGTGGGAAAATCGAGTCATCCTTCCCGCGAGTACATCGATGGATGTCTTTGACATTCGACGATTTGAGCTGCCTACGGTAAGAGATTTGAGAGACTGGTTTGTTCTAAATTCGAAGATATGCGGCGTTTCTACCACGGTTCAGCTTGCAGCTAAAACAATGGCGGGTTTTTTGATCGGAGAGTTTACAAGGACGATCCGGATGTTGCTGTTGCTCGGCTTAATTTGCCATTCAGGTAACGTTCTATATCCTTTATTTCTGTGTCACTCAGGAATATGATGAAAATTAATTTTGGATATTAAACAACCAATATTTTGAGACGCACATGGAATCTAGGCAAATGTTATATATCCTGTCTGGTTCACCCAGGTTTGAGTCCTGGCATCGCCGTATGCCTGAGCGCTCAAGGGATATATAACATTAATCAATAGTTTGAGACGCACATGAAATCTAGGCAAATGTTATATATCCTCTCTGGTTCACCCAGGTTTGAGTCCTGGCATCGCCGTATGCCTGAGCGCTCAAGGGATATATAACATTAATCAATATTTTATGACGTACGTAAAATCTAGGCAAATGTTATATATCCTCTCTGGTTCACCCAGGTTTTAGTCTTGGCATCGCCGTATGCCTGAACGCTCAAAGGAAATATAACATTAATCAATATTTTCAGACGCACGTAAAATCTAGGCAAATTGTTATTTATTATCTCTGATTTACCCAGGTTTTAGTCTTGGCATCGCCGTATGCCTGAACGCTCAAAGGAAATATAACATTAATCAATATTTTCAGACGCACGTAAAATCTAGGCAAATTGTTATTTATTATCTCTGGTTTACCCAGGTTGGAGTATTTGTTGTGTGCAACAAAGCAAGCATTACAATAAAATTATTACAGCTGTTATCCCAAAAATGCTGTCAACAATAATTTCGCTTCCTATTTTCTTTGTGTGAGCCGTAACAGACAGGTAAACAGAGGAAATCCACATTTAGCAATAGCCGTCTTTAATACGAACTACGTGTTACACCGAACTTCAAGTTCAATAATTATAGAAGGCCGACATGGTTGTCTTGTTTACCGCAAAACAATGTTTATATTTGTACCCAGGTCGCGGTGTTTCCGTTCTGAGCTACTTATGAATGTTGCGACTGCAATCATAATTACCGAATCGCTACATTTCGCTTAGCTTGAATATACCGTGAAAATGTCCGGACAGAGTTGACTTTCATACTCGTCCGCGCTGTTTAATATTCAGTCGTACAAAACCAACGAAAATCTAAATTTCTTGTTTTGCAAATATCTAAGCGGCTGACTTTTTCCGTTATTGTGCTATTTCTAATGCCAGGACCCTTCATTACATTTATTGTGCCCATCATGAAGATACTTCATAAAAACCATAGAGTTTTTGTTTCAAAGCTACATCTCACAAGCAATTTCCTGTCAAACCGCAGCAAGATCTCTTAAAAAGATAATTAAAAACGTGCATGAAATGAATTTTCACGCCTAAAGATTATAACGCCTTGGTGCAAAAGTTCACGCTTTACGTGGAACAGAAATAGTGTTCAGAAGGGATTTGATTACATTGGCATGCTGGAAGTTAAAAGGTCTAGCTATTTTTTGGTTGCTAAGAGCGTCTGGCTCGTTATGTTACGCCTCAGTGACGTCACAGGGAGCAGAGGAGCCCAATCTGTTGTTTACGAGTCTGTTTTTCGCCCCAGCGGGACCCCAAGCGTAATCGGAGCTTTCCGTTGGGTAACCGCTGTTAGGGACGGTTTGTTGTCCCGCGTCCCCTCAGTACCGCCCTTAGTAGGGGTCACGTGATGTAAGACCATGTGCGTTGTTTTGCAGCGAGTAATGGCGTTTTGTAGTTTGTCTCGTCGAAGTTTGTTCGCGTTTGACACTCGCTAAGATGGAGAAGAGCCTGAAAGAGCCCAAAAATTAATCTGTACCGAACGAACCAACGAACTAATGAATTGAATCGAAACCACGAAACATCCTGTGAATAGCTAGCGATTCAAGTGGTGAAAGTTTGTATGGGAATTCGCGTGACAGATTAAAAGAACTGCTTTCAGTGCTTGGTTGTTCTCCTACATCAAACGTACAGATTAATTTGTGGATGATCTGAATCGCCTTTGGCTGTTGTTGCGAAGAAACGAGTATTCACCCAGTTTGTGGATTGTGTTGGATCAGATTACATTTGCATGTTTATTGGATCTAAACCGAGTCTTTTGTCGACATTTGTGCTCTGGTTATTTGTTCTGCTCGTTTTAACTTTCGCTGGCAAGATGCACCGCGGATTGAGCGGAATACGAAGTCTTTCTGAGGCGGATTTACGTGTTAGTACGCGACTGCGAAGGAACAACGTGACTTTGGATGAAAGTGCTGTGATCTCAGAAAAAATGGCGTTGTTTAGAAGAAAGCGTGGCGGGTATGCGTCGAATTTGACAAGAAAGAAAGACGAGTTGATGTGTTTATTACATAAGGGGGCGAACGCTGATCGTGTTGGCAAGAAAATTGCCGAAGTCAAAGCGGCGTTGAAAGATTTGTTTCATTGTAATGCTAAATATGTAGAATTGTTAGAGGGGGCTGGTTTGACTTTAGATGTCACTCGTGCTCAAGTTTACTATGCTGAATGTGAGGGCAATTGTAGAGAGACATTAAAATTAGCAGAGCATCGAGTGAGTGTAGCATGTGCATTGAACCTTTCGGGTGCCAACTTAGAGGATGATGTGGACCCTGAGGATAGTGTCAGCAATGTTAGTCGGAGTACAATGAAGTCCTCTTCGACCAATGCTTCCAGTGCGAGGCTGAAGGCCGCCGCTAGGAAGGCAGCTCTCATGGCGCGTGCACAGGTCCTGAATGACGGGTTGGAATTGAAACGTAGGCAACTACAATTGCAACACGACCAGGAACAATTGAAATTAAAGGCAAAAATTTCAGAAGTTGAAGCTGAAGAAAGAGTTTACCGAATGTTTGAAGAGAAGCGTGAACTGAGTGAACATAGTGCTGTGGAAGGTTCCACGAAGAAGTTGAACCCTAATGCGACGGATTGGCCAGAGTGTATGTTTGGTGGTGAGAAGCAGGAGATCTCGGGTGTGCAAGGTCAGGGAGCTGATGTGAATGTGAAGGAAGAAACACCTGGTACTTGCTATGACACTGCTGAGGTTAAGGTAGAGAGACAAGGTACCCCTAAACAGCCTGTCAGTTCAAACTCCTCACTCTGCTCACTCTGTGATGAGTCCCATCTCCTTCAAATGATCAACATTATGCAGTTGCCAAAGGCTGAGCTGATGACATTCAATGGGGACCCTTTGGAGTTCTGGATGTTTATGCGTAGCTTTGATAGCAGTATTGGGAACGCATCTATAGACGACAGCGCAAAGTTGAACAGGCTTTTCCAGTACTGCAAAGGAGAAGCCCTTAAGGTCATCAAGTGTTGTGCCGTCATGCAACCTTCGGAGGGATATGCGAAAGCAAGAGTATTGTTAAAGGAGAGGTTTGGAAATGACTACAGGATCTCTGAAATGTGGGTGAGTTACGGAGGGACCTGTTATCAGGAACAATGAGGGACACCGCCTTCAGGAATTGGCAGATGATTTGAGGAGTTGTAAGGAGACTTTAGAAGCTATGAGCAAACTTGAAGAGATTGACACTAGAAGAAGCATGGTTAGGATTGTCGAGAGACTACCACAGTTTTTGCAGGGACGTTGGAGGAAACTAGTTGTTAAAACCTTGGAGGCAACTGGTAGATATCCCTCAATTGCCAACTTGATGCGTTTTGTCTCGGAAGCCGCTCGTGAGGCCACTGATCCTGTGTTTGGTGTGTCAGAGTTTAAGCCTAAGGAGTTTAGTGGAAGAGGTTTCCGCAAGCCAGAAAGGGACAAAGGAGCCAATTTCGGACTGCAAGCCGAAGAGCAGCAGCGAAACCCACCGCAAAAGGGAAATAGCAATGATGCCAAGGGCAGTGACACTAAGACCAAACGGTTTCCTTGTCGTCTGTGCAAGGGAGATCATAGCTTGAATGTTTGTTCTCAGTTTAAGGTTTTGTCGCCAGGTGAGAAGCTAGGGTTTGTTTGGGGCAAGAAACTTTGCTTTTGCTGTTTTGATGGGAGACATGTGGCGAGCCAGTGCAAAGCAGGTGTTGTCTGTGGTGTGGATGGATGTACTGCAAAGCACTCCAAGTTGCTTCACCAGTCTCTTGAGCGTTCTTCTAAAAGGCCCTCTGATGAGAAGCCGCCGAAACCTGACCCTAAGCCTGTTGACCAACAGGTTGAAGGGCACAGTAATGCATGCAGTTCATTAAAGCCTGAGCAGACCAAGATGGCACTGCCTATAGTTCCTGTGAGAGTGAGAGCTAAAGGTCAAACAGATTATTATCATACACATGCTTTGCTGGATTCAGGAAGCACCAAGACCTTCTGTTCTGAGGCGTTACTTGAGAGGCTTAATGTGAAAAGCAAGCAAGTCACACTTTCCTTAACCACGGTTAACAGTAGTGAAAGCAATGATGTTGGACTGGTGGCTCTGGAAGTGACAGCGGCGAAGAGCATAGCAAGCAGGACCGGTGTTATTCAGTTACCGAAGGTGTACTCCCTGCCTAATCTACCCTCCTTGGAGAACTGTATGGCCTTACCCAGTGAAATCCGTAAATGGCCTCATCTAAAGGATCTTCGCCTCCCTCAAGTTGACAAGTCAGGTGTTACCATTTTGATTGGCCAAGATGTACCTGAGGCTCTTTGGCTCCTGAAGTTGCGAAAGGGGAAAGAAGGACAACCTTACGCCACACGGACCCGCTTGGGTTGGATGCTTAATGGTCCACTGGAATCTGAATCCTTTGCTGAGGAGCCTGCTTTCTCGAACTTTGCTCGAGCCGATGAGAGGCTGGATGTGCAAGTAGAGCAATTTTGGAAGCTTGAAACAAGTGAAGCCTTGGCAAACAGTTTGCCACAATTCTCAGTGGAAGATAAGAGAGCTGTTGATATATGGGAACGGTCAGTTGAAGTAGTTGATGGACACTATCAGATGGACATTCCCTTTAAGTCTGAACACTCTATCTTGCCCGACAATCAAAGCGTTGCGGAGAAACGACTTCAGTCACTGACTAAGAGATTCCTAAGAGACCCTGATTTACATGCCAGGTACAAGGATGGTATTCAAGAACTACTTGATAAGGGATATGCAGAGAAGGTGCCTGAGCAGGATACGGAAGTTACACCCGGTCGAACTTGGTACCTCCCTCACCACAATGTTGTGAACGAGAATAAACCTGAAAAGTTGCGAATTGTATTTGACTGCGCAGCAAGTTTTGGTGGCACCTCCCTTAACAAGGAAGTTTTACAAGGCCCTGACTTTACAAACAATCTCGTGGGAGTCCTATTGCGCTTCAGAGAGGAACCAGTGGCTGTGATGGGGGACATCGAAGGAATGTTCCATCAGGTCAGAGTGCCTCCTAAGGATCGTGATGCCTTGCGTTTTCTTTGGTGGAAGAATGGAGAAATCGGGGGTGAGGTGGAAGTCTACAGGATGTGTGTGCATTTGTTTGGAGGAGTGTGGAGTCCGAGTTGTGCTAGCTTTGCTCTGAGGCGTGTGGCTGAAGATCACAGAACGGATTTCCCTGATGAGATGATTCAAACTGTGCTTAAGAACTTTTATGCTGATGATTGTCTCAAGTCAGTCGGCACTACGGACAGAGCTATAAACATTGTTGATGGGTTATGCAAGCTGCTCGCTCTTGCGGGCTTTCGATTGACGAAGTGGATTAGTAACGATCGCAAAGTGCTTGAAGCGATTCCTGTGCAAGAAAGAGCAAAGGCGGTCAAGGACCTCGATCTTGACCACGGTTCACTGCCTATTGAGAGAGCTCTGGGAATTCACTGGAACACCGAGACTGACCAGTTTGCAGTTCAGGTCAAGGAAAAGCAAAGAGAGTTAACCAGGAGAGGGCTTCTGAGTGTAGTTAGCTCCGTTTACGACCCACTGGGGATGGTGTGCCCCTTTGTCGTCCGTGCCAAGATGATCTTTCAAGATGAGTGCAAGTCTGGCAAGGAATGGGACGATCCCTTGAGTCCAGAGAGCGAAGTGCGGTGGAGAAAGTGGTTGGAGGAGCTCCCGCTGTTAGGACAGTTCAGAGTTGAACGCTGTGTGCTGCCTGCTGAGTTTGGATGGCCGGTCAGCTGTCAACTGCATCACTTTTGCGATGCTTCCCTGTCAGCCTACGGTTCTGTTTCCTATCTCCGTGCTGTAAATGCTGAGGGAAAAGTTCATTGCTCCCTATTGCTAGGAAAGTCCAGGCTGGCTCCGATCAGACAGATGACTATACCGAGGCTTGAGCTGTCTGCCGCTGTGATCGCTGTGAGAATGGATCGGATGTTGTCCCGTGAACTCACTTTGGAGGTTCAAGACTCAGTATTTTGGACTGACAGTATGATTGTTCTACAGTACATTTACAGTCGCAGTAGGAGGTTCCAGACCTTTGTGGCGAACCGGTTGTCTGTTATTCATGATGGGTCTTTGCCGAGACAGTGGAGGAAGGTTGAGACTAAAGTGAATCCAGCAGATGATGTCTCGAGGGGTTTAAGCGGGCTAGAAATGATTTCTAGTGAGCGATGGAGACACGGACCAGAGTTCCTATGGAAGGATGAGTCTGCCTGGCCCTCTAATCCGGTCGCTGTGCCAGAAATTGCCTGTGATGATGAGGAAGTGAAGAACCAAGGCAAGTGCTGTGCTGCTGATGCCCGTTGTGAAGACAAAGATACCGAGAAACGAGACATGCCTGGAGTGCGCAAAGACCAGGGAGGAGAAGACCCCATGGTACGTTTGTTTGAGAGCTACTCCTGCTGGCATCGTCTGAAGAAGGGTGTGGCCTGGCTGCTTCGCTGCAAGAACTGGCCAAGAGCAAAGAAGGATGCTGATAAGCTGCCAGCAGTTACTGCCGACTCCCTAGATCCATCAGAACTGCAAGTTGCAGAGACAGCCATCATCAGATATGTCCAGCAGAAATGTTTCAAAGAAGAAGTGAAAGCCCTTAGATCAAGAAAGCCTGTTGTGAAGAAGAGCCCAATCTATATACTGGAGCCATTCCTGGACGAAGAAGGAATTCTCCGAGTAGGGGGTCGCCTGAAGAATGCTCCGCTGTCCAAGAAAGCTCAGCATCCTGTTATTATGCCCAAAGACCATCGCGTGTCGAAACTAGTTGCTAGGCGAGCGCATGAAGTTCAGAGTGGACACTCAGGAAAGGAGCATGTACTCTCCCTTATTAGGCAGAAGTATTGGATTGTAAGAGCAAGGCCTCTGGTCAAACGAGTTGTGACAGAGTGCGTAGTGTGCAGAAAGTTTAAAGGAAAGCCAAGCGTTCAGCAAATGGCGGATCTCCCTTCGGACAGAGTAACTCCAGACAAGCCGCCATTCTCGTAGGTGGGCATAGACTGTTTCGGCCCTTTTGTCGTGAAGAGGGGCCGGACTCAAGTTAAACGCTATGGCTGTTTATTTACCTGTCTTTCAGTCCGGGCCATCCACATTGAGAAGCTTGACAGTCTTGACGCTGACTCTTTCGTCAATGCATTTATGAGATTCTGTGCCAGGAGGGGTGTACCGGAGAAAGTTAGAACGGACAATGGCACCAATTTTGTGGCTGGTGAAAGAGAAATGCGCGAGGCTATGCAGGGCTGGAAGGATGATGGCAAAGTTAAAGCTCACCTCCTGCAGAAAGAGATAAAGTGGGAATTTAACCCGCCCGCAGCGTCCCATATGGGGGGCATATGGGAAAGGCAGATCAGAACAGTCAGAAAGGTGCTGAATGTCATCCTCAAGGAGCAAACTCTAGATGATGAGCGATTGTCAACCCTATTCTGCGAGGTGGAGTCAATTGTTAATGGCAGACCGTTGACAGTTTTGTCGGATGATCCAAAGGATGACAGCCCTCTGACGCCAAACCATTTGCTGCTACTTCGTGGAGGGCCGGAACTTCCTCCGGGCCAGTTTGATCAGAGCGACATTTACGGAAGGCGCTGGAGACATGTACAGTTTCTCTCAGACCAGTTTTGGAGACGCTGGGTACGCGAGTACCTCCCCACCTTGCAGTTACGTCAGAAGTGGTTGCAGCCAAAGAGAAATTTGCGGATTGGTGATGTGGTCCTCATCGCAGACGAAAACACTCCCCGGAAGAACTGGCCTATGGGACGAATTATTCAGACTTTCCCAGGAGCGGATGGATTGGTCAGGTCAGCTCAAGTGAAGACCAGCTGGTCAATCCTGACCAGACCGGTGACCAAGTTGTGCCTTCTGGAGGCTACGAGTGGAGATATGTGAACATTTCTCATGCTACTCTATGAACTTTACATTGGATTTGTCTTAGAACATTGTTTAAGAAACCGGACTGTCATTAAGACACTGAACTGTAGAATTCTCGGTAAACGCTCACTTGTAATCCTATGTTTCGCGTTTAAGGGGCCGGGATGTTAGGGACGGTTTGTTGTCCCGCGTCCCCTCAGTACCCCCCTTAGTAGGGGTCACGTGATGTAAGACCATGTGCGTTGTTTTGCAGCGAGTAATGGCGTTTTGTAGTTTGTCTCGTCGAAGTTTGTTCGTGTTTGACACTCGCTAAGATGGAGAAGAGCCTGAAAGAGCCCAAAAATTAATCTGTACCGAACGAACCAACGAACTAATGAATCGAATCGAAACCACGAAACATCCTGTGAATAGCTAGCGATTCAAGTGGTGAAAGTTTGTATGGGAATTCGCGTGACAGATTAAAAGAACTGCTTTCAGTGCTTGGTTGTTCTCCTACAACCGCAAATTGCTGACTGTGGGCGCCACAAAATCGTTACGCAGCAAGAAGAGAGACAAGGGAGGAAACAGATTTAAGCCTAATTTTTGATCCCCGATTACTCGCTTTTGATTCAATAAAAAGTTCTGATTTTTGGCATGTAGCTTTATATGGACAGTCTCTGGACAGCTTTTCAACAATTTCGATGAAGAGATCCATTAAACGCTCTTTTCGGTGATCGCTCTTTATGGCGTTCAAAGTTGACTTTCGTAGGATGTGGACCGCAACATACTGGTGACGGAAATACGTCATACGAGAGGTGTGCTCCACTCCACTGCAGTGGAGCACCGAAATAACGATAACTCGCCGAAATCCCGCTAAATCGCCCCGAGGAGCAAGCAAACAACAAAGAATACAACACAGCAACAGGGTAAGTCAATTTTATTCACATAAGATTCGAATTTTTAAGTTTTGAAGCAAAACCGTTGCGTTCCCATACAAACCATTATAAATCGAATCTTTGTGACACAATACCGCTCATAAAGCAAGGGTCACGTCCTGGTTATCTAATAGTGAGCTTGGGCCGCCTGTGGTCGACTTTGCGGAGCTGTAGCTCCACTATTTTAAAAGATATCGCTTTTAAACTCGGCCACTTTGCTAATTTTGAGATGCTTTTTTCAGCAGTGTCGATGGATGTTTGCTGTCAGGCCAATATAAAAATTTGAAAAACCGTGACAAGGTGTATTTTGAACGGTTGGCATAACTTCCGTTTTATTGACGGCATGTCACTTTCGGAGTTTTTACTTCCGTCACCAGTACGTTGCGGTCCACATCCAACGAATCACGTGGTACTATGTTTCTTCCCTTGTCTCTTTTTCTTCTCGGCACTTCGGGCCTCGCTCGGATAGCTTACGCTTTCCGAAAAGCGCCGATTACGCTTGGGGTCCCGCTGGGGGAAAAACTCGAAAACAACAGATCGAATAACGCAAGACACAGCGCGCGTTTTAAGCTCAAAGATCAAACGTGTATTAGGTCAAATTTGGCTCCTCTGCTCCCTGTGGTGACGTGCGCTCATATTTCAAAAGTCACAAAGACACTCAATATACGGTTTCTCACACTAGGAGCTTGGGTTACCTGTGGGCCAATTCACGCAGTGTCTGCACGGCCATTTCAGAAAACGCTTCAAGTTTCCTTATTTTTACAGTTCCTAACTCAATCATCAAATAAATAACAAACAAACACCTGTAGGGAAAACAGATGTATGTAGAGACGTATGTTGTACGTCTTTAGACGGCTAAAACGCGGCAATGCTCCATGGGTTAATTTGTGGAGCGGCTCATTTCCCTTTTGTTTCGACGGAGTGAACACGGGGGGGTGGGGGGGGGGGGGGGGGTTACTCCCATATATGAGCTATATAGGTATGTGCCGCTGTGAAGGGTATGGTTTTCAGGCAGTTTAGTCTGGGATAGGGTAATCAGAGATTTTTGGTCTAGAATAGGGATGATTTTCCGCGAAACTGATCAGATCCGAGAAGAATTTAGTCCAGACGAGGTTTACTAGCCAATGGCATTTAAAAATCGGTACGGCGGGCAGTACTGAATTTTTACTGACCCCTGGCATCTTAGACTAATAGACTGTGATAGTGAATTGAACGAGTTTCTGGAAAATAGCGAGTCTGGAATAGGTCTAGGATAGTTTTTCGGTGTTTAGTCTAGAATAGGGTTGCAAAATGCAGCTAAAATGGTCTAGTATAGGTTAAAGGTCTCAGAGTCCCAGCGGCACACCCGCGTCCAAAATTTGCAGAGTAACCCCCCCCCCCCCTCCCCCAACCGGGGGGAGTGAACATCTCATACGTTTGCGGTATTTAGCCTGAATTTAATTCAAACGCCTTTTAAAGTTACTATGTATCAAAGATACAAGTCTACAAACGCAAAAAGACTTCGTAAAGGCCTTTTTTTCTCGTTCACAAAGACGCTTTTTCAATTTGAATTGAAACATGCAATCTGTTAATGAACAAGACAGCCGGAAAGATCAAATTTACGCACGGCCGGTCAATGCCGCGAGACCTAAATTACACAAGGACCCAGAGGAGGTTGGACACGGGCCGAAAGGTATCCTGGTAGGAGTTGTCGACCAATCAGATCAACGTATTCATTCACAGTCGTTTTTGCGAGAATTTCTCCACGCAACAATTCATGGTTTTTTAGCGTGTTTTTCTTCAAATCTGAAGGCCGCTTTTTCCAGTAAAGGAGTTTTCATGAAAGGTATGTTGCTACTTTTTCTATTTACTTGTTTATATTACAACTTTTGTAGTAGAATTCGCTATTATTAGGCTTCCTCGCAAGCCGGTCCAATATGGCGGCTTTCGTCCACGTTGTGTAGTCAACCAACGCGTTCGTTTCTTGACGCTATATCGCGTGGGTTCTGGCCACGAAAATCGCACCATCGTTTGTAGAAAAAGTTATTCTTTTTATTTAGGACGTCGTACCACATCGTACCTCTCACCAATTTTCTGTTATTTGCGACTAAAGTTCGGTCATTTTCGTAGGTTATCACAAGTGTGCGAGCTGTAATTTCTAAGGTTGCTTCGACCTTTTGAGATCAAAGTTTCTGTCTTCTGAGGAAAAACATGATATTTGATTCATATTCTTGTGCAATCTACACTCTAATCATAAGATTTGAACATTGCAATTTATATATGATCTTTTATAACCGTAATAACTAAGGGCTTATATGTTTGTTATTGTTTTCTTTTCATGGAGTGGCTTCCTAATGGTCCCTAATGAAGTCTATTCTTTTTCTAGGTTCAACAGCAAAATGGGGAGCCATTCAGTCTGCTCTTTTTCCTGAAAAAAGCAGCCAAACAAGAATTACATTTTTATTGCTTGGCCCAAAATATTGGGGCTTGAGACATGGCAGTGAGGGTTTTGGTCTGTCATTATCATGCCTTGTAAAGCCCAGCTCTGAGCAAAAATCCAAAGCTCTTGAGACCCACAAATTATTGGGTTGAGAACTGTGAATTATTGTCATTGAGTAAATGCTCCCATATTGTCAGTTGTTTCATATTTTAGCAGATAATTATCAATAAGGTGTTATTATATAAATAAAATTATAAACTTGTATGGACAAAATGCATCAATGATTTAATCAGTCTGTTAAATATATTTCTTTGTTGATAAATAATAATTGTCTATACCGATATTTGATGGATTGTGTTCCAGCAGTAGCCTGCTAGAAATGCACAGCAGCCCCGGGTTGCTTACTTTTGTCTTCAGTTGACAATGAAAACTTATTACATACTTAAGTTCTGCATGATGGCATAGAATATACCTGCCAAGTCTCATGCCTGCGAGTCCAAAACTCCAATCTCATACCAACTTACGCCTATGGAGCAATTTCTCACTCCTGACTTACAGATTTGAGCTATCAGCCTTAACTGATCACATGATCTAATTAAAAATATAGTTATGTTAATGAAAATTTAGCACTTTTTGTAGGTTTTTGTCATTCTGAACATTACGATTACAGCTGGATATTATTAAACGGAGGACTGAGGTCTATGGAAACTTCTGAATTCTTCAGAACATCTTTCGACATCTTCAGAATATAATAGATCGGGTTGTCTTTGAATTTGGTCTGGTCGCCTTCCGAAATCCTGGCACACCCACAAAGAAAATCTCAAATAACCTTCATAGTTGGGGGAAATTTTGGCTCACTGGATATTTGTTGGAGCGTTTGTATCACTTATGAATTGCTATAATTATTTTGATTACTATTAATTGTTTTCTATTAAAATATCAATGGGCTCCTGATCAACTCCATTTAACTATGGTGTGCAGGGGCATAGCTAGGATTTTTCAAAGGGGGTGTCACACTGTGTCACACCCAGGGTACTTACCAGATTGTCATATCGACATCCACGCTGTTTTTTACTAAAATTATCTCAGAAAGGGGGGGGGGGGGGGGAGTCACGGGTGCCCCAGGACCCCCCTAGCTATGCCCCTGGGTATTTCGTGATTATCAAGGATGGCAAGGGTGGAGAGGGGGGGGGGGGGGGTGCTGTAAGCCAGCAGGTGAAATTTCTGTTTCTGTTTCCCATTTCTGTACCAACTTCTCAAAAGGCTTCATTTACTTTTTTAATTACCCAATAAAACCATGAAGTAGGATGGGGGAGCTTGTAGTGAAAATAGTTCTGCTTCAAAATAGAAACATTTCAACACTTCTTTCCTTGCTCCACCACTAATTGGCATTTAAATTTTGAGGGAATTGTTTAATGGTTTACATAGGAAAGTTGTTAGGAAAGTTGTTAGTTAAAACCTGGGTTAAAATTATTGGAACAACTACAGTTTGCTCCCTTCCAACAACCATTCTCTATTGTTGTACTTTGACTCTCATAAGCAACCATCCTTCCTTAGCGACCACCTTTCCAATTTCTGGTTGCTTATGACATAGGTAATTGCACATTAGTTATAAATTACCTAAGACTTGTGCTCAAGTGAAAGAACATATAGTTGTTCTCATGTGCACAGTCCTGATTGCTGTGCTCTGATTACATTCCAAGTAAGAGGGCCCAAAGAAAAAAGGGTTCCTTAGTACCTTGAATTGTTTTGCCACAAACTCAGAGTAGAGTGCCAAAACACTCTGCATTTTCATTTTGAAGCCCAGAAGTTTCCGGAATTCCTTTTTCTACCAGGTCTTTATGGCCAGAATTGGATTTCTTTCTACAGCTAGAAGGATGGTTCTTGTTCAGATGCAAAAATGTATGTTAGGCTGACTGCTTTATTTCCATTAGGTTTTTAAATCATGTTTTCCTCCTGAAGTTTTAACAAGGAATAATCTGTGATATTATATATAAAAGTCAACAGTTGTCAGATTTGTAATGGTCGATGGGACCGAAATCTGTTTTTGTTTAAAACTTATTATTGATTTCATGGATTATTTGTTGTTTCACATGATTTTACAGTTTTATTATTTATTTATGTATTTATACTTCGTAACAACACAAATCCAGCACTACCAGCATTCAGTACAACAAAATTGCCTTCGTGTTTTTCAAAATTATAACATTCTAAAACTCAAGTGCAACGATCGATTGTTGTGGTTACCAACCTTGGTAATTCCGTGATTATAGCTTTCGTTACAAAATATTCCTCGGTTGGAATTCCTCATGCAGCCTTGCTTTAATAAGTCTTTCGATCGAATAACGGGCTTAAAACCCTGCTAAGTAACAAGAGGAATCTTATCGACTTCAATGAAGGTTGTGGCTCAAATTTGTAGTCGGTGCACGAGTAAGTCTTTCGATCGGCGTAGAATGATACCTCAAGTTATTCAGTTGTAAAAATAAAAGGTATCTATACAAGAGTAATCGCATAACCTTCAATTTAGGCCGATTTGTGCTTCCATAGTGGCTAAATGTCTGAAAATTTGTAGTTCCTCGAGGTTCTCATAGCTCGAAGGTTCACTTGAAACTGAACGAGAGTCGCTCAAAACGAAAATTCATCCCATGATGGCTTTCGGCCCGTGTCCAACCTCCTCTGACAAGGACCTTTAATTCCAAGTATTCTACAGCCCAAACTCTGCAAACGCCGATATAAAAATGTCACTCTGAACATCAAACCATATGAAAGTTTGAATGTTTTGTCCCTTTAACTGTAATTGAAAAAAAAAAGCCGAAAAAAAAAAGATCAAACAAACAGATAACAAAGGCCACGCGTGACAGCCGCGTGGTCTCAGAAAATTACTGTTACTCACCAGGTGACCTAGGCAAGTTGGTGATCCTATCAGTTTTGAACGGTTTAAGCCAAGAAAACTAAAAGGAATAGACCTTACACGAATCCGCTGTTTTCTTTTTACTACAAGAGGAGGTGATTATTCAGGTGTCGGAATTTAAGTAATGATCCGCATAAGAAGGAAATTGCTAACGGCAATGCACGATGGAATATCAACTTTTTTCGTTGTTACAACTAGTGATCTCATTGGCCTAGACTCAAAGACCACGAAAAAGTTAGGTTTCAAGGTGCATTTTTTTTTTTTTTTTTAAGGGTTTCATGTAATTTAAGACCCAATCGCAAAACATGCAAATTTTTAAAGAAATTGTGTTTGAGGAACTTCGTCAAAGAAGCAAAATTGTTAGCTATTGTCTTCTGCTATTTTGATTGGTTAAGCACGAACATTTCCTAAAATTTATCTGACGCAAATGGATATTCTTTATTTTTATACTGAAATATAATTATAAACCATTAGCTCCTCTCCTATTCTTGAAATAAAAGACATTCTATGTGAGAAAGAGCCAATGCCGCAGAACAATGAAGTTACGGTAGTTCTTATGTGGAGCGTTACTTAATTGCTTGCTGAAAGCAATGAGCCATAACTATTGCATTTTGAATTAAACAGTAGTCGAGACCACACATATCAATAGTTTATCGGCCCAGTAATGTTGGAAGAACTTATATAACAGTCATTAGCTATGGTCAATGTGCAGGGTTTACTGGTATAGTGGACAATGGCTATGGACCAATCAGAGCACGCGAATTATCTTCAGCTATTCTATTATGTCATGAAATCATGTGTTTCTTATTGCCCTCTTTTTAAATATTCTGATAAGTGATGGAGAGGAGTGGAACAAGGTGCGTCAGACCATTGCACCCAAGATCATGCGCCCAAAAATAGTGGAGGAAAACATTGATAACTTTAATGCTGTGACCAAGGATGCTGTTGCAAGGTTTGTTAAACTGAAGGAAGCCTGTGGAGCAGATGATCACATTCCTGACTTGGAAGGGGAACTGAACAAGTGGGCTATTGAAAGTAAGTTTTATTCGAAAACGCTCTTATATAATTTTTCTAACTTTACAGCCTTGAAGACCTACATCTAGACTAAAAGAAGCATCGTACAGTTGTTTCAAAAGTTTAGGTTTAGATGTTGAAAAAATACTAAAATACAAAAACCATGACGTCATCAGGTCGTTGTATATGGGAACATCGATGTCAATCCAATGTACTTTTTTTGTAAAGTTATTTCATCTCTAGTATATATTTGTGAAGCAGCTTGCCTGACCGTGCTGAGACAGTGAATTATCAGCCGTTCAAAGTTGGGATGTTGTGTCGCCAAACACGTCAAAACCGTTTTTAAGGAGGCTAGAAAGGGGTTTTCAGCTGCGTGCGCGCGCGACGTGCACTCTTCATGCGTTGATGCACGCGTCAGCTGATTTTTCTTTCAAAAAGTAGCACGCGCAGCTCACCGGAAATGAAAATACTGCGTAAAATCGCGCGAACCGGAAATAAATCGTGCATAAATATTCCTCTGTACAGTGGAATTTTTTTAAATCTTTAAAAGGCCTTTTTCGATTTATCTCGATTTCCACAATACAGACTTTTTTTTCAAATTTACACAGGAAGTGAAGAATATTGCAAACTTTTAAAAACGCTTAAAAAAAACATGGGTCACCGAGTTAGTTTCAAAGATATATTTAAAAAACTGACTTTTGAAGGGTATGTCTTTGGCGGGTTATAGTTACCATGACAACACATATGACGTCATAAATGGTCTTGAAAGAAACTTTAACAACCCTGTCATAAGCTTATCTATAATTTGTTTCAGAGACTAAAACCATAAAATTTTAATGTTTAATTGTTCTGACATGTAAATAAGCTGTAAGAAACCCTTTCGAGCCTTTCGAGGGTTTATGGAGAAAGTGAACATACAACGGTTAATTTTCCCTCCTCTATTTGAAGTTAAAAGCCCTCCGTACAAATTCAGCTTCCAAACAATCCAGTCACATAACATCAGACAATCTAAACAAATTGGAATAATTCATTGGAACGCAGTTTAAAATAGTGCGAGCTTATGAATCGAAGGCAGCGTTCTGCAAGCATTGTCCACAAAATATATAAGTAGAAACGACTAGAAAGGACACAGGACTACTGAAATGTCAGTAATTGACGTTTATTTCAGATGAATTAAACTTTATTTAGTCGCAATGCACTTTTCCTGTAGCCCATGCTATAATATAAGCTTAAGCTTAAAGGTACCGAGCTAATATTGTTCACCCGTAAGTCCTCTTGAGTCTTTGCTCGCTCTGTTTGCAAACAAATAAGCTAATTACGTCTTAAGTTCATTTACCTGCACTTGAACTACACAATTCAAATAGAAATTCAACAACGCTCAGCTGTCCAGTTGGACTTAACGTTAAAGTAAAAGTTATTTATATTGATAGCTGGAGTCACTTAGCTTTTCTTGGCTTTCTCCAGAACAGCAGTTACGGGTTATGAAGTTTCGAGGCCAAAATGTGATCTTATCTTAACCCTATTCAGACTGGGGGGGGGGGGGGGGGGGGGGCTTTTCGAACCCCCCCTCCAGTAAAATTGTAATAACTCTTACACCGAAATAGCTATGAGGCTGAAATTTTCTGACTTTTCCTAGAATTTATCTAGGGACATTTTGGTATCCATAACATGTCAGTGTGATTAACCATGTTGCCATGGCAACCCAAGGGATTGGAAATTAGCAAAAGTGACACCGATATACAAAGATGACAAGAAATGCATTCCTGATAACTACAGACCAATTTCTGTTTTGCCAGCTGTCACTAAGCTGATAGAAAGAATTATTTTTAACCAACTTTACAGTTATCTGACAGAACATGGTTTACTTTCTGACTCTCAATCGGGTTTCAGACCCCTACATTCCACTTTGACCGCTTTATTAGATGCCACTAATGATTGGTTTCTAAATATGGATAAAGGCCTATTAAATGGTGTCATATTCTTAGACCTTAAAAAGGCTTTCGACACCATGGATCACGAAATTTTGTTGGACAAACTGAAACAATATGGTGTATGCCAAGTTAGCCTAAATTGGTTTACTTCATACCTTACAGATAGAACACCAAAAACATTTGTCGATGGCGTGCTGTCAGATAGCTGCACAATTAAATGCGGAATACCACAGGGTTCTATTCTTGGGCCACTACTATTTATTGTTTACATAAATGATCTTCCATCTTGTAACCTCTTCTCTAAAGTGCGGATGTATGCAGATGATACTAGTTTAACTGTTGCACATGCTGATGAGTACATTCTGGAGCAACAAATGAATCATGATCTACATGAAATACATACATGGCTAATAGCGAATAAACTTAGCCTAAATGTGGTAAAGACAAAATATATGATTGTAGCTAGTCAATATAGGATAAAACACCTTCAGCACCAGTTTAATATTCATGTCGATCACAAAACCCTTGTAAGGGATAAGACGTATAAATATCTTGGTGTTGAAATAGATCAATCATTAACTTGGAAAGATCATGTAGACAAAATTGCTAAGAAAACCTCTGGAGGGATTGGCGTTCTGAGACGTGTAAGGCATCTCTTACCTTATCATACATTAATTATGATGTACTACTCCCTTGTACTACCATATTTCGATTATTGTAGTATAGTGTGGGGGAGTTGTGGGAAATGGATGTGTAACAGACTCCAGACCCTCCAAAACAGAGCTGCCAGGGTGATAACCTCCTCTAACTACGATAGACGATCAGTTGAGATACTGGATGAACTTGGGTGGGAAAATCTTGAAACACGAAGGACAAGACAACTAGCCATAATAATGTATAAATTGAAAAATCGAAATGTACCTGATCATTTGGCTCAAATTTTTAATAGTACAAACTCTATGTATTCTTACAATCTAAGAAACTCAACATATAATTTATTTGTACCAAGACCGTATACTGAGGCTGGAAAAAATAGCTTCCACTATAGAGGGGCAGTTCTCTGGAATAGTCTATCAAATACTACTAAAGGGCAGACAAGCCTGAAATCGTTTTTGTCATATTTGTAATTTAGTATAGTTTTAATGACCATTTTATTTTTTATTGCATGATTATATTATTGCACGGCTCTCTGGAAGAGCATTTTTATGATGAGATTCCGTGAATAAATAAAGATGATTGATTGATTGATTGGTTTTTGACACATAGGTTTTCAAAATATTAAAATATGGTGAATTTTTTTTTTTATTTTAAGATCTTATTTTTTGACTTATAGTGCATTTTCTTATTAGAATAGTTTTTTCTTGGAACTAGTTCTTGAAAGACATCAAAAACTTTTAACATCAAATATTTGGGGGGGGAGGGGTAGGTAAATTTTTGCTCACTTTTACTTACAGAGAAAAATTTTGTACTTTTTATTAAATAACGCTTCTAAGTTCATTGTTTGGATAATAGACATTAGTTTGATACGTGTTTTATACATTCTGATCCTTTTCTCTTTTAGATATTTTTTAAATTTTAATTTAAACGAAAAAAAAAAGGAAATCCAAGATGGCGGATCCAAGATGGCGGACAATAATTTCAAAATTATAGTTTTATCACCTTTTTTGCCTTTTCTCGCTTTACAAGTGTGTCCTTGTTTGTATTTATTATGTTTTAATATTAAAGAGATGATTTTACAGTTATATTTGATATTTTAAGTATCTGGATGGAAAAATATCAAAGAAACGTGGGAAAAACAAAAATGACGTCACTGTGACGTCATAATTGGGTGTGGCAGGTCAAAACTGGGTGTGAGGTTTCGTTGTTTGGAGATGAACATTGTGTGAAAATTTCATGGTCCTAGCCTTACTGGTTCCAGAGATATGAAGGGGGGGGGGGGGGGTCCGAGGAGCCACCCCCCCCCCCCCCAGTCACAGATTGCCTAAAATAGGGTTAACTCTGAGAGCCTTCTTTCCATTATTCCGTAAGTTTGCAAGGCAATCTGACACGATTGTGTCGACTAAGAAAAATAATTTTCTCGGCTGACGCGGTCTGACGTGACCGCTCGACGAAACCACGTTTTCAAACTCGAACCAGTCTTCCCGCTAACCATGGCTTGAAAGTGGGAACTTCCAACGCCATTGGTAAGAGGTAAGATAAAAAAAAGCATTTATGCAGATTTGTTTATAGTTTTAAACTGATAAGTCGCCGAACAGGAAAGGATGGATTCCCAACGTGTAAAACTATGTTTTGGTCACCTTTTTTACTGGAGGAGCTGAATATTGTCCTTTTTTATACACAAAAAAAAAATCATATCTTTAACCTGGGTGGGAAAACGGGGATTTATTTAACTCAATAAAATTGAGAACATGTTCCAAAAATCAGTCAACTTCCGTGCGTTCTGGTCACGTGGTTGATGACGTCACACTAATGACGCTGATAAGGAAATTATTTTTATAGTTACATCTACCAACAAACGAAATTTTTTAACTTTGCGTTTCACTCTTACAGATACATGAGCTAGTCCCCAGACCCCTATTTGCTCATGTGTTTAGCCCCTTTAATTTTGAAAATCCAGAGCAATATCGGGCATGACGGAATGTTGAATGCCTTCCTTGCCAAGTTGACTGTATTTCCATTTATCAAAGCACGTTCCTAAAAAACGTTAAAAAGTACTTGGGGGAATAGTCACGTGACTGATGACGTAATCGCACTTAGTTAATTAAAATAGGTATTTTATGGTTGGTGTAAATAGCATGTGGTGTAGTATCCTCATTCACTCAAAAGTGACAGTTATTCGGCATCGAAAATCTTTCTGGTACAAAGGGTGCTTGGAAGGTTTTTATTATAATTATAATATATCATTGAATTATTATAGATGACGAATCGCACTTTCCAAATTAAAGGAGCTACCGTATAGGAAAAAAAAAGTATCCATTGCCTATTTTCCTTTAAATAATTAAATATATTATTCCAGATATTGGTACAGTGGCATTTGATACTCGTCTGGGATTGTATGAAGACCCTCCGCCTCAGGAAGCACTTCAATTCATAAGAGAGGTTAAAAACTTTTTCACGCTTTCTCAGACGCTTTTATTCTCCGTAACAAGCACAATTGCTCGGCAATACGTGGACACACCAACACTTAAATATTTCTACGAGAGTGCGACAATTTATTGGACATTGGCCAGGGTTTTGTTGACAAGAAGATGAAGGAACTGAAAGAAATGGCGGAAAGAGGAGTTGATCCTTCCGGTAATACTCAAGGTGTGTGGTACGTAGTTTAATCAATGGTGTCTACAAATATCAGATGCTCAGTGCGCGTGTAATCAAAGGCTCCTGTGAGTCAACCCGTGGATAAGAAATGCTAACGCGTAACGCAATATTGCGGTAAGCTTACATTTTTATACTGACACGTTTCAATATATATATTTTTTAATTAACACCCTCCCCTCCTCTTTAAGGTTTTTCCCCGATATTTTCAAGAACATTTAAGATTAGCATATGCCGTTTTCAGTAGCTGTTCGTTTAACCTAAGAACACATTTTGATAAAGGTTGGCGACAACCGGTTGCAATGATAACGAGATATGACGTGATAAGAAACATGAGGTCAACCCATTTTTTAATAACATTGCATGTTTTTCACCTTTTTTCAGTGAAAACAAAACACATAAAATGCTACCAAAAGCATCAAAATGTTTAATTGTGTGTTATTTTGCAACACTAGCAAACAATATTTGCAGTTTCCGCATTTTTCTGAAAAATTTGAATTTTTAGTAAAATCCAAGATGACGGCCATCTTGGCGGCCATTTTGGATGACGTCACGGACCCCCAGCAGCGCCACAACCCATAATATTTACCTTATCTTGTAGAGCACATCGCGGGCTATCTATCAGATGTAAAATATTTCCGAAATATTGCAACAGCGCAAAAACCCAAGCAACCCCCCATGTATGCGAGGGTTAAGGACTTTTGACGAACGCAAAAGAAAAAATCAGTACATTACTTTCGTAATGTCTAGTCCGTACGAGATATGCGGTATAAATACGGAACATTTTCAGCCGAAGCAGACTAGGATGCGTTGAAATATGTAGTAAAATCACCGAGGAAACAAAACTTGGGGAGGAAACATTCGTATGACTCGTGCACGTAGGTAGCATGGGTTTTTCCTTGCCTTGAAATAGGGTGAGGAGGCTTTTTTGCTGCTATAAGAGAGCTTCTGCGCCATAATTTCCACATAATGATTATACGACCGACAATTGATTTGATCTCCAGAATTCAATCTATAATTCAATCTAGGTGGTTTCAAGGATTTTAAAGCGAAAAAATATACAAAGTTCTAAACTTATGTTTTTTCTATCAGTACAGAGCCGATCAGAGAAAAAATATAGACCTGAAATTGTAGCCTGCAAATGGATGGACCATTTTTTTATAATATATATTTTTTTCGTCTTGATGTTGTACAAGAATATTTTTTCGGGATTGTTCCATACCTTTTTACCTTTGGCTTGCTGTGCATTTTTTTTACTTTTGCTGTGCAGGAATTTTGTTTTGGTAATTGCCCACCTCCACCCCCCTCCCTTAAGAATAAAATACTCCGTCTGTAAGGAGTGCTTGAAGCGGGCTGTGCAATGTACATGTAAATGTAAATTTGGACTGGACTGTGCATATTAATAGATTATAGATTATATATTGTAGATTGCTTATACAAAACTCTAAAATGATAACCGGGTGAAACTGAGACTAAACGAGCCAGTTTCGAAGCCCATCGGGTTACTTGTTTTCTAATGTTTTGATTTTCGACTTAGGCGTACTACAGGGAAGAGTAGAATAATGCATTAGTCACATTGTTAACCACAGTAGTTTCCATTTGCTACTACGCTTTACCCAAACTCTTTTAAGAATAAATTGAATTGTTATTTCCTCATTAGTTTTCACGTATGTATTAATTAGTCATATATACTTAAAACTAGTAAGTAATAGTATGAAACTAAGTATTTGCAACTGATTATTTTGTAACTTATTTTATTTAACTTTTTTTAATTGTTAACAAAAATATAACAACAATTATGTCTTTAAATTTAGTTGTTCCGTTGTTGACATATTTGCTTACAAAAGACGATCTGACACCTGAGGAAGTCAACGGACATGCAGTTGATGTTGTGGCTGCTGGTGTTGATACGGTAAGTGAATTGTGTTAACTTGCAGCTAAATATATATGTGCTCGGAAGCCTCAAGCTAACACAAGCACAAAACTAACTAGCACAAAACAATTTCGGTTCGTACTTTCTGCCTTTCTCTCGTCGCGATACCGACAATGGTCTGTCGTAAGTTATGACAATGTAACATGGTTTGGCCCACTTAATCAATCGACCCTTTCTAGACAAACTAACTTTCGAAATTCTCACGAGAAGCTACAGTTTTTAATTTATTTTTTATAATTAAATTTAGCTTCCTGAGTAGCGTTTTCTGTTTCTTGTTTTCTTTTTTATATTTGTATTGTTTAAAAAAAATGCGTTGTGTTCTCGAACTTGTGTTTTATTATTTCTTAGTGAATAGTGATTCCATATAGGAATAGTGCTTCATATAGTGGCCATATAGTGGCCATATAGTGAATCCATATAGGGATAGTGGCCTATAAGGAATAGTGATTTACAGTGACTTTGGTAACAAATTGTAGATTGAACAAGGGGTTAGCGAGGTACAAACAATTGTTTAGAAATAGAAGCATCTTTATATACCTAACAATACTTTCATGTTTGGCTCTTTCATACTGTTACATCTACTTACAACCTGCAGACGGCAAATACTGTTCTATGGTGGCTGTATAATTTGGCAAGATTTCCTCATTTTCAAGAAAAACTCTACCAGGAGGTAGAGAGTGTCGTGGGAAAACATGGGGACGTCACACCTCGGCATCTCACCAAACTTCCTTACTTAAAGGCTTATCTGAAGGAGTCCATGAGGTTAGAAACCAAATACATTTGAATTTATTAATATTGTCATTATTATGGTTGTTAATTATGATGATGATGACGATGATTATTGTTTTTGTTACAAGTGCAACCAGAAAGCAATATATGTATTTATTATATCCCTCAGTTAGTACGCGCGCTATGATTGGTCAAT
>JAJGOT010000121.1:790000-1030000 GCA_022457155.1 Cladopsammia gracilis
ACTAAAAAATGTATTGTCTGCCATGTTTTAGCCTAAAACCGAATCTTTTGTTGTAATTAAAGGATAACTCCCATTATTACAACTGGTTCAAGGGTGCTGGACCAAGATGCAGTGTTATCTGGATATCATGTCCCTGCACAAGTAAGTCTCGATTTGAAACTTCAGCAGTCTTGCCTTTTTTTCACACATTTTATTTAGCTATTCTAAAATGGTGCGCGTGGGGATTAATGAGACGCCTGGCAGATATTGATTGGTCCCTTGTCAAAATTATCCCGCTTTTATAAAAGCTTATATTCCACATGGCTTGGTTTCCTTTATTCTCGTAGGGGATTATCTTGAGTAATCCCCGCTAATTATCAACTGTCTGAAAAGCTGGTGGCGATTTTTGATTGTTACAGGGGAGTGCGGGGCTGAAACAATAGCAAAACAATGGAATATATTCACCTCAACATATTCCCCCGAGATATATCCCCGACATATTCCCCTGACATATTCCCCTCTCAACACCCATAGTTGCAAACAAAAATAACAGCAAAGCAAGAAAAATTTGTCACCAACTTTAAGGATTCTTACATTTTGAACACAACCGAGCAATTTGTTAAATTGAACACAGGCGATGATCGTTCCGAAATACTGGATTACTGGATTCTACTTACTGCTGCGATATCTTGACATTGCTTGGCATCTTCGAACAACACCTCAGTCACTTCTGCGACGCTAAATTGCGCGTTATCATAAGCACCTCGAGGTTGTTCAGTCGCGAGCTCCTCGTCTAGCTTACTGCTTACATTAAACAAACCACTGAAACTGTTCCGAGTAAGAAACAAGTCGTCTGCTGAGTCACTCATGTCTTCTGATCTTGGAGTAAATAAAGCTCAGACAAGACGCAAAACATGTTTGTTCTGTACGAATTTACCACGTCGAAATCCCAGTGCGTACGTTCAGCATTTTTATTCTATTGTTCTCCACGCATACAAAGGCATTCCGATATATGCATTACACAAAAGCGTTTGTTTGTCATTGGGCAGTCAACCTCGCCCATGTGGAATATAAGCCGGTTATTTTTAGGCCCCGTCCACACTAATCCGTTTTCAAACGAAAACGGAGCTGTTTTGCTCCGGATACGGCTATCGTCCACACTACAACGCCGAAAACGATCACTGAAAACGGAGCGATTCGAAAACGCTCTCCAGAGTGGAGCGATTTGAAAACGATGCTTTTTGAAAACGCTGTTTTCTGGTGTGGACGGAGAAAACGATGCTATCTGAAAACGGTTACGTCATCAAAATAGCCAGACCACTCGACCGTGAAACATATCCAAGATGTCGCCATACTTCAACTGGACTGACTCCCAGTCTACACTCTCGGTGCTTTTCTGCACTTTGTATTCGTTTGTGACTTTCAGAAGTAGCTCGACTTCATCATCAGTCCATGTGAAACAGTCTGTTTTAGGTTTTGGTTGCTTTCCAGCTGTTCTTGGCATCGTTTAGAAAGAAAATATCGAAGAATTCTAAACCAAAACAACACTCAACAACAAAGAATCAAGAATGGCGCCAATTTCGCGGGTCGATATATTGAAATGCGCATGCGTAGAGTTCATTTGAGCATGCGCACTTAGAGTATCAAAGCGTTTTCAAAACAATACGGCGTTGTAATGTGGACGGGCGAAAACGATACGAAAACGATAAGTGTGGACGCAAATCTTTTTGAAAACGGAGCAAAACAGCTCCGTTTTCGTTTGAAAACGGATTAGTGTGGACGGGGCCTTAGGCACCTCGTGGATACGTGATTTATTCACCTCGGGCTAAATCACGTATCCCCTCGTTGCCTAAAAATAACCCTTACTTATGGATTGTAGCTACAGGATTGATATGACATTTTATTGATCACTTGACTTGATGTTTCCATAGCAACAAGATTTTGACAGCCATGTTTTTTTGTAATTTGCATATTTTTACCTTCGAATGAAGAAAAACAATGTTTATTGGTATAACTTTTACATTTTTCCGTTATTTAGCGTTTATTAATTTTGAGTCAATTTCGACGGTTTTTAAGAGGTTTTGAAAAATTTCCGAAATCCGAGATGGCGGATCCAAGATGGCGACCGTATAACTAATTACCTGATAACTACTACGTCATATGACGTCATCGTTGCATTGTGCAGACCGCAAAAGAGACAGTTTTGAACGTACTATATACCCTCTAGGTTTCATTGTCTTAACCTTAATAACCTTGAAGTTACGAGGGAGTTCAATGTCCCCCCCCCCCCCCCCCCCCCCCCCAACCCGCCTAGGCTCAGGAACTCAAAAAAACATCCAGGCAAAATAGGGTTAATGACATCAAAGATTTCGAAAATTGAGCATAATATTAAAATCAAAAAATATATATATCTGATGTAAATGTATCATGCGTGGTAATTTAAAGGTTGCGTTGTACTCTGGCCTTTAAGTGAAAGTGATGAGGCCGAAGTTGACTTGTTTTGATGCAAACCTTATTGCGTTTCATATGTAAATCATGCAGAACAAAAACTATATAGAAAGCATAAGAACGCGGAGTTCTCTCTCGCCTGAATTCACAGATTTGCTCCATCAATTTGCTTTGGTTGTGGTGTATAAATATCACTTATCGATTCTCAGCGGACACTAGATTTATATTTAGAAGAATCATCTCCCGTGACATCTTGACACAACAGTTCGCGCAAACACTGGCAGATACATTGGATGCAAACTTTAACGAAAGCTTAAGATTTGAATACACGATCTCGTTGGGTGGAGCGCTACCCTTCGAGTTTAATACTCGAAAGGTTTCCGATGAAATGTCCCGTTGTCCTTAATTTTTTTCTTGGAGATACGGTAAACAGCAGATCCTACCTTTTCTTTGTCACTTTTTTACAAAGCTAAAAAAAAACTTTGAGCTGTTAAAAGCTGTTAGTTAAGTCCGCTTTGTAATTTCATCATTCTACAAGCACTTTCGCGTGTGTTTACAAGCAGAGCCATAAATGGAGGCGGCGTTATTTTAGTTGACAAGATTGACAATATTAGTTTATTTTTTGGGTTCTCAAACTTGGTGGGCGAAGTTATCTAAACGCGTCTGTTACAGAAGAGAATGCAGTCCCACCCCCTCCTTTCCCGCCTCTTCCCCAGCGTCCCCCTCTGCTCGCATTACTTTCGCTCGCTCGCCGCTCGGTCGATCGCTGATCGCGTATTCATGTGCTCGCCCGCTCGGATATCCCGAGAGTGACTGCTAGCAGTCTATCCGGGGGCAGGTTTCCCTTTCGGAAGCGAAATTTTGGAATAGTCGCTCACTTTTACAAATTCATTCTTGCAGACTTGTGTGATGATGGAATTATACAGCATGTCACGATCAGAAAAATACTTTAAAGATCCTCTGGAATTTAAACCGGAGCGCTGGCTCAGAGAAAACAAAGACGAAATATATGCTTTTTCCAATCTGCAGTTTGGATTTGGGCCTCGGATGTGCGCAGGTAAGTAATTAAATAGTTGATTTACTGCGACGGGCTATTCCGTTTGTTGTTCTAAATTGCAAAAAAAAAAAAAAAAAAAAAAACATTTACGTGAAAAAGTTTACAGCAGATGGAAGGAGCGAGTGAGCGAGTGCTTATTTGCATATTTGCCACCGTCTGCGATAACCTGTTTATTACGCTTCGCATAAAAACTGTGAAATATAAAAATAAATAAATGGCTGGATGACATTTCTCAGATATGATTTAACATACTGTATCACGCTAAAATGTCCTGAGAGAGAGAGAGAGTAAGTTGGCCGAGCTCTTTTTCTGTGTAAAACTTTATTTAGGTGCTATTGCAGCTTTTTCTTCACCACTATTGGTAGTCAAAGGATGAGCTTCGCTGTTGACTTTTTTGCACAGGTCGTCGTGTGGCTGAGTTGGAAATGTATGTGTTCATTTGCAAGGTAAATATCACAATGTCTCTGTTATGTTTGCAATTGAAGGAGACAGGAGTCCATTTAAAGAAAATAAATATAAGAAAGCATGTTGATGACCAGCAGAGGTGCTAGATACTTCTTTCTTTATTCTTTTTTTAATTAGTCGGGCTGCTTGGCTACAAGCCAAGCACGACTTATACATTCGGTCGTGGAAAAGTGCGCTTTTCAAGTGGGTTGTAGCCTGCGGCTAAGGATAGTGACGTCATATCAGTTGACATAGCAACTTCAAGCTCTCAAGGATGAATTGGATTTATTTACAACATAAGAAAAAGGAAAATGACGAAACAAAACATATCAAGTAAAATGAACTTACATTATTGCTGGATTTGGCGAGAGTTCCATAGGATAACGATTTCGTTTTCTTTCTTTTAGAGAAAGGGATAAATGGAAGTAGTAAGTTGCATGCACGAGTGATTGCGAGACTGATTAAAGGTTTCAAATGACGTAGTGACGAACATGACGGATCACCTTGTGTGACCGGAAAAACGACTGTACATGTAAAACAAATCATAACAATTGAATTAATTATCGTACCTTGGGGGCATTTACGAGACCCTTAAAGCCCGACTTCACTACTCGAAGAGTTCTTGTTCAGTAGAATTTTCTTTCGGGCGTGGGCATGGGTCAGCTTATTTCCTGAAAACTTGACTCAAACAATTTTATTTATTTTTCTAACCATTGCAGTTACTTCAGCGATTTCGACTGGAATACCACCATGAGCCACTAGGTTTCTACCAGAAAATATTGAATGTTCCAGATAAACCAGTGAAGATCACGTTTGTTAACCGCCTTTAATTCCTAATGGTAGTAATAGTAGTAGTAGCAGTAGCAGTAGCAGTAGCAGTAGCAGTAGCAGTAGCAGTAGCAGTAGAAGCAGCAGCAGTAGCAGTAGCAGTAGTAGTAGTAGGCAGTAGCAGTAGCAGTTGCAGTAGCAACTGGTAGTAATAGTAGTAGTAGCAGTAGCAGTAGCAGTAGCAGTAGCAGTAGCAGTAGCAGTAGCAGTAGCAGTAGCAGTAGCAGTAGCAGTAGCAGTTGCAGTAGCAGTAGCAGTAGCAGTAGAAGCAGCAGCGGTAGCAGTAGCAGTAGTAGCAGTAGCAGTAGTAGTAGCAGTAGTAGTAGTAGCAGTAGCAGTAGAAGCAGCAGCAGTAGCAGTAGAAGCAGCAGCAGTAGCAGTAGAAGCAGCAGTAGTAGTAGCAGTAGTAGTAGTAGTAGTAGTAGTAGTAGCAGCAGTAGTAGCAGTAGTAGCAGTAGTAGCAGTAGTAGCAGTAGTAGCAGTAGTAGCAGTAGTAGTAGTAGTAGTAGTAGTAGTAGTAGTAGTAGTAGTAGTAGTAGTAGTAGTAGTAGTAGTAGTAGTAAGTAGTAGTAAGTAGTAGTGATAGCAGTAAGTAGTACTAAACAGGGTGATGCAATTTGTGTAGACCGCGTGCACTCATGCTAAGTAATGTTTTGTGTTATCTGAGCAATCTCAGAATGTAACGTATCCTCAAAGTCGAAAAAAGACGAAAAATGTAATCAAGGTGCAAGCATGCGCTCTTTAATCTTATTCAAGATGAACTACATAACTGCATGATGCAAATTATATTTTTACAATCTGGCCATTTTTGTTGTTGATTTTTATTGCATGGCAGTGAATGTAGTTTTCCTTTCGTAAATGGTCGCTGCTATTTTTAGCGGTCGATGCCATCATTAACATTCATTAGCTACCAAGCCTTTTCTAATGGTCGATGCCGTTTCTGCTCTAGTTTAAGGATGGATTAGGACGAAAGTAGGGTATCATTATTAGATAAAATTAGGCCTAGGTAAAGATATTATTAGACCTAAGCTAGATTCGCGATGAGGTTAGACATAGGGATAGGGTCACCCTTTAAAAGATATATCATTAAGAACAACACCTTATACAATAAAATTTTCCTTGGGTTTGCCGGATCAACTCAGTGGTCTAGTGGCGAAGGAGTAATGTTAGCATGCAAGAGATTCCTTGTTCGAGTTTTGGTTATTAATTCCATTTTCTTTTTATGATAGAAAAAAAAAATCGATGAAATGACAGCAACCTTTTAAGAAAGGGAAATTTGCGTCGGCTATCAAGGAGAAAAGCGAATTCGCGTTTTTGTTGATAGCAATGAACTTGATTTGATGGCCAATCTTCATACCAAGACAGATTTTGGAGAATGTTGTGTTCCAGTAGGTCGGCAGTTTAGTCTCTTCATGGTCAAACCCAGTCTTTCCGCTTGTAAGGTTGTAGGACTTGCTGTCGATCCAAAGATAAGAATTGATGCGGAACGATAGCTTGAATAAGAAAATAAGAAACAACAACATCGATAAAAAAGGAGAATGATCCTAATTCTAGGTTCATCCTAACACTAGGATCATCCGAGCGCGACATGTTTTCTGCTTTCAGTTTACATGAGAGTTAGGATGATCCTAGCTCCATGTAAACGGCTTCGGGTGCCCCAGGGTTATCTTCGCGCCCACCCACCATCTTGCTTTTCATCCGCGCCGAACTTAAAAGTACTCCGCTATCTTGCTTTGCAACCGCGTCGAACTCAAAAGTTCTGGAAGTATCCTGCCGAGTTTTTCATGTAAACGAAATGTAAAGTTGATCTTGCAAGCTGTATTTTTGCATGTAAACCAATGAACCTTCTAGGATCATCCTAGAATCAGGATCATCCTGTTTCCGTGTAAATAGGGCCTAAGGAATATAAAGACTTGTCAACAAAACAGATGAACAATAGATTGAACTCAAGGATAAATTTGACTAACACTGATATACCGACAAAAAGTATACTAACAATATACGGACCGAAACGCACCAATCACTGACGAGAGTCGCAGCAGCCGATGACATCATGGCTCAAACTGACCAATGACAGAAACAAACAGACTCTGAAGACGACTTCCGTTCAGGTTGTCGAAACGTCAGTCATTGTCAACAACAGCAGTTCTTTTCAGAACTACACTAACCCGGACGACCACACTCGACAGACTACTAGGTTCAAACCATTTAAAAATTAGAGACATATTTCCAGTACTGCAAAAATACCCCTGACCTTTGCTTTGCAACGTCATTTGGCTGACACAAATCCAGTATAGGCACAACTGTCATTACCTTTGTACCATCAATTTAAGTGGCCAGCGTCCATTCCCCATCCCCGCATCCAAAGTTCCCCATGTGACAATGAACAGGAACCAATTGCAAACCAAACTACAGCGTATACACCTGACTCTTGGGAGAACTGTTTTAGAAAGAAAATGAGGACTAGAAAAGCAACAAAATCGTGAAATGTAGAGTTTCATCATACAATATTCGGTGTCACTTATCAAAAAAAAAAATGCCTAAAACAACTTAAGGACGTAAAAGTTTTACAAGGATCTGTCACTTTAATGGACTTAAGGTTAAGACCCATATTATGTCCAGAAATGCAGGCAACTACGAAAACGGCAATTTTGGCGAAATTTTGTCAAATTCGTCAGCCGTAAAATTAGCCAAAATTATGCAAATGATTATGCGATTTTGGCAAAATTTCGACAAATTCGTAAAATTAGCCAAAATTATGCAAATTATTTAATAGGAGTCACCATGCCATGTCGGCGGATTAGCGATTTTGGCAACATTTCGTCAAATTCATCAAATCAGCCAAAATTGTGCAATGATTTTAATAGATGTCACCCTTCTATGATGGCGGATTTGGGCATTTGGAGATTTTGGCGAAATTTTGTCAAATCAGCAAAAATTATACCCAGCTAAGGTGGCAGATTTGGCGATTTTGGCGAAATGTCGTCAAATTCATCAAATCAGCAAAAATTATGCAAATTATTTTAGATGTTGGCGGATTTTAGCATGATGAAACAGGAACGGCTGTAAAGAAAATGAAATGTAAATTTTAAAAGTTTTTCTACCAATTAAAGACCATTTTCATGTATTTAAACGGCACAACCCACATTGAATGTGCAATCTGACTCTATCCATGCTATTTACATTATTCCTTTCGATTAATAATTCTCAAACAATCTTACGTTTACAATTATTGATCTAATAGAATGCTAAAAATATTCATAATTACAATCCGTATAAATATTGTAAAAGTATTGCTAAAAAAAACTTCATTTAAAAAGAAAATATGTAAGGCGTTTGTATTTACAAGGTGACGGCAATAAAGTATTTTTTAACATTACATTATGGCTCCTTCTTGGATTTCAATGTCAATATCTATCTTCTTAAAATCACAAAAGGCTCTTCTTCTAACTCCCGATCCTCTAAGGCAGATTAGTGTGGATCTTAATAGAGCAAAGGATGCCCTTGCTCTTATCCAAGAGATTGTTTTGGCATAGTCTTCTCCTTTCTTGATGGAGATCAGCTGCAGTTGATTATTATTATCGCCCTGCTGCTGTGACTCCAGTTCCAAAAGTATGAAAAATACCAAGACTTGGGAAGAGGAAGGATATGGAAAACGAGGACAAAAGTGGTACCTGTGGTTGTAGGAGCGTTAGCATCAGTATCAAAGAAGTTGGCGGGCCATTTAGAGCGAATAGGAATAAAGAACAGAATACGAACAATGCAAAAATCGGCTCTCCTTGGATCGGCCCATATCATAGTCTAAGGTCTCGGGAGGAGACCCGACTGGACATATTACCCCAGGGAAAAAAAACCTGTGAAAAATTCCTCATAATAATAATAATAATAATAATTAAATAATATATTATAATTATAATAAAAACCTTCCCAGCACCCTTTGCACCAGAAAAATTTTCGATGCCAAATAACTCTGTCGATTTTGAGTGTATGAGGATACTACACCACATGCTATTTGGAACTACCATAAATACCCATTTTAATTGACTAAGTGCTATGACGTTATCAGTCACGTGACTATGCCCCCAAGTGCCTTTCAACGTTTTTTAGGAACATGCTTTGATGAATGTAAATACAGTCAGCTTGGCAAGGAAGGCATTCGCTTGCAACATTTTCGCTTGCAACATTTCCGCATGCCCATTATTACTCTGGATTTTCAAAATTAAGGGGGCTATACACATGAGCAAATAGGGGTCTGGGGACTAGTATCTTTGTATACATGTATCTTTGTAAGGGTGAAATGCAAAGTTAAATTATTTCGTATGTTGGTAGATATAAGTCTAAAAATAAGTTCTTTATGAACGTCATCAGTATGACGTCATGAAACACGTGACCAGAACGCACGGAAGTTGACTGATTTTTGGAACTTTTTGGAACCATCAAACATTTTAACTTAAATAAATCTCCGTTTTTCCGCCCAGGTTAAAATTATGTTATTTTTGTGTATAAAAAAGGCGATTATTACTCCTCTAGTAAAAATGAAGCTGACGAAAAAAGGTTTTACACGTTGGAAGTCCTTGAAAATCCATCCTTTCCTGATCCTGTTCAGCGACTTTTCGGTTTAGAACTATAAACAAATCTGCATAAGTGGTTTTTATCTAACCTCTTACCAATGGCGTTGGCAGTTTTTCTGTAGCATTTTTCTTTCATACCGATCAGGGGTTAGATTCGGTCCACTTCCCTCCCCTCCCCCGCTCGGGTTTGCAGGACATGGTCAGCGGGAGGACTGGTTCAAGTTTTCACACCAACTGTCCCGCATCCGCCATTTTTCCTCGCCATTTTATTTCGTCGATTCAGAGTCCTGTTTAGTGAAAAAAGGCTGGCGAAATTGCTTTGCAAACTGTTCTTTTCGTGGCTAACTTACGACATAGCGCAAAGAAGTCTGCTTAGAGTGTACATAGTAGTTCGCCGGTCGCGACAGGTTAGCCGGAGAAACTTGAGAAAGGACAAGAAAACCTGGAAAAGGTAGGTGACTTGAGTTTTAAATTACATGTAGTAAGACTTAAGTTTAACTTTCAACCTAATGTCCAACTGGACAGGGTTCAGGGTTATTTTAGACCGTTTGGGGCGATTGATTAAGCTTATTAGTTTCTATTTGATATTGTGCACATCTAACTAGTTTACAATTAAGGTTATTATTAATTAATAAGCGACTTTGTTTACAAACAGATTTGCAAAAGTCCGCGACTCTGAGCGCTGAAAAAAAATAAATATCACAGGGTGTAACATGTCGATCAAAATCGATCATCGAAAACGTAGTCGATGAGTCGATAGTACTCGATGTTTGTCGATAATTGTCAATCGACAGGTTTAATTTGTCGATAATATAAAAGTCGATAATCACAAGATTTTCATGGCTACGAAATTAACCAAACTAACAAGACTTTTGTAATAGCTCGAACGACTTTTCAGGTTGAAATATAAACCGCTCTGAAGTAAATCTTTACGGCAATAAACTTACATAAAAAAAAAACTGAGCGACCAAGTGGATTGTTATTCAATGTACTGTAGAATCGAATAATTACCTTGAGAAATGATAAACCAAGATAAACAGTGGTTCATTCAGGGCTTGATGGACCCCAAAAAGCCGTTAAATTCTGTTAAAATTGATAAACGCTGGAGTTTAATCAGGTTTAATGAGAACAGGACAGAAGCAGTGTGACACAGCATGACAGAAGGCGGCGATCAAGAAGTAGCATGATAATGAGATGCATAAATCACTGATAAGACGTAAAATGATTTGACGTGAAAATGAATCACTTTTACTGGAAGAAAAGAGTAGTTTCTGATTTCAGCTTGTGTTTATTTGAGCTTCCAATTACAGTGTAAAATCGGTAAAATAAAGTCTTTGACATAGCCGATCCTGCTTCGTTTATCCGCGTTCGCCAACTTTGTTTTTTATATTTCGATACTTGTTGATCGATCAAAATCGAACTGTAAAAAAAACCCTGATAATCACAAGAAATCGTGTGATCGACTTTTATCAAATTCCAGTATTTGTCGATTGATTAGTATTGAATTCAATCTACAAGGATCGATTTTTATAGACTATTGAAATTATTGACATGCCCTGATATCAGCTTGATAGTAGCTTTTGTGGTAATTTTCAAAGTGAACACGTAATTTATGCTATACGGTAAGGTTTTAAGCTTGCTTTCGACAGTTGAACTTATAAGAGGTTTTTTTAATATGACGTGTACATGTAGCTAGAAAGATGTTTTGTTGCCTTTAGTTTCAATTCACCTGTTTCACTGTATTTCAAGCCCAAAGATGTACAATAGATCTTTGACAGTGGAAATTAGAGGTGGAAGTAAAACAAAAACCTAAAAGTCTGCATCTTGCATCATGCTCTAGAATTAAATTTGTTATAAACTACAGTTGTATTGCCATTTTGAAGTTTTGTTTACATGTATTTTTGTTCTCCTAAGGTAATCAGACTTTCACAAACTACAGTCACATGTACATATTTTGGTTTACATTTCAAAGAAGGAACAAGTCGGATAAAGGTAATGGATAGGTCAATTCCAAGCCCGCCCATTAACCCCCCCCCCCCCCAAAATGGCTCCGTCAATTCCAAACCCGCTCATCCCCCCCCCCCCTCCCCTGGGTATTTGTCGGACATTTGTCTCTTTTTTTTTAAATAATGTTGCAAATGTCCCACGGTGAGGTCAGCTTATACATGTACATACAAATCCCCATGGTGAGGCTTCTGAAAGAGTGCAAATGCCCAGGGATAAGATCAAAATTTTATTTTAATAATTAATTATTTTAATTATTAATTAATTATTAATTGTTTTAATAATTAATTATTTTACATGTATAATAATTAATTATGGCAGCAATAATTGTTCACAAATAAATGGATCTTTATTCATGCTAGAAATTCTTTCATTTTCCTCAGTATTACTTACATCCGTTCCCTCATTTGTTCTAAATATTTGTGTTTAATTTATTGTTCCCGCAAAACGTTTGACTCTGAGATAGCCCTCTAAAATTCCTGATCGAATTGACAGTTTACCTTGATATTATCTTCTGTGGCACTTGAAAGGTAAGGCACTAGCCTGCCTGTCATGAAAATTGTGTGAAAGCCCAAAATGGAATGTGACTGCGTTTACTCTGTTGCTTGTTGTCCGGTTCTCTTGAAAAGTGTGGGACCCAAACAATGTTTATCAACTCAGTTTTTGTATTTTTGAGGGCAATCAAGAAATTTAAAATAAAAAACTAAGCATTGTACGAGTCAACTTTTAAAATCTGAAAGATAAGGTTGTTTTGACAATGCCCCACCCTCAGGCTGACCTGTTTTGGTAAATGCCCCACCCTTGGGAAGGAAAAGCTATAACATGCCCGACAAATGCCGGGGGGGGGGGGGGGGGGGGAGGGGGGTGGGGATGAGTGGGCTTGGAATTGATGGAGCCATAATCTGTTCTTCAATTTATTAATTTAATAATGCCCAATCTTGCAGCATGTGTTATAACTCAGAGTTCTTTCTACAATATTTTTAGAAGCAGCTGGTAGAAATACTTAGATTTCTAAAGAGACACAAATGAATGTAATTATAAGGCATGTGAGTTTAATATTCATGTAGTACATGGAGAGTGTACATGTGAGCGGATGTTATATAACTTATGTTACATGTGAGTTGATATGATTTGGTGCATACCTACATGTATGTCATGCAAAATTGTTTAAAATATTTTAAAATCTGTTTGTTCTTCAATTCTTGGACTTCAAACTTAGTATGGAAAATTATAACCAATCTGTGGATTTCAAATAGATTTGTAGCATTTACGGAAATGTCACTGTATTGCTGTCATTGCTTGCTTACCCGGCTCATCCAGCTGTCTCGTTTCACACAATGGATATTTCTGTCATCCTAAGATGTGTTAATTATCACAGTGACGCTGCTAAATTACAAAACATCAAGAACAACTAAAATTATCCTTATGCTGAATCATATTCATGAGATGCATGGCTCTCAGAGCCCTTTCATTGGACTGTGCATTAGGGGATTCCCTCTGTCCTCCCATGTAATATCAATAGTATTAGAGCTGTGACAATGAAACTTGGATGGTATAATTAAACAAGAACAGCTTGAACTTGTGGTGTCTTTAACCCATTGCAGTATTTGATTCCCAAATGTTTTGAGTGCTTTTCTAGAGAAACATAAAATTGTGTCTAAAAAGTAACACTACATTCAGTAGCTGACACTGGAAACCACCATCGCTAACTGAAATGCAAAGTTATATAAAACACAAAACTTGCTGTAACAAAATTCCCATGTGACAATATGCAGTGAACACAATATCAAACAGTCCTATCCATCCATGAATACCCCGCATTGTCTTGAAAACTTGTATGCTGTTATTCTTCTTTCTGCTTCTCAAGTTAACACACATGAGGCCACAAGATCACAAGGCTTCAATTGTCAATTAATCAGATCAGTGAGACAAACATTATGCATGCACAAAGCCAAATTTATAACTTCTTCCTCGGCTATGCCATGAGTAATAAAGATTTAATATCGGTCAAGATAAGGTTAAGATAGGTTTATTTATTTATTTATTAGACTTCGCCTTCAAATAAACTAATAACAAACAAAATGATGAAAAAAAAAAACAAAGAAAACAACTACTGGGTTATGGCAGGGTGACCACAACAGCTGCCGCCAATTACTGTGGGCCCTGGGAAGTTCTTTTGGTTCTATTTTCCTTCTTTTTTCCTATGAAAGTATGGGGTCATGCTCATAGTAGCCAGGAGAAATCCCTGGTGCCCGGCCCTTAGTGACAGTTCTGAACTAGGTACATGTATACCAGCAGTTAATCCTTTTTTTATGTCTGAAAAAAATTATCAATCAATTCAAGATGCTTACTTCCTATATTAATCAAATTGTTTCTCCCAGGAAACATCACATACTCTACATGTACTGTCATGGATTATGGACATAAAAGTCTACACCACATTGTAAACCCATTGCAAATGTGCGATCTTTCTAAGGCATGTTAATTTAAAATTGTTAATACTGTATATTAGTTTCCATGTAAATAAGAATAATTGGTTGTGGGTTTATATTATATGCATGTTTATATTATGTTTTCATCGTAAATACTGTAAATGCATACTGTACGACTGCTCCAGCACAGTGTTAAGAATATTACTATTGTTAAGTTATACTGTACTGTGCCTATTATATGGACTACACATGCTCAGAACATAACTTGCAAGAAATTGTCTCTTTCATTGCATATTGACAGTAATTGCATTGCCAATTTCATTCAGCCAAAACGTTTTGACCCATCAGTTCTTAGGAAGATGGTTCTTAATGAAGAAAAGTAAGAAAACTGAATACATGTATTTAGAATACATGTATTTATGGCCCTGGGGGGGGGGGGGGGGGGGTGGGGGGGGGGGGATGGGGGGTTGGCCAAAAATTTTCTAACATTGATTTTTTTTGTAATACTTTTGCTACAGCTTGGTAATAAGTAACTCATGTGAGGGCCAGGGTAGTGTTTAAACTAGTTACAGTGTGTATTTATGGTAATCAAATGTCCCTGGATAAATAAATGAATTTAAAAAAAAAAGAATGCAAAAAATTGGAGGTGACACCAACTTTTATTTAGCAAAGTTAATGCAATGGCTACCAACCGTTGATGTGGTTAGTTTTCTTCCTCTGTGCACGGCTGAGTTGCATGATGTAGCATGGCACTGTGACATCAACTGTATCTGTGCAGTAAGGATGCACATAAACAATAAGTGCGAACATGCAATTAAAAGTTTTCTATTTCAACAGACTGTTGAAGAGGCATCCCTTGGTACAGTATATTCAGCATAAGCATAAGGTGGATTTTCTACTACTGAAACAGTAAATGGATTTTTTTACAATGACTAAAATATTTTCAATTAATAATGACACTGTCTGTTTGTAAAAAGCGTTATAGTGTAATTATCTGACCTTCCCTTTAAATCATTAAAGGGTCAGTCTCAACCAGGGTACATTGCTTTCTGAGGTTCTGTTTGTGGCCATTTTTGGGTGCTGCGAAAAAGGCCACCCAGTCGTGACAGATTATTGCAAAGATTTAAGGTTTTATTGAGGTACATGTACGTGTATATTGAAACATTGGCAAACTGGATTTATTTATTTCTTTCTTAAAAACATGAAAACAAATAGTAAATTAAAGTAATAAACACTTCATGGATAGGACATTCTTCTTAGTGAATTGGTTATATACATGTACATGTACGGTTTGATCATTCCCAGATCATACAGAATAGAGAGTTTAAGCATCATGAAAATGTTCTTACTTTTTTCTAAAGCTTTGTCACCTTCCAAGTGAATGTACACTGGTTGATATAGGGAAGACATGTAAAGCGACAATAGTTTAATAATAATGACCAGTACATTTTGTCAAATCAATTACCTTTTATGTGTGTCAGAAAGTCTTTTTAATGTATTATCATTGAAATTTAAATAAATATGTATTTTTTTCAAATACTGCTGTTTTATAAATAAATGTATATGGTGTTATTTTGCAACATGCATGTGGCATTTGACATTACAAATGCATGTATGCACCAAAACAAGTGCAAATACAATGTATGATACATTATTATTCGACATGGCATTGTAGAGTGCAAATATGCATCAAAACGAGTGCAAATATGACACGTTATTACACTCTTCTGACCGTGCAATAGGAAAAACAGCTACAAAAACTTAGCCTTCAGGAGAATATTTCTGTCGTATAATAAACATTTATTCAGTAAAAAGTTGTGTAATACAGTTGCCTTGGGCATTTTTACTATAGTCATTAAATACTCAGCCGTATTACACAACTTTACGCTGAGGGTAAGCGCATTTTTTTTGCTGTCCCCTCAAACTCTATATATTTAGTATGACCTCCCAACACCACAATTAGCACCTTTGAAAAGCAGGCCATGTGATGTACACATGTTTATTTGGAGGATTTACTTGAATGGCGCAGATTTTGCTTCAACATTGTTGAAGTTCTTTTCTGGACTATAGTCTATGGAATATGTTAAATGAATTATAATATATTATTTCCGGTTTCACTTGTAATAATGATAATAATAATAATAATAATAATAATAATAATAATAATAATAATAATAATAATAATAATAATAATAATAATAATAATAATAAGGATAGTCGAACCTGTTGTAAGGCCAGCAGTTTTTAGAAAATGGTCACACCCACTCAGCCAATCAGTGCCCAGTATTTGTATGCTCTATATCCCATAAACTGTCTTAAATTATGTAAAGAGGCGGGGCTTTGAAGCCCAGGGAAATTGTGGGGTAAAATAACTACTCATTAGTAAGCTCTATATAGAACATACTAATAAATTCTTTTGTTTTCTTTTGTCTTAAAGCTTAATTAGTATGCTCTATATAGAGCATACTAATGAGAAAATAGAGCATACTAATGAGTATATAGAGCATACTAATGAATTACAGGCTGCTTATTTAAACAAAAACAACAATGACAATTTTATTTGAAGTTTTCGTTTTACATAACTCAAGCAAGAGATTAATCACCAAAATAACAAAACGAAATTCGACTTAACAATTTTTAGGAAAAATTAAACGAAAGACTGGGTCTTTCCGCGTGTACCGGAACTCATTGTCTTCTATTGCTTGTGAGGAATTGTATTGTTGGTCTTGTTTTGCATTTGTATTATTGTCGTTCCTTGTTCCTTTTGTTTTACGTCAACTGTCCTCTGGTACACAACGAAACAACCGAAAGACTGGTCTCACCGTGCTTTGGAATTCTGTCTCTTTCTGTTTGCTTAATTTCGTTCACTGTCGTAGGCTTTTGGAAACGTGCACTTTTGTGGAATTCATATCATCCCCCAAGCACTCGGATATGTCTCCGCTCTCAAAAGCAAGAAACTCTTGAATGGCAAGGACGGCCTCAAGTTCCTCGAGCTCTCGAGCTCTGTATACTGGCTCATAGCCGGAGCAAATGAGTCATCAAAACAACAAAGAATAAACAAAGCTCCAAAGAAAGAAAAGCATTGTTATTCGTAAAATTCTACCAACATTACGGCGACATCCAAAACAAAATAACAACGTGATTCCCAAGTGTGGATGACACAAGTATAATACGCTCATAAATACAATCTGCATAACATATGTTTTCTTCGCGGATATGACCATTTTCTAAGACGGTTATACAATGAACGCTCGTGTCCTATGGGATATAGCGCTTCTCGCATTAGATAGAAGTGCCACTCGGGCTACGCCCTCGTGGACTTCTATCTATGCTCGAGGCACTATATCCCATAGAACACTCGCGTTCATTGTCTAACCCTTACATAGTACTCCATGTTCCTTGTTAATGGTGTCCTTTAACAGGCAATGCTACTCTCATGTGCACTGCGATGAATGATTTTTCTACAATCCACGGACACAGCAAATTCACCGATTTTATTAAAATTTTATAACAAATGTTGAACTCCGATTAACTAATTAATCGTATCAATAACAAAATTCTCGATTGTGATTGGTCTTCCGCGCGCCAAATTTCTCACGTAATTGGCGCGCGGTCACGCGGGTGTCCAATTACAGCTATCCAATTACAACTTTTTGTAATTGGATAGCCGTAATTGGACACCTACGTTGCGCGCGCGTCAATCATTTGCACTCGAATGGGTTCTTTTTAGCTGTTTTCCTTCTACTTTCAACTGATAGAAAATATCCTAGACGTTTTTAGTACAAAAAAGTCGACATAGACTTTTTAATCTCGAATTTTGTTATTGATGCGATTAATTAATAATTGAACTTCGTGTCGTACAATTCAGGGGTAATCGAACAAGATGACTGTACTACTGCTAACAAAATGCTAAATAATTTTAGCACCCAAAAAAATCAGTGATTTAGTGAAAAAAAAGAGTCCACCCAAATCTTAGAGGAATTAATAAACTGAATGTACCGAGAGTTTTCACTACAACCTACGGATTGAACTCTTTCAGATATGATGCACCCAATCTTTGAAACAGTTTAACGAACGAAATACGCTGTGAAGAATAACTAATTTTTAAATTGTAATTATATATATTTTTGTTTTTTTTTAGCATTTTACCTTTTAATATTTTAATATTGTTATGCTTAGCATCTTGATTTCTGTTTCTTAGTATATTTTAGTTTATTTTAATCACGGTATATTAGCTGTTCTTCGAAAACTAGAACTTTAGCCAGTTCACTACCCCGTGTATAAATTAAGTGTTGTTGTCGTTTATGACACGAGCGAGGACTCAGATTTGTTTCTTTGACCCCCACGCTCGTGACATGATGAATTAACACATGACTATATCTTTCTTATAAAGAAAACTTGTGTTACGTCCACAATGCTAAAGAAACCCACACCAACTGAAACATATACTTGATCAGCAAGATATATGTTTGTAAAAATACTATTTACAAGGCTAAAAATGAGTTAAAAGAAAAATCCGAACGTTTTCGACTAATTAAAGTCATCTTCATGTTAAAAGACCATCCGATAGATGCACAATTTATATGTTTTATGTGATTCTCGATGGGAACAGTCTTCCTACATAAGAATGGACTTGTTTGTTCAAACTGGGGCTCCATTGTTGGATCATTAATTAGACATTCAATAATTCTGCGATTGTGAAAAGATTGGGCTGTACAAAGGATTCGCCAACTATAATGAGACTGATTCTCACGTAGTTGACGAGCAGATTCAGTAGGAGTCATTACAAGGATTTGAATCTTCGCAGTTCGCTCCTCCACATTCCTCATGGTCTCACCAATGTACAGTATCACCACAAGAACAGTCCCCTCTATAGACAACATGCGATCTGTGAATGTTTTTGTTGGTTTAAAAGACATTTAATTTGTCTTGTTTGCTAAAGGACGATGAAAAAAAGATGGAAACGCGTGGAATTGTTCAACTTGGAAATAAAAGTTTTGCTTAGTCTTTCGTTTCTGTTACAGCTTGATGAAGAATCTTCTTACGCTCTTCAAAAATGTTTGTGTTGGTACGGTTATTAAAATTAGTTTTTAGTCAGGTGATAAAACAAAAGTCGAATTTGGCATTCTTCTTGAGAGCCGTTTAAAAAAACACTCATTTACACAAATGGCTTTTAAACGGACATATTTAACCAACGCATTGCAGTTTTACAAAACATGAATAAACATGTTATGAACTAGCTGCCATTCAATTTGTCCGCTGTTGAAGTTCCTCCGAAAACGAATCGTGTTTTCCAAAGAAAGCAGCCTGCGTTTAATCATCATATTTTCCACACGTATTAAAGGATATCCGCCACGGTTTTCAATCCAAATGTTTTAAGAAAATAAACAAGAACAGAACTAATTATGTTCTCAATTTTGTCTCATAAGCCTCGATGTCGTGCCAGAATAAATTGTCACTGATCTTTTGAATGTTTAATTGACTTTAGAAGATGACGGAAGGGAAACCCACAGTCACCTAGTTTATTGATGGTTTTCAGGTCCATGTAAGGAAAGGTTTAATTTATTTTATTTCTCAACACGACTCGGCTGTAAAGGTGTTCCTAATATTTATATACAATCAACTTTAAAATAAACGTCTGTATCGTACACACGCTTAAATTTGCCGGACAGTGTATAAACATCTGCCACATGTGGGTTTTGTTATAAAACAAGCGTAAAGACCAAATGTCTTATCTTTTTTTCCTTGTTTAAGCAGGAGGACGCCTTGTTTATTCACCGATATCGGGATGCCACTCGGTGTGAAACGATGTTAACACAGCGACACTTTTTCAACCGAAGAACAGTAGTTATAACATTTGGATCTAGCGCAACCTTATTCACTTTTCATTGCATTCGTCGAAATGGCGTCTCCGGTGTTTTACATCGCTTTTCTTGCACTGGCTTCGTTCGCTCTCGCCGGGTAAGTACGTAGAAATACGACTAAACAAAACATTTCAGGAAATAAATTAATGCCTTAAATGGCAATGGTACTTGGTTTAAACTTGAAAAAAAAAAATCCCAAATCACCAAGAAACAAGATATCATGATTCCTTGCCAGACGCATTGCATTAGTTGAATGTTCATACCTAAACGTTTAATTTACAGACTCAAAAGTTTGATGCCCATTGCTTACATCGACAAAATTAAACATCCTGTGGGACAAGAAAAAGTCTAAGGAATTGCCTTTATGTTTTTTTTAAGGGATTTTTTTGTAGATTAATAATTAATAATGGTTACAACTTACAAACTTCTACAAGTGATGTTTAAAACGGAGTTAACTTTAAAACGGCGTCAGAAAAATCGAGTGATGTAATGGGATAGAAAAAGTATGAGGAATGAGTTTATGTTTTAAAGGGATTTTTGGAGATTTAAAGATAATGGATACAGCTTACAAGCTTCTACAAGCCTTGTTAAATCGGAACCAGGAAGGCCGGGGCTGGGGTGGGGGTGGGGGGGTGGCAGGGGTAGACTTAACCGGTTTTATCCGTTTTAATGAGTGGTGTTCATTTTTCATGTTCAACCAAAATACAAACGTTTGTATTCGTTGGTATTTCCAACAGGCATTGCATTATGTTTCTCTCTATATTTCTCGACAAAAGTATCCAGTTTACCTTTTTTAGTAGGATTTAAATATTCGAAAAGCTATAGCATAGCATGGTGACGTTTACTACACATGTTTATTCTCCTCTTCGAAGCAATACATCATCGTTTAACGAAAGGATTTATACTGAGACGGGGAAAAACGGAAGGAAGTCAAATTTCATTTGAAATTCTGGGCACAAATGCAGAGAGACAAAATTAACAGATAGTCAAATATATTTTGTCGAATACTTTGCTCTGCTTGCGAAACAGAAATACCAAATTTAAAGTTTGTATCGCATGTCGAGAAAATTTCCTAAAGGAAGGTACGCTTTTCTCCTAATGAGGTTTTTATTGCTATCTACTATCGCTGAGTGTGATCATCAAATACAGGTAAAACGGTTTAGCTTTCTTGTGTTTACTAAATGATATCAACGTTCGTCTAGCCTTGTCTCAGACATCCATCTCTTAATAAATAAAGATATGTCATTTTGATATGAAATTTCAACTGAATGCAGAAGCTCAAGATAAATTGTAAATTAGGCTTTTGTTTTCAACTCTACCATTATGTTACAGCTGGCGAATTTTAACAAAGGAAATGGAAGTTGTCAAACGTTTATTATGTTTAAGAAGCTTCCTTGACGCCACCGCGCTGATTATTTTAAGGCCGCAAGTCAGTTTTTCATTTGCAGGAACATGGTTTGAAGACAGGTTTTTGAGAGACATCGAGGGAAGAGGAACTTCAGCCTCGTTTACCAAATGCGGGGGTCAACCGCCTCCGCTTCTCCCTCGTTTCGTACTGCTATTACGACCGCATAATTTATTTTAAATTTTCGTCACTAAGGATAGTATTTGCATACATTTTATATAATTCATAATTACCCAGGGCAGGTTTGTCTCTTCTTTGTTGGTGTTCACCTTTTGTACTTTTTCTTTATTTCGGTTTTTTTTTTCCATGAGACGAGGCCTATTCGGTTTCCAAAATGGTCTTTCTTCAGAAAACCTAACATATAGTTAATGATACTGCGAAGATGGAAAAAACATAAAGCTTTAACTTATGAAGAAATCAACAAACAGAAATTAAAGTTCAATACGCAAAAGCCAAGTAACTTAAAAACAAAATATTTTCAAGAAGATACTCCTTTCTATTTTCCGGGAAGCGAGCTATTAACTCGGGTTTTGTTGTTTAGTTATTTGCTATACTACCATTTAGTAAAATAAGTGGACACGAACTGAATAAACATAGACAGCTAATGGCGTTTTGTATGACCATCTGCTTTTACCAAGCATTGCCTAGGCTAGAAAGATAGTTCAAAAATGTTTTTTTCCCTACGTTTTTAACGAGAACTTTGACACAGAGTCTCACTTTGGGTACGAATAGACGGCTTCGTTTTCCTGCATATTTTTTGTTCGCAATATGTCTATTTGATGATAAAAGGTTGTCTTTCAAACACGTGTTTCTATTTATTCGTTGCTAGTTAGTATTCATGTGCATGCACTCGGGTTAAAATGATCAATTAACCAGAAAAGATCGGCGTCAGCTCGAAATTATTGAAAACAACGCACTTTTTTAACCGCTAAGGAGTGCATTGCTTGTTTTCCAATGTCGGACATTCAAACGGTCGAAAAAATCATACAACATTCTGGATTTGTTTAACGCCATTATGTGAAGCTGTACGGTGTTAAAAAAGAGACGTTTGACTAATTCAACGTCCCTATCGATAATTGGCTTGAAACGTTGATGTGAATTTCTCACTTATATGTCCAAGACTTCCTCTAAGTTCTCATTTTGTTGCGCCATTAGGCTGCTTCGGTTATTAAACGACTGGTATATTTTAAACTCATTTAAAGTCTGTCTTGGTCTTATTGGTTTGAGTAAAAGAACGACATTTTTTTTTTCTTTACACTCGGATCATCATTTTCCATGCGAGAACATGAGAACATGTTTTCATGTTTCGAAACCGCCAGGAGTTTCGCATTTATACATGCAAATGTCAAGCGAAGGGTAAAACTTGAAAAAAAAAAACTGTATTCCGCCCTACAATTTATTAGCCTGCCTTAAGCTACAAGGTCGGATTGGCATTTAAAGCACGTTTTTATGGTGTCTCTATTGATCTAATAAGTTTTTTTTAAAAAAATTAACGCCAGTTTCCTCTCCACTATAAGATAAAGCGTTATTATTTTTATCAAAAACAAAACCTCTTGAAAAATAATGTATTCTGCCTTATGTTTACATTTAGTTGCTTTTAACAGAAAAGTGAGCGTTGAACAATTAATGCCACCATTTCTGAAATTGATATCAAAAAATAATATCCGTTTACTACCGAACAAAAACACGACATTCTGTTTTTTTCTTTATTTTTTTATTAAACGCAAAACTTCTTGAGTAATAATGAATTCTTCCCTATTTTTACCATTAAGTAGCTTTTAACAGAAAAGTGAGCGTTCAAGAATTAATAACTCTATTTCTCTCATTGATATGAAAAATTAATATCCGTTTACTACTGAGCAGAGAAAAAAAAATATTTTAATTTTCTTTCTGTCGAAAAAAAAAGAATGCCCTGAAACGTTCTTACTTACTCGCATTTCCTTGGCCCTTTTTTAAATACTTTATCTTAGTAGAAGTCAAGCATATCATGTCGCCTCATGTGGAAGCATATGCTTTTATCAAGATGGCCGACTTATCGTCGCTTGTGATTTAAATTGTTTGAAAAAATTGAACTTTTCTGCCCGTAGAATGATTAAAATGCGAGAATTTTTTATCTGGTTTAACAATGTTCCAAGAAGAAGTGTGATTTTTTTTTTAGATTATTAGGCCTCATCATATTTCTATTTAGTTCTTTTTACAACCCTCGACTCCCAAAGCCGAAGGTTAGGTTGGATTACGCGTAGCTTAGTCTATAGATTAAATTTTATGGTGTTAAAATTTAAGTGAAAGCTCCCCAGAAGTACTGTTGCTGTTGTTAGCTTTAACATCTTGGGATTCTACTTAAATTTTTATTTCGACATGTTAGGAGTCAAATGGTTCCAGTATAAGTAAGAAAATTAGATTCTTAAGCATTAAGTCACGCAACATTCCATATTTAAAGTTTTTGGGAGATTTTCGGATGTATTTGGGTAAAGATTTTAAAGCCTTCGGACAAACATCGACAACCTTTCTTAGTCGTTAAGCGATTCTTAATATTCCTTGCTGAATGTATGGGATGGGATTAGGGGTTGCCACGTATAAGGGACGAGTGCCCTCAACGGAAATTTTAAAAAAGACGCTTATATCTTCCTTCACAGCAATTTTTATAAATGTATTGACATTTGCATAAGTTGTATTTGCAGCAAGGTCGCCTGTATGGAACACGTTCAACTTTTAGATAGATAGAAACTTAGGTTAAAGGTTTTAAGAAAGCACTTTTAAAATTGCACCCTTATTTATATCCTTTAACGCATCACTCAAACAACATCGACATCTCTAGAAACATACATTTTGAAACTAAATACACTTTGATGTGTAAAACCTGCATAATAACCCGCTAATATGTAAGATATGCAGTCCTGTCACTTTTGTATGGGGGTCCTCATATTACAATACTGGAATACCAACTCACTGGTTTAATTGGTTTTCAGGGAAAAGGTAATCCGAATCTTTCCTGGAAGCGACAATGAATTGGAATTTCTGTCTTCATTGCAAAACAATCAGGATCTTGAGGTAAGAAAAACAGACAATGAAAATGGAACAAGAAAATGTTATGCAAAATTGGCTTTCAGAAGTTTTGGTTGTCGGGCTGGTCAGAAAAACAGTTATCATCATGCACCGGTGGAAAGGATCCCTTAAGGACCTGGACGCTGCGACGAGAAAATGCTTAAATCCACACTACTGGTCAACTGGTCCACTGAGTTTGGGTCAATAACATTTACAGGTATATATTTGACATTTATTTGTGTATTTTTATTATTCAGCTTGACTTCTGGAAGGCCCCTCACAAGGTTGGCCTTGCTGTTGACATTCACGTGACTGAACATGCGTACAAGATTCTCGCAGTCATGCTGAAGGAGCGTAACATTAAGTTCCAGATCGTAATTTTTGATGTCGAAAAACTGATGGATGAAGAAAGTACTGTACAGATGCGTGGAATGTCGTTCAGCTTTTATAGTCAATATCACCCCTTGGACGAGGTACATGTAATAAACATTTTTACCACAATAGAGATGATATATGTTTACAAACATTATTTTTGTTATTCAAATGTGCCAACCACTGGAACAAAAGAACCGTTTGTTTCGGCAGCCAATAAGGCTCTGGTTGGCACATTAATAACAACTGGTGACGTCACTGATATTTTCCCTATTGCCGGTAATCTCGCAATCTGATTGGTCCATGCGGGTGGTAATGAGAGTGCAGACAACGGTGCTGACGCTAACATCACGCAATGCAAGTTATAGACAAAGCTTGCTCTTTCTTACCTGTCACGTTTTGTAACGAGACTTCGATTTTTCCTTGTATTGTTTTCTTAATATTGTGGTAAAAACAAATTTGTTGCTGACTCACTCGGCTGCGCCTCGTGAGTCCACAATATTTTGACCATGTGATGACGTAAATCGTGGTAAATAAGAGTCCACACCACGGAAAACCGGTGGAAATTTGCTAAATCGCTAGTGGTGCCAAGAATTGTTTATGACAAGAAACGGCATTCATCAGCTAAAGAACTTTACTCGGTTATTCGCGAAAATTAAAAGCTGACGTTTCGAGCGCTAGCCCTTCGCCCTTCGCTTTGACGAAGGACAAGAGTTATTGTTATTATTATTATTATTATTATTATTATTATTATTATTATTATTGTTATTATTGTAATGAACACCACTAACAAAATTACATGAAATAAAAAAGAAAGGAAAGGAAAGGAAAGGAAAAAAAAAAGAAAAAAAGATTAACGAGTGTGTTACAATCAATTAGCTATTTACAACATGGTAACTATTTTCACATACTAAGACTTATGCGGCCGCAGCTGAAAAGTATGACAATTAGTGCCACCAAGGCGTATGTATATATGTGTATCACGATTCTCAGATACTTTTGTCTGCTTTTGAGACGTCAATATGGAGTCGTATTGTCGTCTCAAAAACCAGCCCGTGATTGATTGGAAATTTCCCGCGGCAATTTAATGGGTTCCTTGCGTAGAAAACCAAAATTTAAAATTATCTTCAAAGGAGGGGCAAAAGTGCTGATTACTTTGTCAAGTTTGGCAGATAAACAACGCTGTATTCAATGCAACGACCCTTTCTATCGAAAGTTAACGATAAGATGAGTTTAAAAGCTGCTTTTGTTCGTTTGAACAGTTTTTTTACATTGAGCTGTGCTGTGAGCGCGCCATCACGACATCATAATTTGTGGAGTGTTTTCGCATGACGTCACGGCAGCCATGTTGGTGTCCCAAAACAATAAAACGTCGGCCATATTGGTGTCCTAAGCTAATCCTGTGGAGATTGAACTTTTTTCTAATGCAAACACTTTGTTTTGTTCAAATAAATTAGCATAGCTGCAGACCACGTGAGTAAAAACACTCTATAGCGTTTAGCTTTGATCAGCACAAGTTATCTTGAGTTTTGCTTTCTTTTTGCCCGAAAAACAGTTGAATCGTGATACAAAACTAATTTCGATTTTGAGGCGTCAATGCTGCATTATATTGACGGCGTTGGAAGAAAATATATTTTGTACCAACTAGCCGTAAATATAATGCAGTATTGACGCCTCAAAATCGAAATTAGTTTATAATATGGAAAACGGGGAGAAAAAGAGGCGTGTTCAATTAAAGTATCACACGGTGTGAATATTAGAAAGGTTCCATTTTCGCATTAATTAAAGAGTTTTCAGCTTTAGATTCTAGTTTCAGGTCTAGTTTCTTTGTATTTATATAACCAAATATAATGTCTTGCTAGAAGAAGCAAGAAATTAATTTGGTGGTGACACTTTGAGGAGTCGGGTCTCAGCCCAAGCGATACGGAGCTCAGTTTAAGGAAAAAATTTCTTTCAATTATGATGGTACAGCATCCATCTCTCAAGGTTTGCCCAAAAGGAGGATGTCTTTTTACATGTCCAGAAAATACGGTACAGGCTATCTGATTCTTCGCGGCAAAAGGAACACACTGAGTTATCTTTTATACCTATTTTAGTTAAGAAATGGTTTGTTGGTAGTCGCCTGTGTAATAGTTAAAACTGAAACTTTCTTAGTCTTACACTTTTAGAGTATTTGAAGGCTAGCTGGTAGGCCTGGGATAGTAGGCTGGAAGGACAAGAGTTTAAAAAGTTAGCTTTTGAATCTACCAATTACCTTAACGCAGTTGATAAAACCAAAGTCTCATGTTTCACACTCCCCAACCAACCCCCCCCCCCCCCCCCCCCCCTCCCACCCGACGCAGCCGACTATAGTTTCTTTATAAACTAACATATTTAACGTGGTTACAGTTTTCATTCAAGGGCCACAAAAGTTCACGCCGAATTTAGCAACAACTAAGCTCAGTCAGGTTTACGAGTATTTTTATTTTATTAACATTTACGTTATAGATCACGCAAGAGCTGAGTAATCTTGCACGACAGAATTCCAGGATGGCCGAGGTGTTCAGTGTGGGAAGATCTTTCGAAAGGCGAGAGCAATTGGCTATTAAGGTGAATCACAGTTCTTTTGCAGATACCACACAGCTATTAACAACCTCTATTCCATTTAAGCTTTTGTAGAATTATTAACCCTCGGACGTACAGGGGGGGGGGGGGGGATGGCTATTTGTTACGGGTACAATATTTCCTGAATATTGCACCCACCCCCCCCCCCCCCCATTTGTTTTATCACGGTGGGGGTAAAAGTTTGCGTGTACGTCCGTGGGTAAAGTATGCGTATGGTCATTAAAGTTAGGGCCACTGATAATTACTTTCCATAAACCCCTTATGTTAACTTTTTTACCGCAAAGTTTTTAGGAGGAGCTTTAATTACTTCTTTGTTTCTTTAAAAGTACCATTTAAAACTATAATTGAAGTTGTACCTTGAACATTTCAAATGCTGCGGAGTTTTACTTACTGACATTTCTTGTTTTTCATTTCAGCTGAAAGGCGAATCGACTCCAAACAAAAAAGTTTTCTTCATGAACTGCGGAATTCACGCTAGGGAATGGGTTTCACCTGCGACATGCATGTACATCATTAAACAGGTTTGTGATCATCTTTAACTAAATGCCAAAATCTGAACCATCAACCACTAGCAGTATTGTGCAATCACTGGTGAGATCATGCACATTATCCCTTTGTTAAACAGGTTTTTTACATGCTTAATAATAATAATAATAATAATAATAATAATAATAATAATAATAATAATAATAATAATAATAATAATAATAATAATAACAAATATTTGAAAGAAAAGAAAAAAAGGACATTCAGTTATACAACTGGATAAAATGGACCCTGTTATAAAAAAAATACTCGAGTAAAAATATCTAGCTTAAAATACAGTAATGCGGCTACAATTTAAAATGATTAAAAATGTCTGCTCCTTTGTAAAAATATGCGCGTTTGGTGTATTTCGAATTAATCTTTTCTATATATAGCCATCATTGTTTCTTGTATCGTAAGAATGAATGTCACCAGTTGCGTGTGATCATGTCGTCCGTTTCAGGGGCCAACTTTCACTACCCTGGCAAATGCGTGTTATGAGCTTCACGTCATTAACATATATACTTTATTATTTATTAGATTGTGTCCAACTACGGTAAAGACAGTAGCGTAACAGAAATGTTGGACAAGATGGATTTCGTTATTATGCCGGTTCTGAACGTTGACGGCTATGTGTTTACTTGGAATAGGGTAAGATTACCATTAACATTTTTGTCGATCTGCAATATCGATCAATACATGTAGGATGGGAGAGGTAGCATGATGTAGTGGTTAAAGTCGTTCACTTGTTACCCGGGATTCCCGAGTTCAGACCCGTCTCTCGGGCAACTGTTGAATCTCACTTTTTCCTACTGCCACCTGAATGACTAGGCGGTAGTTTTAAGATATGCATTATCCTCCATAAAGCAAGGTAGAAAATATAAATCAAAGGGCACTAAGAGTCATCTCGTGAATACGAAACAACTTAATAATATGTACTTATTGACTAAGTGGTCGGGCCGGATGGGAAAATATTTGGCTCGAGGTCATGGCGTACGGACCGAGCGCAGCGAGGTCCGTGCGCCATGACCTCGAGCCAAATATTTTCCCATCCGGCCCGACCTAACTTAGTCAATAAGTATTTTATCATATGACCAATTTGGAGACAAAAGTACTTGAAATGTTAACGCGCGAGGCCGTCTGCTTTTGTAGTAGGGCCGTACGCCTTTTTCCGGCCCTGCTCGCGCAAATGCGTACGGCCCTCATACGGGACTTTCATCAATGGTTTTGCAAAGAAAAGGTTCGCAGGGCCGTACGGGTCATATGATAATAACTTTTCATTTTCTTGATGTTTATAAATAACCGTATTTAGTTTACAAATGAGAAAACATCTTCGCGTGACAAAAATATGCGTTGTCTGAAACGAGACATTGATTTATTAAATTCGCAAGCAGACGCGCGTAAATCCACGCTTTCGGCGCTTCATGCGGGCAGCGATTACAGCGAATAAGCCTAAAACAAAGGGCGGAAAAAAAAGTAAAATGATAAATTTTAACTTGGCATTTGAATTCCACTTGCAGTTTGCAAATACACGTAGTTTAAAATAAGAAAACATCTCTGCGTGACTGTCCGTGACACTGTCGGAAACGAGACATTACGTAATACCATGGGGAGTTTACAAGTTAACGGGACACGAAGTGACTAATTTGCATATACAGCCATTTCAAGTAACGTTGTCGGATGAAAGCTTAAAGCCAAGACCGCAAGGTAGTATGGGTAAGGGTTAATAGCCATTGCATAAAAATCCCATACTACCTTGCGGAGTTGGCTTTTCGCCTTTTTCATCCGACAACGTTAATTGAAATAGCTGTATGTACTTGTATACTATATCTTCTTGAGCACGCTTCCCGTATTCACGAGATAAATGTAGTTTATATTGTGTGAAAATTCGATTTAGCTACACTATCGTGTGTACTCTATTTTTATGTGTCCATTTACCGTACTGAAAAGGAGGCCGCTACTTGTTCTTTTATTAAATCTCAGTCTTTTCTATACGAGTGTGTTGCATGGTCAGTGATAGGAAAGAAACTGCGAGGCAAACTGACGATTTTGATCTTAGCGTTCTTTATATATGAGTTTTTATAACATGCCAGTTAACGAAAGACTGAATATACAAACGGGCCCCCCTTAAAGATGCGTTCATAATGCCGGCAGAGATAATATAATATGCACTTCTCCGTATTAAGCATATTACCCTAAGCCCAAGAGAGACCAAATCCATACAAACTCTAACTCCACTGAAAAAGATGGATCCCTGCCTCTACGGACAAACAACCCTGTATATTTGTTGTTCGTATGTGAAGAACTGTACACCGCACCTCCATTCGATTTTTGGAGTTTCTGTTACACGTTGTAAATGGCACTTACAAGTAGTTTTTCTTTATTGTGTTCTTACAGGGAAGCCGCAGAAACAGGTTTTGGAGGAAGACTCGCAAACCCAACCCAGGATCGAGATGCATTGGAACAGATCCCAACAGAAACTGGGACTACAAATGGGGATGTGAGTAAATAGTGATTTCTTTAGCATTGTATATTTTGCAATGTCCCCCTAGAAAAGGGGGAATTGAATAAGAGCGATTAATACGAGATGTTTCCAAAAATACAGGCAGAGGGGGGCCACGCTACTATCCCCAAAACACACAAAATTCTGTCACATATGAGGTAATATGAAAACAACAAACAACTTTGTCAAATATGAAGTACTCGTTGAACAATGCTTGCCTGCATTTCTGGACATATTAAGTGATTTATTCTAAGAGCAAAATTTTCAAGGACGCCCGCTCGAGGAGCATGCGCGAGAAGGACAGCGCTACTACACCGACTACCAATTTGTGTTCTCCCATCCCGTTATTATATCTGGTGTGCGTTATATTTCCTTCTTATTATGCCAGCACCCCGCCCTCTAACGGTTTCCTCCCATTTTTTCAAGACCATTTATTATTAGCGCATGCCGTCTTTAGTAGCTGTTCGTTTATCCTTGAGCCACATTTTGTAAAGCTCGAAGAGAATCGGTTGCTATGGTGACGACATATGGTGTGTAAAGTAACATGAGGTCGAGCAATTTGGGAATGAAAATGGGTTTTTTAAACATTTTTTTGTAAAAAAAAAAGCAGCCAAATGCTTCATTAAGTGGGCCGCTGCCATATATGGCGACGTGCCTACTTCGTAAGGGACGGACCATTACTTTTCTGGAGGGAGGGGATGAGAAATATTGAAAAAAATTGTTTGCAAGGCCTGAAAAGACAAAATAAATTGTTTGCAAACACGATATGTGTAAAAAAAAAAATGTTTGCAGAGAAGTCAGATAAATTATTAAAAAAAAATATTAGTTCCAAAACTGAATATTTCTCAGTGATGATTCTTTCTATTTGGCTGCACAAGACAACTCCTTCACCCTGCCTTCGCAAAAAGCAGCCAAAAAACTCTTCGTTGTGCCAGGGCTTAAGGTCAGAATCTCAACGGGTTTCCATTCAAGGAATGCCACTTGCCTTGCCATTTAACGTTGACATTCTGTGAGAGAAATGGGCGAGTTTCAGAAGTCTGTCATCTTCCTGACGATATCACCATCAAAGCTAATTGGTCAATAACTGTTTACAAGCTAGTTATTTGGAGTAACCTATGGCGATGGGAATCATTTAAAATCAGCAATGTGCCTGTCTTCACCGCTGGTACCACAGCTAGGCCGGGTGGTACGAGTATGATGGCCTGTGGGAACAACGTCAAACGAGGATCAGGACTTAGGTACTGTGGAATCGCGAAAAAGCCTGCTACTCCCTTTTCCTGATTTCCTGTCGTATGCCCTTTATTTGCGCCAGTAGCAACGTAGGAATTAAAACGGTGGATCATGTATAAAGGAACAACAAACTATAAATTACAAGGAGCGACTATGTGGCCAAACAAATTGGCTTATCTCAATTATTTTTAGCACCAGAGACGATTGCACTGTCAAAAAATGAAAAAAAAAAAATGTTTGCAGGAAGGTGCTCCTGGGAAAAAAAAAAAAGATTGCAGAGGCGTATAAATTAAAATAAAAAATGTTTGCAGAGGAAAATTTCTCATCCCCCTCCCCTCCAGAAAAATAATGGTCTGTCACTAAACGCAAATGTTTTTCCTGAGTGACTTGGTGATGGGGGCAGTACGCAGCTCTTACAAGGTCTTCTCTGATTTGTTGGGAAAACAATAGAACAAACAACACCACAATGGACCCTAGCCTTGAAAACAATAGAACTGCGAGAAATAAAGGATCCGATGAAATTAGAAGCTGTTGAGAACTGCGTGGTATCTGCGATGATGAACACACTGCATGCATGACGTAATCCAATTCTCTCTAATTTCACGCAATATATATTTATTTCTTTTTTTAAGTTCGTCATTTTGGACAATAATTGCTTTATTTCAACTTGTCCTTCGTCCACTGATTGTAAAAAAAAAAAATGGGACCAAACGGCTCGTTTGTTTAGACGTAACCGGCTACATGTTATATTATATTTTACAACTCTAGCAAAAAGTATTTTCAATTTCGCATTTTTCCGAAAAAAATTGAAATTTAAACAAAATCGCCATTTTGTCTGATGTTAGAGATCCCCAGCAGAGCCATGCATAACCTATAATATTTACCTTTCTTGTACATCACATCACAGGCTACCAATAAAGGGTAAGATATTTTCGAAATATCGTATCACCACAAAAACCCAAGGGGGGGGGGGGGGGGGGGGGGGGTGTTTGGTTCGGGGTTTCGATCACCCCTCCCCCGCCCCCCTTTACCATGAATGGGGTATAAGTATGCTTGTACGTCCGAGAGTTTATTTGAGCAATTGAGCTGATATTCAACTTGATATCCGTCAATTTTTGAATCTTTAGTGCCGGGCGCCAGTAGCAACCCCTGTAACGACGCTTATCGTGGAACCCATGCCTTTTCTGAAGTGGAAGTCAAAAATGTGGCCAACTACTTAAAATCGCTGAACGACAGAGGCCAAATTGCCGGTTACATGGATATTCACGCCTACAGCCAACTCTGGATGACTCCCTGGGGGTATACCGAGCGACAAACACGTGACCACGAAGAACTGGTAAGAAGTTTGTAATGAATCCTTAAACTGTGCCATGTGATTGGTTGCCCGAAAGACTCAGTATATTCTCAGACGACTGTCTGGATATCTTGGTTCAGATTAAGTAGTCGTTCGTTTGACCTTTATTAGGGAGCTTTAGATTTGAGTACGAGATTAAGTACGAGTACGACTTTTGAATGTAAAGCCAGTCACGTCCCCAGAGCTGTCGGTTCCCGTTGCTGAACAGAAGATAAGGAGAATTTAGGTATAAAGTTTGTGTGATAAATGGTTATTTAGAGCATGCTAACTAGGTTTGAAAAGTCGTACTCGTACTCAAACTCGTACTCGTAGTCCGACTTAAAGTTCCCAATTATCATTATGTGGTGTTGCTTGTTTCCATTGTTTGCCAAATTAAAAGTGATTTTGGTATATTAAGTAAAACAGTTACAAAAAGTGGAGAAATCTGGGTTTTGGTGATAGCGCGAGCACGAACGCGCGCACACAGTCCGAACCAAGTGTTTCCTTTGAGGATAAGTTAGCCAAATGAATATGAGATTGACAGCTTCGTGTATCTGCTTTTTTTTTTTTTTTTTTTTTTGCTTACATTTAATGTTAAAAGCATCTTCTTTGGGTTAAAAGAGTTTAAAAAGAATTCTTCTTCAGGAAAAAAAAAGGTATCGCTTAAAACACGTACATACCCAATAATCATGGGAATAAAATCATGATCTTTAGATCATGCAAACAAGGAGCGTTTTGAGCCAATGTTGTTAATGTATGTGCGTATTTGCCGTGAATCATATCAAATTTTTCCTTATAGTCGATGGATTATATCTATTACAGTTTTCGAGCATTCCATGTTAACAATACAACAATGCTTGAATGCGTAAAGTAACGTGAACCGATCAAATAAGCACGCGCGTGATAGATTACTGCCTATCATCACATCACTTACGCGCGCATGATGACGTTTTTTTTTATCTATTCATTCGAAACAATGCTTGGTGCTGAACAATTGTGGAAAGTTTCAAAAATGTCATTCGTCAATTTTTTTTCTTTTTTTTTTTGATAAATCATCTTTTAGATGAGAGTGAGCAGATACGCTGTTGGAGCAATACGAACAGCTGGTTACGGGACGTACTACAGATATGGGCCATCCTCTGTCATCATATGTAAGTCACGTGATTATCGATGCTATGGCATAGGCTCTTATTTCTTTAGGAGTAATAACCTTAGCATTGGTCACTTGCACCTTTACAACGGCTTTATATAATCAAATCGTTTTCATGAAAATTTGTAATAATAAGGGCCGCCGACATACATTATTCCCTTGCTCCCCTTTGGGGAGGAGGGGGAGTGGGGGCGTGGGGGGGGGGGGGGGGGGGGGGAGGTAAGAAGAAGTCAAGTTTTGGACGTTAGTGTGGGGCATTTGGGCCAAAACTCACACAATGTCTTTTTTTAAGAAAACTGAAGTAGTTTCAATACCTTATGTTTTAATTCAGTACATAAAGAGAACATATTAAAACAGTTCAATAGAAAACTCTCAATCGCGTTCATGAGTTTGAACAGAACAGGAACAGAACGTTACAGTTTCTCAACTTTAAACTATTTTGCGTTTGTGGCAGTTACATTTTACATATGTGCACACATCCCGGGACTTGGCAGCTTGTGAAGCAATTACAGTGGTACCACGCCTCACAATTGTCACATGAAATCCACGGGACAATTTTCCGTTCCTCGAAAGACAAAGCTTCAGTTGATTTAATATATGTTCTTTTTAATATCTTTATTATAAAAGCGCATACAATATAAAAAAACGCACATGTATAAAAACTCGGTGGCTCAATATAAACAATATGGGAGTGTAAAATTATAAGTGGACGTTAAGGAGGGTGGAGGGTGGAGGGGGAGGGTGGAGGGGGGGGGGGGGGGGGGAGGTCTGAGCTTAACGTCCGGTGGACGTTAAGCGGGGAACAGGGGAATATGTCCACGGTCCCTAACTGGACTGAGTGGAGTACAAGTTAGGGAGTAGTTGGGCGAATAATTTCAAATATCACGGGGACGATTTAAAACAACATACCAGCACGATTATCCCTGACTACACAACACGAAGTCCAATTACTTATTAATCTCATCGATAACAAAATGCGCGATGTAATATATCACGCACGTGGAGTGTTTCGTCATAATTTCTCAAACTCTTTATTAATGATAGTGACCAGCCAATAAATGACGTCCATTTGGGTCAGGTGGATGAGTCTTGATACCCAATGAAACACCAGATCAAGATCTTAAGGGTTTTGATTTCAGTTCAAAACCGTCTGATCTCAAATCAAACACTTACATATTAATGAGTTTTGCAACAATACATGTTATTCCACTCAATTATATAATTGCATTCGGAACCTTACATTCCTGTCTTGGTCTTCAAATGTAAGCCCTCTCGTGTGCCATCTTTCGATTCCGCGTCCAATGCTCGGTGAAACAGAGTAAACCTTCAAAACAATAATCTGAGTATTATTACTGGAACTTCAACATGACATCGACATTTTAATTTAAAAACAAAATGGACCATTTTTCGCACCTTCGGTCGCCATTATCAAGAGGATTTAATGCTTCAGCACCTTTTTTTCTCTTCTAGAAAGCGTCGGATACCGCATACTATGCCACAGTCAGTCTTCGGTGGATATCTCTCTCCCGACTTTTTGGCCACGTCCATGACAAATTTGCTAAGCCAATAATTCAAACTCAATGCGTCCGTTTCTTCAATGCGAGCAGAAAGTGACATAATCTTGTGTAAATCATAGTCCTTAAACATTCCTCTCGAATCTCAGAGAACGGGAACTTGAACCGTCCGAGAAGTGTGCCATTCGTAGAAAATGGATGTTGCCCAGTTGTTGTTGTTTTTTTTTTTTTTAATATTTCGTTGACGGGGGAATAGCTTTATCGACCAGATTTTCTTCTTCGACAACCGTTTCAGCCTCCCTAAACCGAAACGCTTCTGTTTCGCACATGGTCTCACACCAAATGGCGAAACACAACAAGCTCAATAAAATTATGCATCTGACGGCATTTGAAAAGGACAAAGCCAAAAAACTAACACTGAATAATTCTGTATTGTTTCATTTGAGAAGCCAGATCAAAAATTTGATCGTGGCATCCAAACACCTTGAAACAATAAAAGCACTCGGCCGAAGCGGCCTCGTGCTTTCATTGCTTCTCGGTGTTTAAATGCCCCGATCAAACCCTCGCACTCGTTGTTGATCTCTTACTTCACCGAGAAGTGGGTGGAAGAAACAAGAAGCAACCGAGATTTTTTTTTAACCCACGTCGAGGTGTTTGGATACCTGATAAAACATTCGTTCGAGTGCTTGATACAGCTTCTCAATAATACCGAGAAAACGGAGGAATAAAATCGCCAAAATCTATGCTAATTAAGACCACCGTCACGCCACCGTCACGTCACCGCCACGCTTATAATTTTATTTGTCCAAAGTTGACGAAGTATGAATGAGTTTGAGAAAAAAAAAAATATATAAAAATGTGAACTTTATTCTACTAAACATGTCATGGATACTAGTAAAGAAGTATTTTTTCGTTTGTCTCACGATGTAGTCACTTCCGATGTGGATCGCGACGTTTCGACTGCATACTGCTAGTCTTCTTCAAGGCGATGGGGTCGACTGGTTACGCGTCACCTTATGAATCACGATGCTCTGCTGTGATTGGTTGGTTTTCAACAGCTGTGACTGGCGCATTTTGATCCTCGTTGTTTCGGCGAATTGTTCCCTCGGCGGTCCGTAGTCGTACGGCTCTCCTGTTGTTGTGTTTCTTGATCGTGGGCATCCATGCTTCTGGAATTTCTATTCTAGAATTCTATTCTTTCCAGAATTCTATTCTTTCTTGCAGAAACTTACCAAGACCAGAAAACCCAACACCAGTGCTGAGCCCACGACCGAGTTCAAATCTACTGCGGTTTTACCTTATGTCAAAGCTTCGCCGCTGCCTACAACAACAAGGCGTACGCGCTGTTTTCAAGTCGGAGACTACACTTAGATCACACCTAGTACGGCCTAAAGACGCTGTTGACCCGACTAAACAAGATGGCGTGGTTTACAGAATTCCCTGTGAATGCGGTAAAGTTTATATCGGCGAGACTGGAAGACCTATGCAAGACAGAATAAAAGAGCATGACCGAGACATCCGATTCGCCCGTACCCAGACCTCCGCCGTTTCAGAGCACGCCAACAACACCGGACACCAACCACTTTGGAATGAAGTAAAGTTTATTGATCGTGATCCTCATTGGTACACACGCAGGGTCAAAGAGGCGCTCCACATAAGACTTAACCCTAACAACATCAACAGGGACAGTGGAATAGAAATTCCAGAAGCATGGATGCCCACGATCAAGAAACACAACAACAGGAGAGCCGTACGACTACGGACCGCCGAGGGAACAATTCGCCGAAACAACGAGGATCAAAATGCGCAAGTCACAGCTGTTGAAAACCAACCAATCACAGCAGAGCATCGTGATTAATAAGGTGACGCGTAACCAGTCGACCCCATCGCCTGAAGAAGACTAGCAGCATGCAGTCGAAACGTCGCGATCCACATCGGAAGTGACTACATCGTGAGACAAACGAAAAAATACTTCTTTACTAGTGTGTTCACCACGATGAACAACAACAACCCTTTTTACGATATGTCATGGATATTTATTATCAGTTTGAAATTAGCAGAGAAGCAGTAGGAAGAAGCCCATTTAATTTTACCTGATTGCGCGCGCGAAACGTAGTTTTACAATAACAGGTATCTGAGCTATCCAATTGCAAGAAGTTGTAATTTGGTAGCTGTCATTGGACACCCACGTAAGCGCGCGCCAATTACGTATGGCATAACCATGCATCCATCCAGAATAGGCACAGAAGCCGGAGCTTAATAAGTGGGTGGCACTGGTGGCCTAGCTGGCTCCTTTAATCTGTTACATAAGAAGAAGCTTAGTACTTCAGCAAGAGACTCGGCAGTAACAGCCATTTTCCCCCTAATATTTTACCTTTACTGTACTCATTTTGCAGACCAAAATTCCGGGGGAAGCAAAGACTACACCTACGGTGTCCTCAACATAAAGTACTCGTTCGCCCTTGAGCTAAGAGATAGAGGACGTTACGGTTTCCTTCTTCCACCCAATCAGATTGTGCCAACTGGGATGGAAACATTTGAAGGCATCAAAGCTATGGCTAGGGAAATGAGAGTGTAGTTTTGTTTTGTTTTTCAAACGCAGAACAATGTGGTATTAATAAAGGGGTAACATAAACGAAATACGACATTGTTGAGAATAACATTTACATAATACATTCTCTACCGTTACTTACATTGAACGCTTTTGCCATATTCATATTAATACCTTTGCACCACACCACAATAGGTGTTTAAGAATAATTTCCGCAAGACTTTTAAGCAATAGGCCTTTTTTTCAAAATGGCGGCCGATTTATTCGTTCTTTAAAGTGCATGTTAACTAGCCCTTACTGGCCTTATTTTTGAGTAAAAATTATTTTAAATTTGAACATGTCAACGAGGCCTCTAAGGATGATTAACATACATATAAAAGAATAAATAAATGAAAAAAAAAAAAATTCCGCATGCAAATGGCCAGGTGATCCGATGCCCAGGTGATCGAACAGTCATTGGTTTGACCGTCCGTGACTTTTCGTGTCTATAAAATAGCGTTACTTCTACTAACGAGCGCCGCCTTTCACGCGTTGGGTAATTTTCACGCGCGTTCGCGTTTCGCTCGGTTACTATCCCTGAGGAAAATGAAGGGACTACTCGTAGTCTAGGTTACATAAACCATCCCTATGATAAGTGGAAGCCTTAAGAAGGAGGCAATATCTGGTTACCAAAAGTTTTTCTTTCCCTCTTTCACGGAGATCTTGACCGATAACCGATCTACGAGTCTAATTAATAAGAGAGCACGAGAAAGTCCTTTGTTAAGGAACAAATATTGAATGAGGAAAATCTCAACTTATGTAACGTTTGGCCCTGCCAGAATTTACAGATTCCATGCATCGCATTTCTCCAAGCTTGTCCCCAGTGCCTTTTCAGCTTTGAAAATCGTGTGGCGAAAGGACAAAGCCCTGGAAAGGCTGCCTAACTGTTTCAAGAATCTTGCAGTCGGACCCATGATAAAATGCCATCTTTGGAGGGTTATTTCTGTAGATTTCCAATCAAATTTTCTTTACTGCAATCCGGAAGCCTGTTTTCAGCCGAACGAAGCTGATTTTATCTTGTTTCATGCATAATGCTCTATCATTCTTGTAGTATGTTGGCAGGTTGTCCACAACCTCGTTCCCAGGGCTTTTCCCTTCGAGAGAGGGCGCCGCCCCTCTCTCGAAGGGAAAAGACCTGGGAACGAGGTTGGGTTGTCCAGGGATTTCAGCGTCTGGCCTCCATTTTGAAAGAAGAGGAGGTCCTGGGAATTCACTCAAGTGACCTTCAGTCCTGTGGGACTCAATTGACAAAGGCCATGGCTGCCATGTTGGTGTACATAACAAAAGACTTTCATTAAATTTTTTTTGTAGTTGTACACCAATATGGCCGCCGTGAAGTAACGTAAAAACCATTCATAGCCTGAAAGGTGAGGGGGGGGGGGGGGGGGGGGGGGGAAGGGGGCGCTTTAAAGGAGAGGGAAAGAAGGGAAGGTACGCCTCCTATAAGAAAAGGGCAATAGGCCATTTCCGAGTTACGTTATGCCTCGTTGTCAAAGCGAGGCTAGGTGCACAACATTTCATATGGAAATGAGTTTTAATTCAAATGCAAATGAAGCTCATTTCCATATGAAAGGTTGTGCACCTAGCCTCGCTTTGACGAGGCATAACGTAACTCGGAAATGGCCTATTCACATTACATGTATGGCTGACATCACGCGAATTGACAACTTCTTAATTGATCCCTTTCTTCTCGCAGCGGTATTCGATACCTCGATAACCGCTGAGCTGAGCGGAGCTAACCGCCTCCTGGTAAGCTCAGTTGATAGAGCACCGGTCTGCAGAGCGGGAGGTCTCGGGTTCGAACCCCGGCCGGACCAACACTCAGCGTCTTAAAATAACTGAGGATGAAGGTGCTGCCTTTGCTATGACATCAGCAAATGGTTAGACCTTCACGTGGCTCGGATGACCACGTAGAAATGGCGGTCCCATCTCCCATGGGGACGTAAAAGAACCACTGAGGACGTAACAAACCCTGGCTGTCACCACCCTCAGTGTTACTTGTTCATGGGTGGGGTGGGTCTGATTGATTGTGAAGCGCATTTGAATATGTATATAGAATTTGCGCTATACAAATGCATACTATTTATTTATTTATACCCGATAAATTCAACTGAACAAGCTTCGATCATTTGGCGGTTCATCTGCTCCTGGCCGATCGTAACAGAAAATGTCGCTATAGCTACATATTTTATCATAAACTACATACAGTTTCTACTCATGAAAGTGTAGCGTGTACGGAGAGTGTACACTGTATGTACCCTTACTGCCGTTCAGCACCAATCAGAAGATCATCGGTATGTCCGGTCTAGCATGGTGTTAATTAGGCTTCGTTTGTACCGATTATCCACATGGTTTTGGTAGTGCTGTAATCTAAGTTTAAAAGTAAGAACCGCCATCTAACCTACATTTGTAAGTCGAAAGCTCAAGGGAGATCTCAAGGTGAAAGAAGCTAAGCTAATCTAAGCGTAGTTTATAAATTTAAATGTCACCTGTGTGTTGCACGATATGTGGGCTATATGTGTGGGCACCTGCATGAGCGCGTGGGCGGGCACAAAGAAAGTACAAGCACTACCAACACTACCGGAAAGAACACAATGGTACAATACCATAGCGTCTTTTAGAACAGTTTCACCATAATTATTCGAGAGAGTGGTTACTGAAGCCTTGCAGACTTCAATATAACAAAAGGCGATAACAAAGGTGCTACAATTCATGTTGAACCGACCGTGACCGTGCACATCTTTTGTTTTTGATCACCACCCTATGACTGAATAACTTAAGATGACTTTCCCTAAATACCAACTATAGCCGTGCAAGATAGAAAAATCGAAATCGCCCCAACTTTGCCACAATAAAGACCTTAGAAAACTATTTTAGAAAATATAGGTTTCAGTTGTTTTGGATTTATATATTCCAAGCATGACATTATTTTAATATTTACCCTTGCCAGAGGCCTCAGACAGGCGAAAAATGCCCTTTTTAGTTGGCCTCGTGTGCAAAATTTAAAAGAGGCTGGATCACTATTTCACTACATAGAATCCAGCGATCCTTTCTTTACCTTTTCCCGTTATTAGAATGTAATAATATTTCAACTACAATTTTTGGAAATTTTTTTAAGTTACCGTTAAGGTGGTCAGACACGAGGGGTCATGTAGCAGGGACATGTCGCAGCGACGTGAAGCAGCGACAAAAAATTGTGTAGTACACACTGAAGGACATGTAGCAGGTAGTGTAGCGGGGACATGTAGCAGGGAAAAAAAGTCATAGCGCTTGCACACCACATGAAAATGTCGCGGGGACATGTCTCAGGGACATGCTGCAGCGACACGTTCCCTCTTGTGAACTGATAGTATCATAATGATAGCTTCTGCATGTACCGGTCACATATTAAGTAAAACAAAAGGAACAAAGAACGACAATAATACAAATGCAAAACAAGACCAAAAATACAATACCTCACAAACAATAGAAGACAATGAGTGGTTCATGGATACCGGTACATGCAGAAAGACCCATCATAATTGTGCAACACTAATCGTGGGAACATTTTGTCCCCGCGACATGTCTCACGGAGTTCAACTTGTTGAACTTCATGGGGCACGTCGCGGGTCAAAATGTCTCCAAAATTGGTGTTGCACAATTATGATGGTATCAGTTCACACGTGGGGACTTGTCGCTGCAACATGTCCCCGAGACATGTCCCCACGACATTTTCATGTGGTGTGCAAGCGCTATGTTTTTTCCCTGCTACATGTCCCCGCTACACTCCCTGCTACATGTCCCTCAGTGTGTACTACACAAATTTTTGTCGCTGCGACATGTCGCTGCTACATGACCCCTCGTGTCTGACCACCTTTAGAAATGGTGTCTTTAAAAGTGTCAAAATTGGCTAAATTTAGAAACAAAAATCGCTATCTGGTACATGGATTTCGAACTCAAGTAAACATTCTAATAAAACAGCAACTCTAGTTCTATTGGAATATGAAATAAAATTTTGGGGTTATTAAAACTGCAAAGTTTGACAGCCGAAAACATTCACGCTACTTCATCGAAATTGGAGAATGTTGACCATCAACAATAGTCGTATCGCCCGCCGATAAAATTGAATTGCCCTAGTGTTTTTATATATTTTTTTCAAGGAGACCTTTCTCGTACTACTTTATGGCCATATTTAGCTTTTGCTGGTAAAATGCATCCTCTGTGGCTTCGAAAAAGTTATATTCCTTTAGTTGTTTCTCGTGCAAATTAAGACAAATCGCTGTATAAATTTGTTTGCAACAAAGAATTATCGCCGATAAATCCTTGTGAATCTCTTCATCTTCACTACTTTCTTAGGGCATCTTCTTATTTGATAACATGACATAAAAATAAAACAAAACGAAAGTAAAGCGGTACTCACCTTTGCTTTTTTTGGGTCAAGAACGATACAAGAACGTCGAGAAAACAAAGTACGTTCATCGCCGTGCCTAGCGTGACACCATTGCGAGGCAAGGTGACAAGTTTTACTAAGTCCCAGGTCACCAGCTCTGTCACGTCGACATTTCGAAACAAAGATTATAAAACTGTAGGGGTACAATACCAGAAACAAATTGTAAGACAAGTGCAGCCGCACAAAACTCACAGTTGTAACTAAGAATGACTCACAGTTATTGCAATGAATTCCATGTTACGTGCTTTAAAAAAAATTACGTTGCCAAGAATTTTACTAATAAATACCCCTTATTCGATGGTTTAACAGATAATACGCGCGGATATTTTCCGAGTTGCGTAGTAATTTTTCGAGCCCCGCAGGGGCGAGAAAAAATGCGAGCAATGAGTAAAATGTCCGCACGTATTATCTGTTAAACCATCTAATAAGGGATTTATTATTCGACTGAAATTCTTGTATTTATAACAGCTTGTGTCTTAAAACCGAGATGCTACTGTGTAATACGGCAATCTACTGTGTAATACTCTGGGATATTTTGCGTGTTCTCTTTCCCTTATAAGGTAAAATGACGTCACAGTCGAATAATAAATGTTTGGACAGTAGCTCAGGAGAGTACTCGTTTTCCACCTTCGATGTACGAAATGTTGACGTGACAGCTGGTGACCTGGGACAAAGTAAAACTTGTCACGGTGCTTAGCAATGCTGTCACGCTCGGCACGGCGATGAACGGACTTTGTTTTCTCGACGTTCTTGTATCGTTCTCGACCCAAAGAAATCAAAGGTGAGTCCCGCTTTACTTTCGTTTTGTTTTATTTTTTTATGTCTTAGGGACCGGTCATTATTTATGTAGGGGGGGGGGGATATTTTGATAGATGAAAATTTTTGCCAGGCCCCCCCTCCTCAGGTTTTAAAATGTTAAGTAGCCCCCCTCTTAATTCAATATTCCATTGATGCCCCCCCCCCCCCCCCCCAATTTTTTCACTTAGTCAGCCAAGGCTTCTTTGCACTGGATGCCCTTCCAGCAATAGGACAAATTATGGACAAGCTTGAAAAGTGATAGTTAAGTACTGGTTGTTGGAAAAGTACTGGTTCTATAAAGTAGTGTTTTGTTGCAGTTTATGCAGTATAAGAAAAATATTCCTTTCCAGCATTGGAAAAGTTATAAATCTTCTAACGTAACGTTGCCATCACAACATTTGCAATCAAGGTGCCACTTTTCAGATGTTAGACACCTAGTATTAAACCCAGGAAGATAAATATTTTTTCCAATATATTTTCCAAGGTGGAAAGCAATATTTTTTGTGTTATGTTATTCATGTTTTATTACTTCATGGGAAATTGAACCAACAAATATTTTGTTAATTTTGATATTTCTAAATGCAGCCAAAATCAAACACTGAAACAGGCTGATCTGGATTTGTCTTTTAATAAAGTGTGAAATATTAAAGCAATGAAGTTTATGACAATATTCTTCTAAATGGGTTGACCCCGCCCCCCCCCCCCTTCTTTTTTTTCCCTCCCCCACTCCACATAAATAATGACCGGTCCCTTATGTTATCATATAAGAAGATGCCCTAAGAAAGTAGTGAAGATGAAGAGATTCACAAGGTTTTATCGGCGATAATTCTTGGTTGTAAACAAAGTATAAAGCGATTTGTCTTAATTTGCATGGGAAACGACTAAAGGAATAGAACTTTTTCGAAGCCACAGAGGATGCATTTTACCAGGAAAAGCTAAATATGGCCATAAAGTGGTACGAGGAAGGTCTCCTTGAAAAAATATACAAAAACACTAGGGCAATGCAATTTTATCGGCGGTCGATACGACTGTTGTTGATGGTCAACATTCTCCAATTTCGATCAAGTAGCGTGAATGTTTTCGGCTGTCAAACTTTGCAGTTTTAATTGCCCCAAAATTTTATTTCATATTTCAATAGAACTAGAGTTGCTGTTTTATTAGAATGTTAACTTGTGTTCGAAATCCATGTACCAGATAGCGATTTTTGTTTCTAAATTTAGCCAATTTTGACACTTTTAAAAACAAAGCCCCCCCCCCCCCCTTTACATAATTTAAGACAGTTTATGCTCTTGTTGTCAACTTTAAGTTGCATATTTGACGTTGTCGTTCAAAGCAAATGAAGTGTTCTTTAAAAGAGATTTTCTTGCACATATTGGAAGAATGTGTTTAAGAAAACAATTAGTTTAGTTTGTATATAGCACTTCATCCAAACTTGACCAATTTTATAATACCATAATAAGCACCCTAAGTGCGGCAAATGAGAGCTTTTTCAAAGCTATATATCTAGCATGATTAATTTATTATCATTTTTCGAGATCCTGAGTTGATCTGTTGTTCGTTAACAACTGCAAAGCACATGGAATACCTTGGTATATCATATATTTTATTTTTTCGCGAAAAAAAGTCAATTACTTAAAATATTTAAATCTATGGCCCTATTTTATATCCGCAACCCGTACAGTGTACTTAATCAGTTTAAAACTCATGTTTAACAATATCAAAAGCAACACATAAAATGTTGCTAAATAGACGACTCTTTTAATTTACTTGCGATTAACAAGGCAAAATCTATCGTCAAGTTTATGTTACTTTCGCGATATCCTGACTTGATCAGTTATTGAAAACTAAATCTAATTGGATAATAATCAAATGCAAAGCATAAAATGTTGAGTAAACGAGTATAGGACCGAACGGAAGTAAATAAAATGTTGATTGTTGTTAATAAAAAGCAAATATGTTGTATGTTATCTTATGTTGTTATCTTATCTTATGTTGTTCCAATCCTGACTTGATCAGTTGATGAAATTTACAGCTAAACGATATTTAATAACATCAGTAACAGCACATTGCTGAGTATATACGAATGTCACTGTCAGCTAAAAACATAAAACAGGTCAATAATGAACGCATAATTAACTCCCTCTATCAAGTCAAGACTAAATATTTATGTTTAGTTTATCTTATTTTCCTAATGCTGACTTATAGCTTAATGATTTATATCAATGGCAACTAAGTTATGAAATGTTTCGGTTTTCGAGCTATATTGCACTCATAGCAATAAAATGGTTGAAACATTAAAACTGTAAACGTCTATGGAACAACAAGACGTATATAAATTTGTCTTACTTATCTCATCGTCACGTGATCAGTTAAAATTAGTGGCTAAATGATGACATTAATAACAGAAAACTTAAGTGTTCGGTATAAGAAAGTTGGAATAATTAAATATTAAGGAATATGCCTTTGATAAAAACCAAAACTATTCCATCTATAATCAATATCACTCCATCATTTCATAAAACTCCAACAAAGTAGATAATGTCGACTCCCTCGCTACTAAGTCGGTACTTAGGATAAAACGTGTGTCAGGTCAACCTGGTCGACCGTCATTTCTTTCGCTCGTTTAAGCCTGGACTAACAATCTCCCGTTTTCTCGGCCCCATGCTCTAGGTACATTGCTGGTATTGTGTGATAGAATACCAGCAATAATAATATGCTTAGCTAGATTTATGAGTTTATCCCTGTCACTACACGGTTTCATTAAAGACGGCCTAACAACCATTTAACGCCTTAGTCGAGAAACGTTACCAACGGCCATTGATATCAATTAAGTGGGACTTTAAAGTTATAGGCTAACCAAAAACCCGAGAAACATATATTCTGACCAATCAGAGAAAATCTGATTTTTTCACAGATCAGGACTAAAGACAAACTCCCTGATGGCGGTTTCCTCCCATTTTTAACAGTTGCTTCATTAACATGTATCTGCTTGATTCGAGTTCCGATTTGTTGATTTCATTGTTTGTGTAAGTTGTGATTGGTCAGATGTAGTTATACTAGAGTTTTGGTTTGCCACTTGTGTTAAAATACAGCTCCACCCAGCTTTGACTACAATTTAACTGCGTGTCTATCTTTTCCTGTATCAGCTATTTAACCGTGTCAGGTGATGTTGCTACTCTACTTTCGAGCAGTCAACCATTTCCTTCTAGGAGGTGGAATTGGCTTGTTGCTTGCCCCAGTTGCTCCTCCGTCTGGTCTATCTTCAACTGCGATGTCCTCGACCTTTGAGTATTTGGTTCCGTCGTAGTGTGACATATCCAGCATTTCGATGTACATCTAAAATTAAGATCATGATAATCCATTCAACCTTTAATTGCCAAGAGTACCAAACGTCAAAATTCAAGAAAAAAATCCCAAATTTAATTTTGTAAATCATTGAAAATCAAATGGTACCAAGCAAAAGCAATGTATTTCAGACAGAACGTCTATACCCATATAACTGATATATGGGAGTCTCCACCCCTGATATGATACCCTGTTCTAGTCCAAAACCCTCTGATTTATCATACCCTATCCCACACAAAACTGGTACACCCATATAACTGATATATGGGTGTCCCAACCCCTGATAGGATACCCTGTTCTAGTCTAAAACCCTCTGATTTATCATACCTTACCCCAGACAGAACTGCTGTACCCATATAACTTATATATGGGAGTCCCGCCTGATATGATACCCTGTTCTATACTAAAACCCTCTGATTTATCATACCCTATCACAGACAAAATGCTATACCCATATAACTTATATATGGGAGCCTTCCCCCCCCCCCCCCCTCTGATATGATACCCTGTTCCAGTCCAAAACCCTCTGATTTATAATACCCTATCCCAGACAAAACTGGTACACCCATATAACTGATATATGGGAGTCCCCACCCCTGATATGATACCCTGTTCTAGTCCACAACCTTCTGATTTAATATATGAGAGTCTCCCACCCCCCCCCCCCCCCCCACCGATATGATATCCTATTCTTATCCAAAACCCTCTGATTTATCATACCCTATCCCAGACAAAACCGGTACACCCATATAACTGATATATGGGAGTCACCCCTGATATGATACCCTGTTCTACACCAAAACCCTCTGATTTATCATAACCTATCCCAGACAAACTGGTACACCCATATAACGTATATATTGGAGCCCCCCCCCCCCCCTCCCCCCGATATGATACCCTGTTCTAGTCCAAAACCCTTTGATTTATAATACCCCTATCCCAGACAAAACAGCTATTAATTTACATACATAATTTTTTATTAGGTTGTAGTTTATATTAAATTGTTAACGCCTGATGTATTTACTGTGTTTTTTAAATGAAGATGATGATGATGATGATGATGATGATGATGATGATGATGATGCTATACCCATATAACTTATATATGGGGGCCCCCCGCCCCCCTGATATGATACACTGTTCTAGTCAAAAAACCCTCTGATTTACCATACCCTATCACAGGCAAGACTGCTTTACCCATTTAACTTATTCATGGGAGTTCACCCCTCCCCCCCCCCCCCCCCCGATATGGTACCCTGTTCTCGTCCAAAACCCTCTGATTTATCATACTCTATCACAGGCAAAACCGCTTTACCCATATAACTTATTAATGAGAGTTCCCCCCCCCCCCCCCACCTGATATGGTACCCTGTTCTCGTCCAAAACCCTCTGATTTATCATACCCTATCACAGTCAAAACTGCTTTACCCATATGACTTATTCATGGGAATCCCCCTCTGATTTGGTACCCTGTTCTAGTCCAAAACTCTCTGATTTATCATACCCTATCACAATCAAAACTGCTAAACCAATATAACTTATATATGGATGTCCACACTCTGGGGCCGTTAGGACGTCTTTCAAACCCAAAACAGTGTCAAATTATTACAAACAAACCTTTCGCTCGATGTATTTTATCATTTTCTGCCGAATAGCTTCAAACGGCGGGCGAAAGTCAGGGTTATCTTCCCAGCATCTCATCATTAGATGATACCTAAACATAAACAATTTGAATTTCTTAGCAGTTCTTAAGGTCTTTATCGTTGTTGATTTTTTAACTTAAAATATGTGCGGATTAAAATATCCACATTATATAACACCAAAAAAAAAACATTGCCTAGAAATTCGCGTGTCTTAAAATCGACTTTCAACTAATTTCGGTCTTGTCGGGACATGATTTTTTTTCCAAGTTGCTGCATATATAATTAATTATCTTTTTCTTCTATTTGCCTCCTTGAAGAATATAAAAAAAGGAATTTACTCCAATTGAGTAAATTAAGACAGTACGTTGCATCTCGTTACTTCGAAGCCAGGGTACTTCAAAAATTTAAGGATATATTTTATGTGAGCGAAAACATATTAAATGACATACTGTTAATTTCTCTACTTGTGCTGAACGGGTATCGTCCCATAATACCATGCTGTAAACTAAAAGACAGTTTTTCAAGTGCAAGAAAAACTTACAGGGTGTCGTCAATGTGTTCCGGTTTCGGCATGCGGTAGCCATCTCTTATTTCCGCAATCGTTGTGGCTTCTGTCCACTCCGGATATGGAATGCCCCCTGTTAATAAAAGTTACACATTTTTTCTATTACTATTAAGCAGGAAAGCTTGTCTTAGCTTTCCACACAAGGGCGTGCGACATTCAACATATATGGAACTGAAGGATAGTAAGAAATGGTGAACTATCACAAGGAACCTTTGGCCAGCATCCTATCACTATGATTCACTATACTTTAAGTACATGTAATACATAAGTATCAAGGAAACCTTAACTAAAATAATATTACACCAATGGCTTTGAAACTTAAGGGGTTTAAAGTACGTCAAATTTGTCTTAGGCAAGGTAGGTCGCTTTAAGTGATGAAGTCATACACACAAGAATTACGCATTGGCCGAATTCCAAATGGTCTCTATCTTTGTTCCGCCATCACGTTATAAAGGGCCAAAAATTACAGCATACCTACTTTAATGTACTATTTATCCCTTGAGATTATTAAAAACAACAGTACAAGTGACATACCAATAGTGAAAATCTCGTAGAGAACGACTCCATACGACCACCTGTAAATTGCATGAAATGAATCATTGTTTTTTACTGTGTTGCATACACACTTTACTCTCATCCCACTGTCGCTAAAGAGATTCACTACTACAGTGCATAAAATAATTCATTTGTTAAATAAATATCCTATTTTCACATACACATCACTCTTGGCGGAGAGTTCTGCAGCATCTCCATAGAGAATCTCAGGTGCCGTCCATTTAACTGGGATGCAGCCCTGTGAAAGCATCGAACAGTAAAAGAAAATGTTAAAACTGGAGCGGACTGTTATTCAACCAGGTTAACTAATGTTTCTCATTACGTTTTGAATGAAATAATTTACAAACTAAATTGTTCCATTTTTAGTGGCATACAGCTGAAGATACTTTAACAAGTTAAAACATCTTTCTTTCTAGAATTCATAAAATTGGAACAGTTTGATCCTACTTTTTTACAACAGTTTTGATTACACAGTTACCTTTTTGGCATTCCCATGGCCGTATTTAAAGTTCTGATATGCTAACCCAAAATCGGTCACCCTGCAAGTAAAATTGCGATCAAGGAGGACATTCCTGGCTGCCAAATCACGGTGAATTACCTACAATAGTCAAATAATAGGACATTCATTCTTGAAGTTATTTCTTCATGAGTAAATATAATCTCAAGTAATAAATATATATATTTCAACAGCACTTTTATTGCTTCATGGTATACTATGTTGTTACATGAAGTATTAAACCAACACACTCCATGGTATCCAATGTAACGGTTCAGATACTGTCACTGGGAGTCTAAATAGTTTTCTTTTTAATTTACAACACCAAACAATCGTCTCCTGCTATCAATTATTGCTCATAAAGCTTTTAATAATTTAGATTTAACCCTATTCAGACCGGGGGGGGGGGGGGGGGGGGCGGAAAGTGCCCGCGCCGACTTTGAACGTTTATAACTTCTAAGCCTTTCTACCTACAGCCTTAAAACTTCTCGACTTTTCCTAAAATTTATCTGTGAACATTTTGGCAGAAAGTATGTTGTCAAAGAAAATTTGACGTTGCCATGGCAACCACATTTTGACGGATGCTTTTTGCTCATTTTGAGAGATAAGTATTTCCTCTGTTTATTTTATGTTATTCTGTTTTACACTGATCTTTATTATGGATTTAAACACCAAACGATGCATTGTTGTCGTCCTTGATCCAAAATTAAAAAAATAAGGAGGCGTTTCCATGGTAACCGTAGTTAAAGAGGCTTTTTTGTAGTACTTTCAAATTTCACTTTTTTCTACCTTTTATCGCATATTTTTTATTTTTGTTTTTTACTCTTTGCTTGATTTAAATGTTAATCTTTTAATTTTGAGTGATTTTGGGTAATTTTAGCGCATATTCCGTGCTCAGGATACGATATTCCAGATCCAAGATGGCGGATCCAAGATGGCGGATCCAAGGTGGCGGCTCCAAAAAATATTCGAAATTTATTTTCTTTTTTTTTTAATGTTGTTTTTTTTCTTTATTTTTTGTTATTTTAGCTTTATTTATTTTTTATGTATTTTTTAAGTATTTTTCATTTTCTCGCCTTTTGGACGTTTTCTTGAACATCTGACGTCATATTGACGTCATGATGACGTCACATTAACTGTCATGGTAACATAAAAAGTTGTTGTTATACAAATGTTTAAACAATTACAGAGTAAGAAAAATTGATACTTCCCTTAGATTGTGGTTTAATTACAAAAATTAAAACATCAAAACAAATATATTTTTATGACGTCATGATGACGTCATGATGTTGCTACAAGTTACAAGTACCAATATATACATTAAAAATGTTTTCTAACATCATCAGAGAAAACATTTTTGTCATTATTCAAAACAATTTAGAGATAGGTACGGCAAACACTTTCTGTGAATGAACTGTCAATATATGACGTAATTATGACATCATAGAAGTTGTCATGACAACATAATTATGTGGATCGATAGAATTTCGGACATACAATGTCTCCTGAAAATTTGGTGTCCATACCTACTTTCCTGTAGAAATTACGAAGGGGGGGGGGGGGGGGAATCCGCCCCCCCCCCCCCCGGTCTCAGAAGATCCAAAAAAGCCCGGTCTGAATAGGGTTAAAGGAAATTAATAGACTGGTTGTTAAGGACCCTTCGTGTTATAACCTTAGAACATCTCTGAACATTAATGTAACCAGACCTAGAACTGAGCTGGGCCGTAGAACCTTTATACATAGAGCTGCAATAGCATGGAACTCATTACCGGATAAAAATAAACAGTACACTAATCCTGAGACCTTTAAAATGAAGTTAAAATTAATGTAAAATGTCATTAAGGACATTAATTTTGAAAAAGGGTGCTCTGTAACTTATAATAAGGACTCAGATTTTCGGCATTATTAATTTTATTTACATACCTAATTAGGTTATTGTATATATTTCTTTTATTAATATTTATTATATATTAATCAGCCATAGTAGGTCCATATCAGCTGTAAAGTTGCCTATTATTTGACCTGCTTTACTAAATAAAGCATGATGACGATGAACATGCCATAAAATAACTAAATTGACGCGTTTGACACTAATACTACAACAGATTCGTTCCACTGTTTCTACATTTGCATGAACTTACAACGAAATGAGTCACTCGAACGCGAAAAATGTTTGTCCCATATATATTTATAGTGAAATTCAAAATGTTTACACAAAGTTTAAAACTACACATCTCGGTCAAATTTTGAAGCGCAAGAGCATTTCGTTCAAGAGTTATAGGCGAACGAATATTAGACATCTTTAGTAAGAAATGTATGGAGCAGCCATCTTGGTGACCCATGTACTTAGGGGCACCAACATGGCGGCCAAAACTTCTTAATTAACCTTAAATCTCGTTACAAAATATTGGATTCAAAATGCAAAAACAACTTTCAACTGGTTCAATTTTGTTTATTTTCACAGCTTATCTGAAATTGCGTGACGAATTGCGTCACACATTTAAGGTTACAGTGTACCTTCGGGGGTGTCTCCAGTATAACAGCTCCAGCGTCTTAAAATTACACTTAATATACCTAAACCCGGATATCAAATTAAAGCTTATAGAGCTGGCTATCTAAATATGGAAACTATTTGGTAATAAAATGAATTGTCGAATTTTTTACGACGTCTAAATTCGAACGTCCGAATCAGCTTTAAAACGCTATAACTCAAAGCGATTATTGTATTTTGCTAATTTGATTTGTTCTCGGATTTCCGGACACAAAGCGCTAAAAAAACGTGTCGGCGATTTCCCATATTCAATTGCAGTGAATAGTTACAGAATATTTTCGAAAAATGGAGGAAAAAAATTGGAATGATCGCACGGAAATGGCTCTTGACGAAAAAGTTTTTGGAAATATGAAATTCGCCGACACGTTTTTGTTGACTATATGTTAGCCTAGCTTCTGTCCAAATTTGAGGAAAATCGAACAAATTTCCTTTGAGTTGTAGCTCTTTAAAGTGTCCCCAACAAGCGAAAAATTAATTTTGAGAAAACAGCGCTTAAAAAAACATATCGCTTTATAAACAAACTCCGCCCACAAAAGTTATACCGTCATTTCTCCGTCAATTTTCACTATTCTTCGATAATTTTTTTTTTCAATTAAAGTTCATTCTGTAAACTTTATTTTGACGCCGAAAAAAAATTTTCCATAAATTTTCGATCTGAAGGTACACTGTAACCTTAAAATCTATAAAATTCGGAAGCAAAATATCGTTACCCACATACCATGTTAGAAACAGCTTTGTAGGATGTATAGTTTAGATTATTTTATGTTTATGAGGTCATTTTCAAACCCCTAATAGTGCTTCCAACGTTTATTTACTATCCGAAAGTAACGAAGGCGGTTACTTTCGGAATTCTACAGTATCCTTTTTTAGTTGTTCACATACCCCTTTGGATCCAAGGTACACCATTCCGGTAGCAATTTGCTTAGCAAACAAGACCAGGTCATATGGCTGCAGTTCAAAAGCCTCGCCCTCTCCAAAATGGTATTTGTCATGAATTCCTCGGCTTTTTCTCAGATAACCGAGCAAATCTCCATACGCCATGTACTCCATGATCATGATTGGGTGTTCTATAAGTAGAAACAAAATGATTATAGAAACAAAGCATTTTAAATAGTTTGCACCACGGTTACCAGTCATTTCAAGGACCGAGTAGGTGGATGGCGTGACGGAAAGTACCTGCATATGAACAGTACAATCATGCAGTGCTTTCAAATCTGTTCACTGAACTCCCAACCATTTCTTCTGGGGGCAGCTTAGGAACAAGGCCTTATTAAGTGTTGTATCATGTTATTATAGCCATGCAGGTCTTGTCGCATTAAAATTACCCGAGGTAACAACAATGACATGACATGAATAAAATACAAGCACAACGGCTTACTTTGGGTAGTTACGCAACCAAGAAACTTAATAATGTTAGGCTTGGGTTTTTCATTAAGAAGTTTTCCCAACTCGATCTCCCTCATCAACGCTTTTCTTCCGTCAGCTCCAGCAGTGGCTGCAACATAAGAAATCAGAGCGCTTTCAGACATTTACAATATCTAATGCAATATCTGGATATCAGTTTACATATTTACAGAACAGAGGCATATCTATATATACTCCAGCTCTGCTTCCGGGGAGGACGTCCATATAAAAATGATAGGGGTGTTCGTCTTACCCTTTAGGGGTAAGAAGATCTAAAATGACCACCGTAACAATTATGGCGGTACCTTTTAGGTTATTGAGCCGAACAAATAGCCCATTTCGAAAAATGCCTTTATAATCTTTTCATGTAGGAACGCTAGGACGTAGCATTGTGTGTTCGTATACAAATGTGCACCGTATGCAAATTGCCAAGAAGTTGAAGCATAGCACGTGCAGTTCGTGCTGAAAACAAAAGAAATTGAAAACATCAGGCTTACATCAAGCACCAGCCAAACCTGCACTTTAAAGGGTATTATGGTATTTTTCGAAGTGGCCTATCTGACAGAATCTTGATGACATGTGTTGTTTTAGAGTTGGTGCCTCTTGGGAGGGGGGATTTGATTGAGTCACGCCAATGAAACGAGATGTTACCTAATATCCGGACGAGCACCCCGCCTCGTTTCTATTTGGGACTCCCCCCCCCCCCCCCCCCCTCCCCTCCTGGACTCTGCTGCCCTAAGTAAGGTTAGATTGAGTGGCAATAATAATCAGCATATTGTGTACTTCAGGTCTTTAATTAATCTCTACGAAATCTCAAAATCAAAACATAAATTATATTTGCGACAAAAAGGGTGATTGTGACTTAAAATCACAGAACTACTAAAAGACTACATCGGTCGCACTTGGGCTATCAGTTGTACGTGCTGACCTGACCTGTTCAATCACTCTCTCCTCACTCAGTGTATAACTTGACTGATCATGTAAACATACGTTCGCGTTGATTTTATCCTGTGATAGCAGCATTACGGTCATACGAAAGGATTTTAATAAGTACAACAAGTGAATGAGTAGTATGTTTATTTATCACTGAGTATAACAAGTGAATGAGTAGTATGCTTATTTACCACTGAACGTAGCTTAGTTAACCCTATTCAGCCTGGGCTTTTTTTGAGTTCCTGAGCCTGGGGGGGGGCACATTGTGCCCCCCCTTCGTAACTTCAAGATCATTAAGGCTATGACAATGAAACCTAGAGGGTACATAGTACGTCCAAAACTGTCTCCTTTGCGGTCCGCACAATGGAACGATGACGTCACATGACGTAGTTATTAGGTAATTAATTATGCGGCCGCCATCTTGGATCCGCCATCTTGGATTTCTGAAATTTTTTAAAACCTCTTAAAAACCGTCCAAATTCCCCCAAAATTAATGAACACCAATAAATAAACGTTAAATGACGTAAAAATACAAAAGTTATACCAATAAACATTGTTTTTCTTCTCTCAAAGGTATAAATATGCAAATTTCAAAAAACATGGCTGTCAAAATCTTGTTGCCATGGAAACATCAAGTCACGTGATAAAAAAAATTGTCACATCAAATTGTTGCCAGATAAATTTTAGGAAAAGTCACAAAGTTTGATGGCGTTTGAATACGTATTAAGGAAGTTATGAATGTTCAAAGTTAGCGCGGGCACTTTGTGCCCCCCCCCCCCAGGCCGAATAGGGTTAAGACAGTGAATGAAAGTAATCAGTTCTCACGTATGAAGCACTTTGCTGCAACAATCTGTTTTCCACGTCCTCCATCTGGTTCGCTCAAAGTTGCTTTCCATACTGCTCCAAATGCCCCAGTGCCAATGACCTCTCGAAGAACCAAACGGGCACGTGAGATTTCCCAATGATCAACCGCACTATTCATCTCTTCCAACTCAATCCCCTCCTCTTCATCAGCGAGTCTAGACCTGGCACTGTAACATAAATGAAAAGTCAAAACTGACGAAACTTGTTAAAAATAATAGTGTTTAATACTTTTAAATTGGATAAATATACAACTGAAGCTTCCTCACTCAACTACCTCAGCCCAGACTAAATAGATGAATATTGATTATATGATAGTTCATAAACAACAAACACCATTTTTTAGGGTTTTGTCACTGGGTGAGGCCAAACAACTTTTACAAAATGCTGGAGGTTTTATTTTGACACATAAATAAAGTTATTATTATTATTATCAGCAGTAAAAACTATCTGTATGCTATACATGCAGTTAAAAGGAACACAGGGCGCCAAAGCGTGACCTGTGCTCCACCTAGTGAGACTAGAGTTAAAAAAATATATTATTATTATTATTATTATTATTATTTATTATTTATTTATTTATTATTTATTATTATTATTATCATTATTATTATTATAAGTAACTAGAACTATAACAAAGATACAATACATAACAAACGAACAATGTAAATTTAATCTCTCCTGTAAAAAAAGCTCTCTTTTCTTTTGTCTTAAATTTAATTATTACAACTTGAACCATTATGTTATGACCGTTATAATCAGAAAGCTGCTATAATTTCATTCTATAGAATGTTATGTTTTTTAATCTTACTTCGAGCACCCTAACCACGAAAAGACTCGACCAGGTACCTCAAAGGCTACAATTTTGGAAGGTAACAAATTAATTGTTAAACTTACATGGCCTTGGCTGTTCTCCCAATTGATAAATAAATAAACAAAACAAAAAAAAACGATAAATAACTCAATAAATATGCACATATACGCCAGTGACTAAGTAATTGGTCAGGTGCGGAAGATCAGCCTATGGACGTACGTCTTTAAGGGTTTTCATCCACTTGTCATCTTTAAGTTAAGGTTGAGCTGCATTGTTGGGGTTGGTTAAAGTGTGAATTTGGTGGATATGGGATATATTATAAACTAAAGAGGGTCATCACTCATCACCATAATGTTTATTGATCCAGGGCCTTTGCCAAATAAAAGTTTGTCGATGGCGCTTCTAAAGAAACCGATTTTAACTTGAAAAAATGCTGCGTGATATTGTGGGAATAACATGTATACTTAACCTTAAAATTTCTGAATACAAAGGACAAACTACAAAAATCTTCGAGATAATGACCCCTGCCTTTTGCAGGCCATAAAGTGAATGTGCGTATCCGTAAGATTCTGGTCTTTCCTCGTTCAATCATCTCATCAATATTTGTTTCATGTGTCTTTTCTTGCTCTTTCTTTGTCCTTTTTAGCTTTCAGCTACCATGTTACCATGGAAAATAAGGTATTAAAATGAGCTGTTTTGGCTAGTGCAAAGTGATGTTAGACTAAATGTTTTATCGACATTTTTTCAATATTTTGGCTTACTTAACCCTATCCAGACCGGGGGGGGGGGGGGGGGCAGGGCTTTGGAGCCCGCTCGAACTTTGAAGTTGTGTCGTTTCAAAACGGTCGATGCAATGACCACCAAATTTGGTGACTTTTCCTAAAATTTATCGGGAAACATTTTCCCGTTAGCGTCCTTTGTCCACCGACATTGACGTTTCCATAGCATCCGCTTTTTGACACCTATGTTTTACAAAATTAGCATTTTTCGCTTTAATCAAGATTATTTCATAGTTTTCTTATTGAATTAATATTTTCCACTTAATTTAGCTATAATTAATCAAATTATGTATAATTGTTTGTTAATTAAGGTTAATTAACGGTAATTTTAGGAAAATGTAGAATATGAAATGTCAAAATCCAGGATGGCGGATCGAAGTTTTACTAAAGGTCTTTTCTCTCTATAATTTTATTATTGGTTCATATTTTGGATTGTAAAACATTTGCCCACAATAAACTAAGCTTTAGCAGTCCATTTGCTTTATTTTTCGGTGTTTTTACCGAAATAAACACGTTTGGACTAATTCAAGATGGCGGATCCAAGATGGCGGACAATAAAATGGGAAATTTATTTACCTGTCTGTGTAATTCCATTATCTCTAAACATTTATTGTCAAAATATCATGAAAATGTCCTTTTCACTCGAGAAAGCTTTTTTTGAATTCATTAGGTACATGAAAAGCCATAATTTGCAAAGTTATCTGTTCCAGTTTTTAAGAAAATGTACACATCACTGACGTCACATGCTGTTACCATGGCAACAAAGTGTAGGAATTCATTAACTTTTACTCCTGCATCAATATGTGAAAGTTTGGTATGAACACTACCGTTTGTTTCAGAGATATGCCTTATAGAACGTTTCAGTTGGTTATATCATTGAATATGACGTCATAATGACGTCACTGTTATTATTAACAACAAAAACAATGTTAGTAAACATGAGACTTTTATCAAATAGGTAGCTGTTAAAGTATTGTTGTTATATGTTCAAAATTGAGAAAATACTGATGAAAGACTGTTTTAACCAATAAAATCGACTATATGACGTCATAATGACGTCACGTTACGTCATTATGACACCAAGGTATCTGTAGTTACAAGAATTCATGACAACATTATTCTGTGTAAATTTGGTGGCCATAGCATAAGCGGTTTCAAAGTTACATAGGGGGGGGGGGGGGGGGCTTCTGGAGTCCCCCCTCCCCGGTCCCAGACGGTCAAAAAAGCCCGATCTGGATAGGGTTAAAGTAAAACATCGGTGCGTATGTGTAAACATACCGGACATTCCAAGACATTCGAGGATCTTTGGTTTACTTCGTGTCATATGTTAATAAAAGGAGCAAGTAAATGCTATATTAAGCGAATTCAAAACTTAGCGCCGCTGTCACGAGGAGAGATTTTGAGAACTTTCTCTACCTTGTTAGAATTTGAAGACAAAGATTTGAAGTGTTTTTTCGAAAAATTAAAGCAGTTAAAATAGTGAAAGCATTGATCGTGATTCATACAGAAAATAGTATTTTTGAGCTGAAAATTGTTAGACTGCGTGTCGGCGCCAAATGCTTGTTATCTATATCAAACATCTGACGACGCGCAGTCTAGTGATCGCTATATTTATGGGATTCGAGACTCAGCACCGCTGTCGCTAGGAAATGTCATCGTCTTTACTGGTATTGGAGGTAAATATTTTATTTTTTTCTCCCTGTGATTCCTCTTATTTTGATATATTTTTTCGAAAATCTGAATCAGTCAAAAAAGTGAAACTTTTGGAGATTCATACATAAAAAAAATTGTTTTTTAAGCTGAATTGTTTTAGACTGCGTGTCGCCAAACGCTTGTTATTTATATCACACACCTGCATGGCGTCGCGCAGTCTAGTTAACAGGCATTTTTTTTAAAATAAATAGAGGATATTACATGGCCGGGCGGAGATACGAAATTTCTCTTCGAGTGTTGAAAAATATTTCACTCGTTCGCGCAGCTGCTTCTGTTTATTACATGCAATAAAGAATGTCGTTTCTATAAGTATATTTCACTGGCCTTTTCTCTAAGATCACAGTTCAAAATAACCAAAAAATGTTGAAATATTTTTTCCAGTTACGCGCTTTCGATTTTTTTTTTCTAAATTTTTGCCCACGAGAGCCCCGAGTCTGTCTTTCACATCGTGCGACCAGTCGCGCCGACCAGTCGCGCCGACCAGTCGCGCCGACTTCCGTGTAGCATGAACTTGAAAATTAGTGTACGCTCCTGAGGAAGGCCGCGACGGCCGAAACGTAGAGCAAATACAGCTAAAGACCTATATGAAGTTGGTTTCTTGACCTTTACAATTAGTTTATTTCAACATTATTCAAGTTTCCACGATCGCTTCCAGTGATCCTTCATTTTAGGACTTTGTGGTTGGCATTGTTTGTTGACTTCTCTACAATTCAAGTATATATATATATATATATATATATATATATATATATATATATATATATATATATATATATATATATATATATATATATTTTTTTTTTTTTTTTTTTTTTTTTTTTTTTTGCGGGAATAATTTTTTAACAAGTTTTATTATTTGCGGCCTGTATCTTACACCGATTTCTCTCTCAACTACAATAACCGCGAGGACAAAATTGCGATGACTGTTTTCCGAAAAACATGAACACACTATCCGCACGAATCCGCTCGTTATTCATGGTAATACAGTGGAATCCCGATTTTTTGAATACTCGATTTTTCGAAACTACCGATTATTCGAACCAATTTCCGTTTCCCTTGGAGGTTTGAAAAATCGGAATTCCACTGAAGTATTTACATTTCTTTCCGACAAGCGAAATGATATGCAGCGTTCCGACTTATGTGCGTTTTATCTCAAAATATCAGGTAATACTGTGAATCTAAAAAATCTGAATGTCAAAAATAGATAAATTAATAACACAAAACATTTTCAAGAAATTTGTTTATAGTTAGTTATACCATCTCAGATGCCACAATGTTGAAAAAAAAAAAGAAAAAGCAGCATTCAAATGCGTTTTTCGTGAAGAAATAAAGGTAATTATAAACAGCTGAAAACAGCTGGAGGGTTAAAATTCACAGACAAGCGTGCTTTCCATCATCGAGGCATATCAACGGCTCTTTTAACGTTTGGGCTTTCTAAAAAAAAGTCGCGATGAATACGCTTGTCCTGGCGATACTTTTACAGTCAAAATACTCAGCGCGTTTCGCTTATCATTTTGGAATGACTTTCATTAATCGGGAACGGATTGCATTATTGAAATCAAATTCAGGTTAAAAATTGAATATTGTAATATCGGCCAACGGTAGCCTCATTTGAAATAACGGATGATGATTGGTTTGTTATAGACATCAGGCGAATGTTCACGTGCAAAGCAGGCGACAGTTGGAAGGTTTGACACATCGCAGTATTTCTGTTCGCTCAACAAAAACTCATCACTGAGTATTTTTTTTGACGTAAAGAAGCTCTGCATTTATACAACTCCGAAGAAGTGATAGCTCTGAAAGAGAAATTTTCTCGGAAAGTGAAGAAAATTTCCTATGAAGTCCAAGCGACTGAATACACCGAAACCAACAGCGGCGAACGCTTGCGTATTTCGAATGAGGCTACCGTTGGAAGATTTCAATAACGCAATCCGTTCTCGATTAATGAAAGTCATTCCCAAATGATAAGCGGAACGCGCTGGGTATTTTGACTGTAATTAAAATGATGAAAACGCCCATATACGGCACATTCTAATCATAAGAAGTTTGATGTCTACAAATTGTTGGCGGCACAGTGTCTTGGTTGTATCAGATATCAAAGGAAATTTCATTATTTTCAGTTGCTAATTTCACAATAACTGTGCGAATTCTCGCGCGCTGATTGGCTTAGAGCTATATGAAGATGACGTAATGAGTAACGCAGTGTAAGTTATGTTGTCAAACTTTTAGCGCTGTCGGTTCTTCAAAGAGCGACAAATGCCCTCTACTAAAGCAAGCTTTAAACAAGATGTTTTTAATTAGTACATGCTCTTACGTCCGTCAAATTTGATGTCCAATAAGCTAAACTTGCCTAAAATTGTCTCGTCGACGATTTGTCGCCGCAAAAACACAAAAACGCAGCTGAAAACGATTGTACTTGAAGCAATTTCCGATTGGAGAAATGGTTACCTTTATGAATTCTGCGTGGTCCGTTTGCATCGTGCAAGCTTTTTGCATGCAACCTTGTTATTCTATATTTTCACGATTATAGATTTTATTTTCAACATTATAGAATTTGTTTTCAGAATAGCGACAACCAAGTTAAACAGAATTTGTGTGAGCGCGTTTTTAGTTACAAATACTCATAAGTCGCTAAACATTTAAAGGGAGCCTCCATTGTTATGACAAATTGACGTCAAATTGTTGGAAATAAAGTCTAAATTATTTTTTTTCAAAAAACAGGTGCAAATATAATTTTAGTGTACAAAAAAATGGATACGAATATCGCCTATTTTCTCTTTTAAGGTTACAGTGTACCTTCAGATCGAAAATTTATCGAAATTTTTTTTTTTGGCGTTAAAATAAAGTTTACAGAATGAACTTTCATCCAAAACAAATTATCGAAAAATAGTGAAAATTGACGGAGAAATGACGGTATAACTTTTGTGAGCGGAGTTTGTTTATTAAGCGATATGTTTTTTTTAAGCGCCGTTTCCTCAAAGTTAATTTTTCGCTTGTTGGGGACACTTTAAAGAGCTACAACTCAAAGGGAATTTGATCGATTTTCCTTAAATTTGGACAGAAGCTAGGCTAACATATAATCAACAAAAACGTGTCGGCGAATTTCTGAATTCCGAAAACGTTTTCGTCAAGAGGCATTTCCGTGCGATCATTCCAATTTTTTTTCTCCCCTTTTCGAAAATATTCTGTAACTTTTCACTGCAATTGAATATGGAAAATCGCCGACACGTTTTTTTAGCGCTTCGTGTCCGGAAACCCGAGAACAAATCAAATTAGCAAAATATAATAATCGCTTTGAGTTATAGCGTTTTAAAGCTGATTCGGACGTTCGAATTTAGACGTCGTAAAAAATTCGACAATTCATTTTATTAGCAAATGGTTTCCATATTTAGATAGCCAGCTCTATAAGCTTTAATTTGATATCTGGGTTTAGGTATATTAAGTGTAATCTTAAGACGCTAGAGCTGTTATACTGGAGACACCCCCGAAGGTACACTGTAACCTTAAATTTCCCGCGCGCCGCCATTTTGAATATTTATGAAGTGTTACGGTTGTCTTATTGTTGCATACAAAAGAACTTCGATTCATAACAATAGCGGCAACCGTAACACGTCATAAATATTCAAAATGGCGGCGCGCGGGAAATTTAAAAGCGAAAATAGGCGATATTTATATCCATTTTAGTTGTACACTAAAATTATATTCGCACCTGTTCTTTTAAAACTTTTAAATTTCGACTTTATTTCCAACAATTTAACGTCAATTTATTCTGACAATGGATGTTCCCTTTAAATATTCCCATCATGCATCACCCCTCCAACCACCCCTGTACGTCCGAGGGTTAAAGCGTTATCTTGCTTATTTCTCTTACGTAATTTTGCCAATTTATACCTGACAAAATCTACTTGGTTTGAATATTGTGTAAGTGGAGGCGGTTTGTTTGTTATGAGAAGCAAGATAATTGATTGTCCAAAAAGAGTTCGTACCTTTTATTCGTCGACCCAAAAGTTAACCCAAGTAACCTCCCCCCCCCCCCCCCCCCCCCCCTGGGTTGGGGGGTGGGGGTTCGTACCTTTTATTCGTCGTTTGCAAATGCACCAGGTGAACAATGCCAGAACAATAACAGCTCCAACAGGACCAACAATGTACTCCCACTTCACCGTCTCCCCACCGGAAAGAGCAGCTGAAAGAAATATGTTTTGAACAGAAAATCAACTGTTTAGCTGAAGGTTATGTCAACACTTTCGTCTTGTAATAAAGTACTTAATTCTTAAACCAGTAAATGAAATACGAGCCTTCATTAAATTTGAATATACCACGGAGACGCACTTCGATGTTGTGTAACTAGCCGTGGTTCTGAGCTATGATTTACGTTGGACCAGTGTATTGAAATTGTTCTAATAGTTGACGGGACGGGACGGGACGGGACGGGACGACATGACATGACATGACATGACATGATATGATTATATTGTTTTATTATACATGTGAAATTTAATGAGTCTGAAAAAAATATCAAACTGCAACAAATGATAATATCCTACCCTGAACTTCGATCTCCACAGCAGAGGACATAAAGCCAGCCTGGTTGTGCGCTTCACAAGAATAAGCACCGCTGTCATCACTCCTAACGTTTTCAATAACAAGCCTACTCGTGTCGTCATTCCGACTGATTCGTGCTCTTGGAGTCACTGGGGAACCGTTTTTCTTCCATTTGACTTCCACTGTTGTGTCACTGACTTTGCAAATCAATTCTAGCTTTTCACCGACCGGAATTGTGGGGTATGACTTTCGCATTATTTCAGCGGTGGGTTTTTCTTATGTCAAAATAGAACAAAAATACGAACAAATAAATCCAAATAAAACAGTCTGTCTTTTTTTATCTTTTTATCATAATGAGGATTTACATTAAGAAACACAAATAATAGGTTGAAAAAGTATTTCAAAATTATCACTTTTGTTTAAACAAAGTTCTTAAATTTTTCCATCTACTCAAGTGTTGGACAAAACTCAAGCATTATTTGCTTAACAGTTTCCTCCAGATTTACTCATTTGCATAACAGGTATAAACAATTTTAAAACAGTTCAATACTGAATTATTTTTACTACGCATGCTTTGTCGTGAAGAGGATCACAGGTAAACTGAAACAGCCATGGCTAAATGACGAGTTAGCGACATCGTCTGTTTGTTTGCCTGTTTGCTTTTTTGTTAGTTTCTTTTTAGAAAATGTGCCAAAATAAACGCATAATGATACATCGAAAAAACAGGCTTTATCCAAATTTGTCAGTCTTTCTTTTATATTCCTTAATAATCTACACCGATAGCTTTAACCTTAACGAAATTAATTTCTGTAGAATTTGAATGCAGCTTACAATATGATATGCATAATAGTCGATATATCCAAATCGAAATAAAACACGATGCAAATTCAAAACAAACACATACCTAACACCCGAAGGATGGAAGTGGCAGTTGCTGCACTTGCTTTGTTTCTTGCCGTGCAGTTGTATGTTCCTTCCATGTCTTTTTTGGTGTTTTGCACCTGAAGGATTGATCCATCCTCGATCGCGGTTACATCTGTAGCCGGGGGAAGACTTTTATTGTTAAAGCTCCAGGACAATATTGGTTTTGGAACACCATCTGTAATTTTGCAGCTAATGTTGGTTACTTTGCCTTCAGGTACAGTTTGGTTTGTAGGAGACACGATAATCTGAGGGGATACTAATCAGTCAAAAATATACTCATCAGTAACGCTTGAGATTAACGACGATATTACCGAACAGCGTTTCGGTTTCTTGAGGGAAACTATGAGTAACTCTGGTGTTGACAGTCGACTTCACTTTGGCACGATAAAGTAATTAGCAAAAAAAAAAAGGGGCGCTGAATAATTCATAATAAATCCCGCTAGAAAACAACTAAGAACAAACACGAGTTTACGAGGCAATTTTGACTCTTGGTTGTCACTAACTTTAAATAGGCATCGAATTACCTGATTATCAAAGTTTACACCACTGCTGAATTATTTTTCAATTTGCCGCGTCCTTCAAGGAACAAACACTGCATAAATCAAAATGCTAAAAACGCAGTCGCATTCACAACACTAGAGCTGGTATCGACACCAGTATTGAACCTCTACATACATACATACATAGTTTATTTGGCAAAGCAGGTTAAATATAAGGCAGCTAAGCTGATGTGTACCTGCTATACTAACTAATAATTCTACTAATTACAAAGTTATAAAATGGAATGCACACAGTAAATGAGTCCATAAAATGATGCGACCACACCAATTTTAAGTCCAAATGTCCTTCACGCTTTCCACGTGACAACCGTACTTCAACACACTGACTGAAAGGGAAGATTGTTATTCAAGTTTGGATATGCACACACGACTGCAAGTGAAAATGCTGTCAGTGTTAAGAAGCACGTATGAATGCTTGTCGTTAAGTTTTACCTGTTACATCAATCCAGATAGTAGTGTTGATTTTTCCTGCCGTGTTTTCTGCACTACACCCATATTGTCCTGCATCATTGAAAGTTACATGATCGATGGTGAGTGTGTTTGTGGTGTTAGCAAGATGTGTTCCATTTTTAATCCAGTTCACCTTTGGTATAGGATCACCGCCCACGATGCATTTCATTGTGAGTTTAGAGTTCAACGGAACAGATTGATTCTTGAGCTCGGTGTTGACTTTTGGTCGAACTAAAAAGAAAATAAAGTTAGTAGTCAATATGCTGTCTGACTCGTGTTAGACTAGGGGTTTTAGAAACAAGGAATAACTGGAAATAAAGTAATTTTAGAGATAAGGGATCGGCCAGTCAAAGAAAAGAACAAACGTCTAGTAGTGATAATTACATGCTTGGTGATTTTTGCGAACCAACCTTATTTCATAACTTCAAAAGTAGTAAACCTCAACCTCGTTCCCAGGGTCTCTCATCTTCCCGCCCCCTGGAGCGAGAGAAGAGAGACCCTGGTCAACTCTGGTCACGTGTGTCCCACAATCTGGGATGTAACAAGTAAAAGATTTTAGGGAGGGGCGGCAAAGTGTTAAATTTGTTCGCTCTAGCAGAGCATTGCAAATTCAAAGCAAATCCGAAAAGCGTTTGGCGGCTTCCGATAAATGTGAAGTGGCGGTCATCCGCAGACTTCAAAACATATCCACATCGACTGGTTTTGAAAGTGCAAGTTGCTTTAGGATCTGTAAATTAACAGTTGGGGAATTGTCACGGCGCTTGAAGATTTGTCGGCAGTATTAAAAGCTAATTTTGGACTCGCTACACAATTTTTACAGTCCAATTTTATTACTGGACGCCGCCGCTAAGCTCAGAAATGCTTTTGATTTTATATGGCATTGTTCCGAACTGAGATGAATTATCGCTACACACTATTTAGCAGGCGATCTTCAAGCTTCATTCGATAGGCACATTAAATCGTCGCCGTCTGTTCTGGGACGATGGCGAAGTGGAAAAATATTTTGACATGCAGATCAACTCTACACTTTTATAACAGGAAACGAGGTAGAGAAGATAATGATAGCTTTTATTCTTCGTAGGTGAGGCATGTTGTTTTGTTCAACATTTACCAGTTCCAGTCGTTTGAATGTCTATACAAGATCTTTACATTTCATTGTTTCATTATACGCTTGTAAAATTATTGAACGACAACCATTTTAATCATTGCGCATAATTCATTCGCTTTTGTTTGAATCGTTTGATTGAATCGTTTCCGGACATCAACGGGAAAACGAGACAAAGTTACAAACACCGTCGACCCCTCCTTGGGAATATAATTGTCCAGATTGACCAGGGTCTCTCTTCTCTCGCTCCAGGGGGCGGGAAGATGAGAGACCCTGGGTACGAGGTAGAGTAAACCTATGATGATGAAACTTTAGGGGTATAGTGTCAGTCCAAAAGTGTTTCCATTGAGGTCCGCAAAATGGAACAATAACGTAATATGACGTGAAATTACATTATTCAGTAGTTCTACACAGCCGCCATTTTGGATCCGCCATCTTGGATTTTTCAAAAATCTCATAAAACCGTCCAAATTGTCTCAAATATGATCCAAACAATTTAAATTTCCGATATTAATTTCTAAACAGGTGCTTATGAAATCCCAACATGAAACCCGGAAACTATAACAAGAAATTGTAATGTTTTCTTTTTTTTTAATTTCTAAAGTAGCAAACTCATCAATGAAAGGACCTCATCAAAAGTAACGACTCCCCCGAAAATTAACCAACTTTCTTAGATACAATAAAAATGACAGTGAAATGTAATTGTAACTGTCACCTCATATAAATGCTCTTGCGCTTATTCACATGTTCGTGAACCAAAAAAATGCCGCCTCCTGCACCTTACAGCAAACATATTAATAAACGCCGTGCCGTTAGCAAAAAAAATGTTTCGAATTTAAGCAATTTTGGAAATGTATCTATTCAACTGCTATTTCCTTTCTTTCTCTTGCAAAAAGAATAGTTATTGTTTGTTAAAAAAATTATTGTGTTACTATGACAGAGATTCAAAAGATCTGCATGCTGGGATCTGCACAAATCCTCAGAAAGGTGCTCAGTGTATGAACAGAATGATTGACTTGAGTGACTGACGCTCTAGGTGCATGGTTTGCGCCCGGCTGATGCACAAAAAGAACACTAGCAAAGACTGTGATAGAAGAGACAATAATAATAATAAACGGGGCGCCCTTCAGAGTAAATGCGTTATTGCAACGAAAATGTTGGGCGTTAATAAATGCAGATTGATTATCTTTAGGGAAAACAATATGAGAACCATACAAAGGTTACCACTTACTATCAACAGTAACAAAAATGCTGTCATTTGAAGAACCACCTTCATTCTCTGCTTTACAGGTGTACGTTCCCTTGTCTTCAGCTGTAACCTTTGTGAGGTGCAACACTGTCTTCTTCCCATCCATGGGGGCCTCATCCTTAGACCAGTGTATTTTTGGCGTTGTACCCTCGTTAATGATGCAAGTCAGGCTTACGTTGTCTCCTTCTCGTACGGGATGGTTTGGTCCTGATACCTGAATATCTGGGGGAACTATTAAAAGGCAGGACAAAGGTAATAACAGGCGTATGTGACGGAGCTATGTCATTTACACGTTTTTTAGTCAAAACTGCCCCAAATTAGAACTAAGTACTTTTGCCATACACGAAATCCTTATTACAGATCACTAACAAGAAGATAGTCAAATGAATTGTAGAACAGAAAATAATAAACCATGATCAGAGTTTTAAGGAGTTTTTCAAGACACATGGTGATAAACTTGAAACAATTGGCCCAGTTTTCTCAAGTCGCAATTCATTTCCATGCGGCGTACCATCTGCAGCCCAAGTTACTTAGTTTTACCCTGAGTCAGAGCACTTGTAGAATAGGGTAGGAGAAGGCCCTGGGGACGAGGTCTACACCGTGTTTATCGGTAGTACGATATATCATCTTATAATATCTTTAAACTAATATAGGCCATTGTGTTCTCTCCAAGACAATGGTCATGTGTCGATGATGACGTCATATGGCGTATGGGTCACCAGCCTATCCGGGTCTCCCTGTCTTCAAGCGCCTTCTGGTGTGCCCGAAGGCGTAAACATGGTTATATTTCACCTTTTAAAAACACCAAATTGTAAATTTTCCGTTGAGTAACATTCCGTTTATTTTAAATGAAAACAAGCATTAACCTGAGCAGGATCAGTGAGATTTACTAGCGACGAAGCGAGACGGTTAACATTTTTGCTTTTGCCAAATTTGCATCAAGCACGTTGCTTCGTTGTGTGTAGAAGGGAAGAGAAAGAGAAAGATAATGTACGAGCAGTACTGATAGGCTTTCCGTGGCCCAATTTCTTTCCGTTTGTGGATATACAGTTAAAAACTTGTTTTGCTAGTGTTATCAGCTATTATTTTCAACCCCGCCTCTCCCCTGTTACAACCAAAGCCGCACCCAGCTTTTCAGTATCTTCCAAAAAAGAACAAAGGAAACCGACTAGTTGATAAATAATGAAAGTTATTCTCAAATGCTAAGCGGAAAATACTACGTATGTGAGAAAAATATATGTCTCAAAGCAATAGAAACTTGGGATAAGAACTATTAAAAAAACAAGTGAACTTATAGAAAAGTTTCAAATAAATTATTGCATAAATCTTCACTTATATGTATAGGGAGAAAAGGAAAGAAAAATTAAAGGAATTCCTAAAAAATTCCTATAATTTAAGTACTAAATGCGTTTTTTACTATGTAAAAATGGAAAAAAAAATACAAGATAATCTTAAAGAAAACACACACACAAACAATATAAGAATATATTTTAACGTCTCGAACAACCTTCAAACAGCTGTTAAAAGCTCGAAATAAATTGCCGCGGTTACTAAGGTAAAATAGACATTTACTTAGGTAAACCAGCCAATGAAATGCCGAGTTATGACAGCGAGTTGCCAACTGCACACTGGATGTCAGTTTCGTTTTAAGAAAACGCAAACTGTTTTTAAATTACTTCATGCAATAAAAGTTTATATTTTCAAATTTTAAATACAAACACGGGAAAATTTTTCACGTCGATGGTTTTCCCGCGTGTGCACATCAAAATTGAATAATCGAAACTTTATTAAATTACATTGAAAAAACTGGAGAATTTGCGTTTTAACAATCACAAAAATGACATCGAGCGTGAAGTTGACATCTCATTATCAAAACTCGATATTGCATTGCTTTGAAAAGTGTAGTCGACCCTGCTACTGATGTGGCTTTAACCTTAGAAAAATTACATTATAGGAAACAACTTTACCAAATTACATTCAAATTTAATCGTGTTGCGGCTTTTGTTTTCACAGGGATGGTGAGAATTTACATAAGAAAATTTTGCCAAGGTCAGATCGGTTGTATGTAGAAAAAACTTTGCCTTGCTAAATTGAGCGTGCCGCGTCTGTTGTTATTTCGAATTTCCCTAGGTAAAGGTAGAAGCGTTTAGCCGCAGGTTATAATTTTGAAAAGCGCTACCGCAGCTAATATCTAAAGAAGCACCTGATATTTAAATTATTTAAGAACTGTCTTGGGATGTTTGAGTAATTATTTTCTGACAAATTCTTTTATAACGATGAAAAAAAAGCTAATTGAATTGGAAAATTTGGATTTATCAACAGGGTTGATAAAGTAAACACTGACGTTCGAGCGCTAGCCCTTCAGAGCGAATCAGAGAATTGTAGTTGGTGTGTGACGGTGGAGCTAGGCTCTTAGTGTGAACATGGTAACGTGACAAACGATAATAATTTAGTTGAATTCCATGGGGATTACATGTAAGATTGCCGATTTGGAAGATGATTTTTGCTCAAAAAGAAATTAAAGTAGCTAGTTTTAACCCCATGGGACGTGTAGTATAGTAACAATATACTGCGGTTGTATTGGTTCTATTCACATAAGCTACAGTGTATCTCTTCTATTTCTGTTATTTACTTACCTACTACAGAAACGTGTATGATTTGAGATTTGGTGGTAATCCTTTCCTCCCCTATATTCTGTTTCATGGTGCATGTGTAGTTTCCCTTGTCTTCTGGCCGAACTGGATATACACCCAAGCTCCCATTAGACATGTGTGTGAATCTTCCTTTACCAAGCGTTTCGTTACCATCCTTCTTCCACTCCTCAAACTGTGGAGATGGTGTTCCCACAGCTCTACATATTAAGATGTCAGACGTTCCACTTATCAGGGTTTGGCTTGAGGGCGTGTTTTTAAATATCGCTGTTGAAAGAAATATATTGTCTTGGAAAAGTTCATAAAGCCCGGTTCTCACAAGCACACAAGCACAACCACACAAGCACGAGCACGAGCACGAGCACGAGCACGAGCACGAGCACGAGCACGAGCACGAGCACGAGCACGAGCACGAGCACGAGCACGAGCACAAGCACAAGCACAAGCACAAGCACACAAGCACAAGCACAAGGAATAAACTTTACTTCTTTTGTTGTACTTGTGCTTATTTCACCAGTGCTTATGCGTGCACTTATTTCAAAGTTTGGAACCGGTGTCAAGTACACACAAGCACAAGTACTGCACGTGTTTGTCGCTTGTATTTGACAAGCGGAAACCGCCATTTCACCTTCTGATCAGGCAACTGCAGTCCTCAATTAAGATCCCACTATAATTTATTGATAATAATGACAATTTGCATTTAAGCAATCATGTTACGAAAATAATAAACCTACCATTCACATAGATAGTATAGAAGCGAATGTATTTTATTCCACGGCATTCATATGTTCCTCCGTCAGACAGCTGGACATTGGTTATGGTAAACGTGCCACCGTGCACCTGGAATTTCTCTCCAGACGTGGAGACTTCTGTGCCGTCGAGGTACCATTTGATCATATCGGTCTCGTTTTTTAGGGAACACTCAAATGTTTCACTGCTACCAATATCTGTGACAAATGTCTTCTTCTCCAACACTTCACGGTTTTCTATGGAAACAAAAAGCAGAAGAGATATTTCCTAACGGTGCAGTGTTATGTCCTAAAACACACTGTGATTGATATATATTTGTTCCGTTGTGAAGTTATACCATTATATATCGACTATACTAGTGATCATTACAAAACTACGCGATAGTCGGTTTATTTCAATTTTTATTTGTTTCAGCAAAAAAAAGCTTTTTTTCTAATATTGAATGAGGTCAATCAAAATGGAAAACGTTTATTAGCTGGTTTTCGATACACTCTTAAAATTTGACAAATGCCGCACCCTGGCGCAGACCTTTGCTGACAAACGCCCCACCGTTAGGATTGGAAACTTGACAAATGCCTGGGGGAGATGTCGACGCTTGGAATTAAGTCAGTCATTAGTGGTAAGTATTATTTATCTACTAGTAAACAAGCATGCAAGTGAATTTGGATAGTCGTGGTATGTCATAGGTACGTACCTACGAGCAAGAGCCTTGGATAAGGTTCTCATATTTAAATTTGTTCACGTTCCAGAAAACATGCTGTGTTGCACAATGGATATGATTACTCCCTCGTTCGTGATACGCGAGTTAAAAAAAATAGCGTTCTACTAATTCATTTTTTTTTTAACCTGTCTATTCTTTTATTCCCCAGCACTTGGCTCGTGTAAACTTAACTTTATGGATAACTTACTTGGTTCACACAATGCCTGAGCTCCCTTGTCATCCGGACAGTTATACTCTCCATCAGTGCGTTTGCAAGATGCCAGGTTAGATTCATGTCCACTGCAAGACACTTTTGACATCAAAAAGGGAATTTCCTCTTCCTTGACTTCAGAACCAATGAATTCAGTCAGTGCGCCTTGAAAGCCCAGCTCATTACAAACGACTTTTACATCGTTCAGATCCCAATGATCTCGGCAGATCCTTCCCCATTTTCCCCGGTAAAAAACTTCTACTCTTCCACCGTAGTCGATATTTGTCCCGATTAGGCGCACAGGAACTAAAAATAAATAACAACAATTGTTAGTTTCATCGGTAATCGTTATACATTATTGTGCCAAGTAATTAGTCTCTCCACTGAATGGTATACAGTTCATGTTATATACCTGTTTGTCTGTGAGACGATCAGAAATCATGAAAGTTAAAATTACATAAATAAAATAACAAAGCTCATTTAAAGCATTTGCTTTGTGTCTACTGTGATTGCTCAGTGTACACACTATCATCTTTGCTCCAATTGAAATCGGGTGCCTTATCATATTGACTGAGTATATATTTGAAGGCCTCTTAAAAAAACGTTTTAATTAAAGCTTAATCAATAGCTCCTTAGTACCTTTCGATGGTATTATTTTCCGTAGGTAACAAATTGTGGCTGTTACTCAGTGTCGTGGATGTTGCATTCGTCACGTCATTGGCGTAATAAGACAAACGATTCAGCAAACAACACAATAGCTACAAACAACGGTTTTTACAACGCCAAGAATTACGCATTTTACGTTCACCACACAATGCACTTGTATAATTTATAAAAGCACGATGAAGCAAATACCTTTACATGACTGAAGATTTTCTTTGCTGCTATTGAAGCAATTATGGATCTCCAATGTGCAGTTGCGGCTAATGGTTGTGTTTGAGATATCTGCGTGTTCTTGGCTGGTGGTATTGTCATAAGCACCATTGTTAAAGTATCCCATGGCCCTGCATGTTAAATTCTCCTCCGCATTATCCCAACTTGGAGTGCAAAGTTTTTTCCAGCTGTGATTTTTGTAAATTTCCATTCTTCCCAGAGATGGGATGTCTTCTGTTCTAAATCGAACTGAAAACGCTAATTTGAGAAAAGGGATGTATATAATTACTAGCCATAGCCGCAGCTGCAGCCGTAGACAGAGAAGTAGCAGTAGTAGCAGTAACAGTATAGCAGCAGAAGTAGCAGTAGTAGTACTATCAGTAACAGTGGCAGTAGCAGTAGTAATAGTAGTAATAGTAGTAGTAGAAGTAGTAGTAGTAGTAGTAGTAGTAGTAGTAGTAGTAGTAGTAGTAGTAGTAGTAGTAGTAGCTGCAACAGTAGTAGTAGCAGTAGCAGTAGCAGTAGCAGTAGCAGCAGCAGTAGTAGTAGCAGTAGTAGTAGCAGCAGTAGCAGTAGCAGTAGCAGCAGTAGTAGTAGCAGTAGCAGTACCAGCACTGAGCAGTAGCAGTAGCTGTAGCTGTAGCTGTAGTAGTAGTAGTAGCAGCAGCAGCAGCAGCAGCAGTAGCAGTAGCTGTAGTAGTAGCAGTAGCTGTAGTAGTAGTAGTAGCTGTAGTAGTAGCAGTAGCTGTAGTAGTAGCAGTAGCTGTAGCAGTAGCAGTAGCTGTAGTAGTAGCAGTAGCAATAGCAGTAGCAGTAGCAGTAGCAGAAGCAGAAGCAGTAGTAGTATCAGTAGTAGTAGTAGTAGTAGTAGTAGTAGTAGTAGCAGCAGTAGCAGTAGCAGCAGTAGTAGCAGCAGCAGCAGTAGTAGTAGTAGTAGAAGTAGTGGTAGTAGTAGTAGTAGTAGTAGTAGTAGTAGTAGTAGTAGTAGTAGTAGCAGCAGTAGCAGTAACAGTAGCAGTAGTAGTAACAGTAGCAGCACTGAGCAGTAGCAGCAGTAGTAGAAGAAGTAGCAGCAGCAGAAAAAGTAGTGGCAGTAGCAGTAGCGTCAGAAGTAGTAGTAGTAGTAGTAGTAGTAGCAGCAGCAGCAATAGTAGCAGTAGCAGCACTGAGAAGTAGCAGCAGCTCCAGCAGTAGAAGTATTAGTAATAGTAGCATTAGCAGTAGTAGTAGCAGTAGCAGTAGCAGTATTTAGTAGCAATAATAGTAGCAGCAGCAGTAGTAGTATCAGTAGTAGTAGAAGTAGTAGTAGTAGTAGTAGTAGTAGTAGTAGTAGTAGTAGTAGCAGCAGCAGAAGTAGAAGTAGCAGCAGTAGTAGCAGCAGCAGCAGTAGTAGTAGTAGAAGTAGTAGTAGTAGTAGTAGTAGTAGTAGTAGCAGCAGCAGTAGCAGTAACAGTAGCAGCACTGAACAGTAGCAACAGCAGTAGAAGTAGCAGCAGCAGAAATAGTAGTAGCAGTAGCAGCAGTAGTAGTAGTAGTAGTAGTAGTAGTAGTAGTAGTAGTAGTAGTAGTAGTAACAGTAGTAGCAGTAGCAGTAGTAGTAGCAGTAGCAGTAGCAGCACTGAGCAGTAGCAGCACTGAGCAGTAGCAGCAGCAGTAGTAGTAGTAGTAGTAGTAGTAGTAGTAGTAGTAGTAGTAGTAGTAGTAGTAGTAGTAGTAGTAGTAGTAGTGGTAGTGAATTTATTTTTGTTCCATTTGGAAGAACAAATGGATCAGACAGCGTGTTTTCGAATGAATACGGCAAATTGTTTATATAGAGGTTAAATAAAAGAGGACTTAAAATACATCCTTGACGTACACCTCTTGAGTATGAGAAAGGTAGAGTTTTGTTTTCTCCGATTGTTATGGGACATGTAGAGTTGCAATAAAGGCTTTTCATCAAATTGTAGAAATGTCCTCCTATGTTGATTTTGAGCAACTTGTAAAACAATCCCTCGTGCCAAAGAGTAGAAAGCTTTACGAAAATCTACGAAACAAGCATAGACTTTTTCCTTATGGCAGTGGACATATTTATCTATTAGGGTCCTTAGAGTGAAAACATGGTCTGCAGTGCGATTTTTAGATAGAAAGCCAATTTGGGAATTTTGTAATATCTTGTTTTCTTCAAAATACAAGTGTAGTCTTTTGATTAAAAATGGAACAAAACAGTTTTCCAAGGCAACTAGATACACACATGCCTCTATAGTTTGTTGGATCACTCTTGTCACCCAAATATCTGGCATTTTTCCAGATCGTAAAATGAGGTTAAAAAGTTTGATGTAAATAGGCATAAGCGAGTCAAGGCTCGCTTTGATCATTTCATTTCTTATTTTGTCAAAACATCTTCAATTTCTTCACCGCTTGACGTATTTCTTTGCTCAGTTACTTCTTGATCTACTAGATATTATATTTTTAGCTGTAAGTACAAAGATACTAAACCATCTATATTAGAATACATTTATCAGATTAAAAGTAATCTAAAAATTGAAAAACAAATCTCAGTTACGACAGGAACGCAGAAAATATTCATAATCAGAAGTGGCACAAAATACTTCAGTCACTGTGATTACTTAAATGACTTCTCCATTTATTGCTTAAATTGCTCTTTAGATATCACAAATTAATAACAATAATAATAATGTTTTTGACTAGGCCATTTCCGAGTTGCCTTTAGCCTCTCTATCAAAGCGAGGCTAGGTGCGAAACCTTTCATATGAAAATGAGTTTTCATTCACATGCAAATAACCTTTATTTGCATGTGAATGAAAACTCATTTTCATATGAAAGGTTTCGCACCTAGCCTCGCTTTGATAGAGAGGCTAAAGGCAACTCGGAAATGGCCTATTCTTCTTTCATTGCTGACGCGATATTCCTTATCTGAAATTTCTTTTTTTTGTGTGTAAGTGCTGTATTTTAAGCAGTTTTCCTCATAGTAATTAAGTTACACTTTTAGCATTGTACTGTAAATCTTGTATGTAGTTTTCCTTTGTTTTGTATTCCTGTATTCTGTTGTTGTGGAAAATAAAATTAACTGTTATGAAAAAAAAAACAACTTCTTGATCTAAATAGTTAAGCTGTTCTTTCTCTTTTTCTAATGATAGTAACTCATCATAGACTCCTTGATGATTTATGGAAGTTCTCGGGTCATTGGAATGTAAGGATTGAAAAGATTGAGCCATGTTTCTTCCGAGATTGGGGCAGAAATATTTTCGTCGATAGTATCGTTCATCGATTTTAGGCAACTCCAAAACGACGCTTTGTCGGAATTTAATGCTAGCTCGTCGAGGTACAGAGTTTTTTCTTCCTGAAATTCTTTCCTTTTTGAGTCAGTAGTAGTAGTAGTAGTAGTAGTAGTAGTAATAGCAGTAGCAGTAGCAGTAGCAGTAGCAGTAGCAGTAGCAGTAGCAGTAGCAGTAGCAGTAGCAGTAGCAGTAGCAGTAGCAGTAGCAGTAGTAGTAGTAGTAGCAGTAGCAGTAGCAGCAGCAGTAGCAGTAGCAGTAGCAGTAGCAGCAGCAGTAGCAGTAGCAGTAGCAGTAGCAGTAGCAGTAGCAGCAGCAGTAGAATTGGCAGAAATCGACAGAAACTATTTTCCGCTTTATGGTCCAGTTTCAGTTTCGATAATCTTCCTTAACCATAATAGGCATTGTGTGTGAACGGGAAAAATATAAACGAGTCAAAAGTTTAAGTTTATCTTTTCTTGGCAGACTCATCGTTCACCCTATTGTTCATTGTCCTGAATATGAAAGCCTGGCGAGGTTAATTAGCCTTATAAACAAATATTAGGATATTCGTAACTGCGTGAGACTGATCTTATGATGATGTCTTTTATTTCTTTATAACGAAATACAAATATCTTAGCTGACAGAGTAATTTTTGCAGTTGCGTCGATCTGCGATCGCTAAATAATGTTTCCAATTGCACAATAGACATAATAGATATTTACATACTTTCATGGCATTTGCACTCCCTCACAAATACTCTGTTTCCACTGCAAGTTTTCCCGCCATATCTTGGTTTTGGATTCACACATTCTCTTGTCCTGGCTTGTATGCCACCGATTGCCTTTGTGCAAAGGCTCCATTTATTCCAGTCACTCCAACCACCATCAACTTTTAAAAACAAGACGAAATCAAGCTGATCAAAGAATTCTTGAAGTTTGTTAGTTTTGGAAGTTAGTGCTATCTTGAGTAAATATTTTAGAAAATGTTTGCTTTCTCGATATGAATTTTGAATTGCAGAAAGTCTGATTATCAGTCGTGATAAGACAAGTACAATTTTCACCTTAAAATGAAAGCTTAAAGGCTCTGCCTTCTTACTTGGACAGTTTTGTGTATTGCATAATCGTGACTGCTGAGCCGAGCCACCTCCACAACCACAGAAACTGGAACGAGGGGGAGGATCAGTACAGGAGCGTTTGCGTGGTTGTGATCCACCACCACACCTTACACTGCAGCTTCCCCAGGCGTTCCAATGTGACCATCCGCCATCTACACAGTACAGAAGAATAATTAATTTGCGAAATTTTCGTGAGTGAACCCTTCGGATCGTGTAAAAAGCGTGTGATTGAGAGGGTACGAGAGTCACAAAGACTTGGATATCTAATAAAAAAATATATATAAGTAATCAGGAAAAAATGTGAAACACGTAAAGCCAATGCGAGATTTGACCGCCCTAAAGCGATCCATGCGCGACAAATATATAAATCTCGATTCGCAAGGAATTAAAAATTTCAAAATTTGATCCTCACTGGGGGCGGGGAGGGAGTAATGCTTCACAGATGAAACTTGAGACCCTACCCTATTTACAATCAGGTTTTATAATAGAACAACGGAAGAATATAAAAGAAGTGATCGCGGCCCACTAAACAAAATAAAATAGACACTTACAGTCTGGTATGTTCCCAAAAGTTGCAACAGAAGAAAAAGAGAAAAAAATCATTATCAGTTAGTATTTTAAAATGGTTGTGTTTTTTTATTCTCTGAACTGTGCTGATATCATTACTAACATCGTTTACGTATGCACATATATCCAATGCATTCTCTTGTTACACGTATACACCATAATATTTCCTTCCTTCTCTCATTTAAAGTATCAATATTTGCTCCAAGCAAAGGGAGAGGGGAATGGGGGGGGGGGGGGGGATAGGGCGGGGGGGAGGGGTGGTCGTACCACTTCATAGATGAAACAAAAGACCTTACCCTATGTAACTTCTGCTATTACTAGTCACCGACGAAGACTATCGATCAAATGTTGAGACCAATCGATCTCGTCAGAGATCAGAACCGGAAAACAAAACAAGATAAAAGAGACACTTACCGCCTGGTTTGTTCCCAAAAGATGGAATAGAATAAAAAAAGGAAAAATCAGTATCAGCTAGTTATATTTGCTCCTCGAGGGGTGGGGTGGGGGGAGAAGGAGGGAGCAGTTGGGGAGTATTGCTTCATAGATGAAACAAGGGACCTTACCCTATTTAACTTGCGCTATTACTTGGTCACCGACGAAGACTATCGATCAAGTGTTGAGACCAATCGATCTCGTCAGTTCAGAACCGGAAAACAACTATAACTCAGATGCAGAGTGGCTGTAATTATGCAATCAGGCTGTATAACAAACAATAGAAGAATTTATATAGATGACAATAAAAGCGGTTATCGGGCCACTCAACAAAATAAAAGCGACACTTACCCACTGATTTGTTCCCAAATTAAGATGAAATAGAATAAAAAGGAGAAAAATCAGTATCAGTTATTTGCTCTTCGCGGAGGAGACGGGGGAGGAGGGGAGATGGGGAGGGGGTAATGCTTCATAGAATGGAATAGAATAGATAACTTTATTTATACACGGTATTTCCATCATCTTATTTATCATAATCAGTTAATATCGTAAAAAGGGTTGTTGTTGTTCATCGTGGTGAACACACTAGTAAAGAAGTATTTTTCGTTTGTCTCACGATGTAGTCACTTCCGATGTGGATCGCGACGTTTCGACTGCATACTGCTAGTCTTCTTCAGGCGATTCGCCTGAAGAAGACTAGCAGTATGCAGTCGAAACGTCGCGATCCACATCGGAAGTGACTACATCGTGAGACAAACGAAAAATACTTCTTTACTAGCATAATCAGTTAGCTACCTATCTTTCTAACTACAATAATAGATTTGCATCGCCAAAAATTTCGAATCGACATACGTAGTTGAAGCGTGACACTAAGAATTTGTCGGCCTCTATTTCGATTATATCATTACGAAAAAATAAACAGGGAAATAAATTTTAAAGTTTCGACGATTCAAATATTTTAGAGTCCGGGCACCTACTGAATGTCAAATGCCCGCCCCTAGGGTAAGTTTTTCTATCAGAGTCAGGTCTTACTAATTGACAGGTTGGAAAGGATATGTCTTTCCAACCTCACGTGGTGTTCACTGCAACACACGAGAGGCAGTCCCAGAAAATGTCATCATCTGTAGCACATAATGATGGTGGCCAAGATTCTCTGACACGCATGTTGCGTTGATGCTTTGAAGAAAAGCAGAGAGGTGTTTTGCCCCTGCTGACTTCTGGGTATTACCAAGATGGCAGATGACTCATTTCCAGTTTCTCTCGGTCGGTCTTCCAAGATGTCGGCCATGTCAAATTCCCGAAACTGGGGTACCGTGTAAATGTCAAAATCCCATCCCAGGGGAAGGCTCTCTCAATCGATTTCCCGGGGGAACCCCCCTCCCACCCACCCTAGGGCTTAACATTGATAGGTGCATAAGTTCCAATATTCGTGTGTTTCATTTCAAAATGTGGCTTTGTTTCTTAACATCCTGGCTGCGGTTTTGTTCATCAAATTTATCCAACATTACAGCGGACAGTAAGCTCTCTAAAACGCCATTAGAGGCCCGAATAATCTCACCGAATTAGTTGTTTTCTAGCTGATCGTGGTCATCATTTTGAACATATTTGCCTAGGCGTTCCTTCAATCTCATAAAGACTGGAACCTAGCAATTTTCCTTACTGTTGGGGTCTGTGTTTTGCTAAATTTTGGCGGAATTTTGAAATTTACTGTAGAGATGACGGCAAAATATATTACGTGACCTCTGTCTGTTGATTCCAATCGGAGTATTTTCTCTCGTTCTGGTGTTGTTTTACTTTCGATGCGTGTTCCTTTAATTATGTATTCTGCTTTGCGTTTTTTCGCCAGAAGTCAACTATTGAAATTTTTTTTAAGTAGGAAAAAATGGACTTTTTTTTCGCTCACGCGAGCCGCCGCAACATATTGCGCGACATTGAGACAGTTTATATTTTAGCCGACCAATCGCATACACTTAAAAACAAAGAAATCGTATTGATGCGATACAGTGAGTCACAAATTATCTCCGCCCACTTTGATTCGACTTTTCTGTCGATGCTTTCTAATCTTTGATGACAGAGTTTACGCCACCCTAATACACGGAACACATCATCCAAATTACTATCGTAGCTCACAGACATTAAATTGCGGGCTGTGCGATTTTGAAGCCTTTGAAGCTTTTCAGAAAGGCCCTTGTTACAGATTCCACACATCACACTGCGATAATCAAAGTGAGGCTGAAAAAGGCTATTATCAACTTCGATTAAAATATTAAATGGTATAACATGCCGTATTCGTTTAATTGCACCAATGACGGAAGCAATCTCTTTACAGACATTTTCAATATGGAATCTCAATTTACAGCGTTATTATTGATAGGAAAAGAAGGACTTTCTGAAAATTGCGGTAATTTCTCAGCCTTGATGCAATAAGTATAACCTCAATTTTTGTTAAATTCAGGGTAAGCTTAATAGCTGATAACTGCGGGGAAGGAAGGGAGACGGGGAAGGGGTAATACTTCAGAGATGACACTAGAGATCTTACCCTATTTAACTTCTGCTATCATTAGGCAAAGACAAAGACTATCGATGAAGTGTTCAGACCAATCCATCTCGTCAGAGATCAGAACCGGAAAGCAATAATAATTCAGATATAGAATAGCTGCAATTATACAATCGGGCTTTGTAATAGAACAATAGACGAATATAAAAGAAGTGGTCGGGCCACATGCACTAAACAAAATAAAAGAGACACTTACCGCCTGGTTTGTTCCCAAAAGATAAAATAGAATTTAAAAAAAGAAAAATCAGCATCATTTAGTTATATTTCCTCTTCGCGGGGGGGGGGGGGGGGGGGGAGTAGTGCTTCACAGATCAATCAAGGTACCTTACCCTATTTAACTTCTGCTATTACTAGTCACCGACGAAGGCTATCGCTCAAGTGTTGAGACCAATCGATCTCCCTAACCCTAACCCGGAACCATAGCAAAATATATTTGAAATTTCCGCATTTTTTCGATAAATTTGAATTTTTAGTAAAATCCAAGATGGCGGCCATCTTAGCGGCCATTTTGAAGCCTTTGAAGCTTTTCAGAAAGGCCCTTGTTACAGATTCCACACATCACACTGCGATAATCAAAGTGAGGCTGAAAAAGGCTATTATCAACTTCGATTAAAATATTAAATGGTATAACATGCCGTATTCGTTTAATTGCACCAATGACGGAAGCAATCTCTTTACAGACATTTTCAATATGGAATCTCAATTTACAGCGTTATTATTGATAGGAAAAGAAGGACTTTCTGAAAATTGCGGTAATTTCTCAGCCTTGATGCAATAAGTATAACCTCAATTTTTGTTAAATTCAGGGTAAGCTTAATAGCTGATAACTGCGGGGAAGGAAGGGAGACGGGGAAGGGGTAATACTTCAGAGATGACACTAGAGACCTTACCCTATTTAACTTCTGCTATCATTAGGCAAAGACAAAGACTATCGATGAAGTGTTCAGACCAATCCGTCTCGTCAGAGATCAGAACCGGAAAGCAATAATAATTCAGATATAGAATAGCTGCAATTATACAATCGGGCTTTGTAATAGAACAATAGACGAATATAAAAGAAGTGGTCGGGCCACATGCACTAAACAAAATAAAAGAGACACTTACCGCCTGGTTTGTTCCCAAAAGATAAAATAGAATTTAAAAAAAGAAAAATCAGCATCATTTAGTTATATTTCCTCTTCGCGGGGGGGGGGGGGGGGGGGGGGGGGGGGCAGTAGTGCTTCACAGATCAATCAAGGTACCTTACCCTATTTAACTTCTGCTATTACTAGTCACCGACGAAGGCTATCGCTCAAGTGTTGAGACCAATCGATCTCCCTAACCCTAACCCGGAACCATAGCAAAATATATTTGAAATTTCCGCATTTTTTCGATAAATTTGAATTTTTAGTAAAATCCAAGATGGCGGCCATCTTAGCGGCCATTTTGAATAACGTTACGGACCCCAGCAGCGCCATAACCCAAAATATATACCTTATCTTGTAGAGGACATCAAAGGCTATCAATTAGACGTAAAATATTTACGAAATATTGCAACATCGCAAAAACCCAAGGAGAGACTAACGTGCGATTTAAAGCTTGAGGTCGAAACACACATGGCGGCGGCAATTACTAACCTCGTGTAAACTACCCATTTAATCTGTCTATAAATCTATACAAGTTGCGGCGACCAAAATTTCGTCAATGAGACTTAGTCGCATGAACTCGAATTTAATATTTCAACTGTTAAATTGATGGAGTGGTACTCAAGTCAATAATACTGGCAACTACAGAAGCTATGTTATGATGATTTTGAGGTTTTCTGGCCCAAAATAAAACTAAGTACCTTTGTCGTACACAAAATGCTTATAGGACACTAAGAGGAAAATATTAAGTGATTTTTTTTAAGAGAAAATAAACTATAATAAGAGTTTTAGCGAGTTTTACAAGACACAAACGATAAACATTGAGCAGAATAAGGGGAATTTGTTTACATTGATTAACAAAATTTAAATGATATCAATAGTAAAACATTCTTTCAAGAAAGAAAAAAAAAGATTACTTATAAATTATAAAAGAGACTAATGTGCGTTTTTTAGCTTTAAGGTCAACACACACACATTGTAGTGCGACCAGTACCTTCTTGCGAACTACGTCTTTCTGTCCCTAAATCTATTCTAGTCGCTTCGACGAAAATTTCGTCGCTGGGACTAGACGCACGAATTCAAAGTACGATTCACAACCCTTCAAGTAAAAACTGATAACGGTATTCAATTCAATAAAAGAAGACACTTACAATCTGATTTGCACCAAAATTCCACATGGAAGGAAAAACAGAGAAATCAATATATTAGTTATATTACACCAAGCATTAAGTTGGATATATTACATTTTTAGTAGCAACATTAAAATAGTAATAACATTAGCAAAGAAAAAAATGTTCCTCGCGAAGCGAAGCTGGACGAATTGGGGCTAAATATATATTTATATCCATGTATACTTGAAGATTTCGTGCAGTTTCCTGGCAACAGCGCAGCAAAGCTTGAATGACGTCAGGCAAACGAAAGAGGATGAAGGAAGCACCTGTGGTACTACTTCATAGCGGAGCTATGGCCGAATGTCACGTCAGCTGGTAAAAGCAGTTTTGCTGTGAATTTACTACGCGGAGAAAACCGTTTAAATTAAAAGCGTTATTCCCCTGAATATTTCGCGGTTTGCTACTCAAGACAAGGATACTAATTAAGAGATACTCAGAAGCCGCTTTAGTGGAAAAAGACGAACTTTTAGGGATAAAATCTTTCTTCGAGAAACTTCATGTATTACTTTAACGTGTTTATCAATGCGGGAAATGTTTGTTTTTTACGGATTTCAGAACCAGAAGCGGAGATTTGAATTTCCAAGCAAGCGAGGGACTTAAAGGTAAAACAGATTACATTTTTCGATGAGAATTTATGTTGATATCAGTCTGTGAGTGACTTTTTCTTTGTGTTATTGTTAGTTTTGGAGAATTGATTTTAAAACGTGCTTAAATTCAGTTGTATCGATTTCCTGAATTTCATCGAAGAAAGCTTGAACTCGATGAGCTATAAATGGTACGCGTTTTGCTTTTGTATTTCTTGTGCTTCCGACCTTTCACCTTACTTAAGATTGTTCACAGAGCGACGCTGTTAGGCTCAGCCTATCTATATATATTATAAGCCTATATAGGAGCATCGTAAGCAAAGATGCGGACGGCAAACGGTACGGGAACCATCCAAAGGAACTTTTACCAATAATTTTGGTTTCAAAAAAGATGAAGTGGAATGACGAAAAGCCCCATAAGCATTTATCAAGATGCTACCAAAGTTTCGACCAGCGGTGCACCCTCCCCTGAGCCTCGTATTTCGAGATACGTATTTCTAGTCATAAAAATAATAATATAAAAATCTACGCCCTGATTTGCCTCCGAAATCCACTTATAGAAAATCACGGTTTCACATGCAGGTTTATATTTTCTAGTAGTAGTGAGTGGGGAGGGAGTCAAATACCGTTTTTCAGATCCCTAAATAAGCCGCCAAACGCCCGAGTTACCGGGCCCCAGGTCTCATTGCATTCGCCCTGGGGGGCCCGGTAACTCGGGCGTTTGGCGGCTTATTTAGGGATCTGAAAACGGTATTTGACGTGCCTCCCCACCCACTACTCTGGATACCCCTCCCTCAAACCCCGTAAGAGACTCCGCAACGGCAAGCTAGACATAACCAATTGGAGAAAAATAAAATCCTTGTATAAAGGTGACAATGCCCCTCGTCAACGAACCAATGACTGCCGTTGCGTTTTTGAAAATGCGGGGAATTGAGTTGAAAGAAGGCGACGATTTATATGCAAAGAACAAAGGGACGTTCGAATACAATCCTTGCAGACATTGCGGCTTAAACTTCACACAAGGTCATTCGCTTGTTGAGCATCAAAAACACGCTTGTAAGAAGCTGCGAACAGAACCCCGACCGAAAGAGCTTTGTCTCGGCTGTAATCAAAGATTGTCTAGACAAACTGTTTCCCTACACTTTAAAAACGGCTGCCCGCCTTCGAAACGGTGTGTTCCCCCACGTTTTGTTCCTAACGTTTGTAATTATCCAAGTGTTCTAATAGTTCATAGCGATGGATACGAATGTGTTGTACCTGAGAAAGATCTTGATTATTTTTTAGAAACTTTTGACATAGTTTCTGTTAGCAAGGGATTTTAACACCTTTCATCGAAGGCAAGACACCACTCGCAGCGTTTCGAACAGAGATGCTCGGGTTTTACCAATTGAAAAAAACACTTTCCCTTTGTATATCAATGATGACGACAACACAAGTGTTCTTGAACTTTCTCAAATCGAGGAACACTGGTCTAAAACAAAAGAGCGCCGACTGGGTGAGTTATCGACAAAATACTCTTGGGGCATCCGAAATTGCAGCCTTGACCGGAGTTTCGCCGTTTGAAACACCACAGAACTTGCTCTTGAAGAAAATACAGCCATCAGACATGCATAGCAATACGGCCTGTACCTGGGGCAATCTGTTCGAGCCGCTTGCTCGAAAATGCTTTGAACAGAAGCACTCTGCTAGAGTTTTTGCCTATTCTATATCCCTTAATCTAGCAACAGATCACTCATTATATCGAAAGGTTATATGCAGTCCTGACGGCTATTATCTAGACAAAGAAAAACAATGTAATTCTTTTGGAGTTCAAATGTCCTTTCAAGCGGAAAATAGCTATGTCTCGAGTGCCTAATTATTATGCACCCCAGCTACAAACGGGTCTTTGTTTTAGCGGATCTATGGTCAACAAAGGCCTTTTCGTTGATTCTTACTTCAGAATGTGCTCTCTACAACAGATAGAGCCAAGTTTGAATCATAATAATCTTTTAAATGGCGGAAATATTTACCAGACAAAAGGGCACACAGCTCTTGCCTGGGGCATTTGTTATTTATTTTCAAAACAAAAGTTAACACGCAATCAAGCTGAACTTATTGATATTGGCGCTCTTAAACAAACACAAACATTTGAGCAAATAATGGCTTCAATAGCCGAGAAAGACCTATGGTGTTCTTACGGTGCGGTCAGAATGTCGTTCAGCAAAGAATACGTAGATGAAGAGTTTTTGCGTTACATCAGAATGAAAAAGGCTCTCCTTGCTCCAGATGAGGGGCCGAAGCCGGTTGCTTTGTTTGCATGGAAATTGTTGAATGTCACAGAGCTTCAAATTGTCAAGCACGAGGGATTCTTGAACAGTATTCAACCGAAGGTCGAACGATTTCACGAGAACTTGGCAAGGCTTCGCAGAAAAATACATGAAAATTTATCAAACCAAAAACAACTCTTACCTGGTGAAACTTTTGAAGACAACATCGGCGATGACAGTGCCATGTTGGACGCCTTTCTTATTGAGAAAGCGGAAGCGCTTACTCCAGATCTTTGAAAGCATTGTTCCATAAATGTTCGTTCTTAATTATCATATTGTTTGACATCTGTTGTCTCAGGCAATTTACAATCGCTCGTTGCGGGGCTTCAAGCGGCGTTGTAATGTCCAGGATTTTGTAGATCACAAACGTATAAGAGATTCTCGGAAGCCGAGCTTCTATAAGTTTGAAGATACGTTTCGTGTTATTGATTTGGTCTAGAGTCAATTCCACAGGAAGTAATTCTAGCTTCTTGCTAATCCGTTTCAAAGCGTACCCAAACGCATAACATCGCGCCGACTGCCTTTGCCTTGGACTGTAAAAAATGTTTTGATCCGTATATGCCGGAGCATAATCCTCTAGCACTTCCACACGACCGCATTTTTTGCAATAAAGTTCACAAGAATCGATTGATCGCAAAAATGAGCCACCGCAAGAATAACAAGACAGAAATCTTCGGTCCCAACGTTCACGCTGCAAGCCGTTATAATGTTCTTGTAGGTATTGTTTCCCCATCTCTGCCAACCCCATATCTTCGTAGATATGACAAAGTTTTTCCGGCAGACACAAGCGGTGTATTTCTTTTCTGTAATCGCTGCCATATAGCGAGCGAAGGATGGCAAATTTGTGTTCTTTGTCAAGTTCATTGAGCCGTGCGGTGAAGTCAGTCATGCTTAAACAATAGAATTGTTTTTTTCAATTGGGGTGATCTCGTGACTTCCGGTATCATTATGTAAAGGCTGTATTTAGAAAAATACAACTTTTCGGCCATATTTGCGCATGCGTAGTTCTTTATGAGTTACCACATGTGAAAGCACGGCAATTGGCTCGAATATAAAAGACCTTTTCGCACCATATATTATATTAAGTCTGTAATTCGGTATAGCTCAGGGAGGTGTGGCTGGCCCCCACTGAATCCTGCTTACGGCTAATGCGATGTCAGACCAGGGGTAGTGGGGTTGCTGAGTCAGTTAGTGACCCCTGGTGAACCAGCCCCGGCCCAACTGATACAGGGGGGTGCTCGAACAGAGATCTCCTAGGAGAACTCGACCTCGCTCCCAGAGGCTAAATGGGAAATGACAACTCCTTTGTCAGGAGTTAAGTCCTAGCCTAGGCTAGGCAAAACGAAATAGCCGCCAGAGCACCCCCTGACTAGGGTTTTGTCCCTTTTCGTTATGTGTCACGCAATGTCACGCGTGACAGTCACGCACAATGTCACGTCATGTGTCACGCTTTGTCACACAATTGCGTTCTTTTGTTAGATAAAGCGAGAAACCCGAATTTACTCTTTTAAATCCGACTTGGACACGGCAGCAAGACGATTGAGTTTTTTTTGAAATTCTTCTTTGACTTCTTTGCGAAGCTCACCTCTGAGTTTTTCAAGATCTGGAGTTTGAGTTTGCTTGTTTACTTTGTTGGCGGCCTTTGCTTCACCAGAGCGTATTTCGTTCTTAAGTTCATAATAGCTCTCAACTTCACGGAGGATTATTTTGAAACTCTGAATCACTGATTCTCTTGTCAGTTAGAGCTTTTGAAACCAGCTCAAAGACAGAGTTTCGTTTTGCAAGTGCGAGTGTGTGTATTTTCTCGTGTTTCCTGATCTTTTTCTCAAGCCGCCTGCTAAACAAAGTGATGCCGCCCGCCGAAAAACTTGTAATAACAGCAACACCCCCAATGACAGGGCTGGCTATGATCCCGGCTCCGGTCAGAGCTGTGACGATTGTGGCTGAAGACAAGCCTGTAGAAATGAAACCAAAACTTACTGCGGTTCCGTGAACAATGATGTGTGTTCGCTTGTATTTCTTAGCAACTTGTCTGTAATGATTAGCCTCCGACTCAAGCTCCTTTTGCAAGTCAGAAATTTTCTTGAGTCTGAAGTCTTCGCTGTTGGATAAGACTGGGTAAATTGATTGAGTCTCGCTGTATTCAGGAGCTGATGGCAACACGTTAGCCGAGCTCATCGTTTGTATATATATATATATATATATATATATATATATATATATATATATATATATATATATATATATATATATTTTTTAATTGATCTCAAGTTTAAATTCAAGCGGCATGTTATTGAAGTCGAAAAGGCCATTGTTCGCATCCCTCACAGACAGTGTTATGCTGTTTACATAATCGCCAGACGAGACGTCACACAAGATGTTCTGCTGTGTTGATTCATAGAAAACTTTCTCATATGGCTCACCTCGAAGATCAAATTTAGCCAAGACAGTCGAAGGCTTACCGTTGAACAGGTTCTGTTCTTTATCAACCAGATCGCAGTGGATAAAGTAAGTGCTTGGTGATGTTAATCCTTTGACGTATGTTACTAGAAATAATACAGCTCTTATGCCAAGTAAATTTGCCAGATTGTCACTAAACTTTACTTTACTTCCATTGTGAATGACCATCGAGCCGACTGGTGTATTTATAGTAGTTGATAATTGTAATTTTATTCTATGTGCGGCGGCTAAGTCGTTAAATTCTTTCGCTAGACTATCAATGGTGTAATGCCCTTGAAGTAATGTCACGGTTGGAGTTGATCCATTGGAGTCATATATTGTTGTTGAAATAGTTGCATTTTCTTTCAAATTATGCCACGAGTTGTAAAGAGCACACGCGACGAGCCGAATATAGCTCGGTTTCTTAAGAGGGTGATCAAAATAGATGGTGTGAGGGTTCGAAGGTGCGACGATTGTTAACACAACCATGATTGTATATATTTAAATTATATTTATATAATCATGTTTGGCAGACGCCCTGGCGGATTTAATCCTGGTTCAAATCTCGGTCTAGACATTGGCGGTCATGATTACGGACCTCCACCCCCGTTTTTTCCTCGTCCCCAAAATCCCCTCTATCAACATCATAGAACAACACAACCCATAGTAAATCCGCAACTGGCTTGGATGAGTTCTCCGGAGGCTGTAAAACTCTCTACAGCTGCCAAGGCTAAGGCTATCTCAGACTTCAAAAGGTGTTTCACGCACGCTGATATGTCAAGATTTACAACAGAAGTTTCTTTCGACGAAAAGCACAAAGCCTCAGCAGTAGTTCTTTTCCCAGAGGGGCAAGGCTCCTGGGCTATGCCCTCAGACATACCACACAAGAATTGGACACAAGCCCTGAAAGACGCCCTTGGCTTAGAGTATATTGGCGGTTTCCCCTATCAGTTGACATTAAACCGAAACACACAAAAGCCAATCCCTGCTGTTGAATTCTCCACCTCAATCGATAAAGACATGATGATTGGCTCTGTCTTGAACGATGAAGCGCAAAAGATCTATGTCACGCCAACTGATTATTTCACAACGAAATACAGAAACATTTTCAGAGACACACAAATGTCGTTCACAACCGCGAAATATGGGAGAAAGTGGCTCGGCGGTCCGCATATGAGTTTCTGGCCACAACAACTGAACTTCGCCTTGTGGTGTGCAACAACCGGCTGCGGGATCTCGCGTGACCTTCTGTTTGATAAGAACTCTACTCTCTCCCTAACCCCACAGCTACGGTCATTTTACAGGTTTCAAGTCTATTTCACAACAAGACGAATACTCTACAAGCTGGGTGGGGAACAGAGCGTGAGTGCTTTGCCAGACGACCCTACATTCAACCAGAAAGACAACAAGTTCAACATCGACGCATACAAGAGGATTTGCCAAGAGTTCGGTGTAGACCCCAGTTCTGACTTCCGTTTCACATACGGCAAAAATCACAGGCTTGGCAATGTGTACATTTGGGTCGCATATGGTGGGCCCAGTTCTACTGATTACGACTATCCTGATCCCGATCTAGCCCTGTTTGATGACGAGCGTGTGACAAACAGAAAAGACCCAAACTATCGAGCAAACGGCATATACTTCGTTCGTAACGACCAGGGCGCTGTTAGTCAGTTTGAGCACTTTGTGCCGAATTATGCACAAGGGCTAACACAGCCAGGGCTCGCTCGTATGAATCAGTCAATCGAGGCCTTTGTGTATTGCATTCTGGGTGCACAAGCAAACACTCGCAGCAGCATTCTTGGGAGTGGAGGCCGAGCATTCGAAACGCAGAGAGTATTCCTCACGCTCTTAGAGGACGCCATAAGACTGAACGACATATCTAAGAGCGTACAGCATTATCAGCAGGCCATCCAAGCAACGAAAGTGTGGCTAAACTTTGTAGTTGCCCCTGGGAGCTGGCTGATGCCGTCACGCATGGTTATCAACACAGAGAGCGTGGTGGGGTACAATAACAATCTTATGCAGGCAACGCAAGGGATGAAGCTTGGTGTTAACAATGATGTCAATCTTGCCACAAAAAAGCCTCCCTTCGCCCCATGGACGGTGGGCCGACAAAGATTAATCCACCAAACAGTCACCCATCGAACCCGATTCACAAACAGGCGACACAGGCACAGGGCATCGCGCCCAAACCAAAGGCCACACCAACACCAGAACCAGTCACAACACCAGCCCCAACACAAGAGACTAAGATCGAGCCGCATCATGTAAACAAGGCTCTCATTGGTGTGGGTGCGCTTGCTTTAGCAGGCTTTCTTGCCTGGATGAGATAATTATCTCCTGCGCTTGGTGATCCTTTCAATCATAAAGCCTACAACGGCAAGGATCAGCAGCCAGGCGTGCTCGCCAAGGAAGGAGATAACCTGGCTGGCTGTTTTGAAGATAAAGCTCACGATCGAACCGATCAAGCCTGGCAAGATGGAGGCAACCTTATTTCCTAGGGCTTTGAGCCCCTTGCCAATAGCCTTGGTGCCGGCCTTTAAGCCATTCATTGCAGCAATCGTCACAGCGCCTATGACTAGACCTGCAGCCGGAACAACTGCTTGAAGGGTCCAGCCATATTTTTTGAAGATATTTTTTGACCCGCTCTCGAAGAGGCAAGGCTTCTTCTCTTTCCTGAACCTGTGTTCTTAGTCTTGCCAGTTCTTCTTCTCGCTCAGCAACACGGGCTTCCGCGGCTTCTCTGTCAGAGGGAGAAGTGTTCTCATCCTCTATCACGCGCTTGTCTTCCTCGTTTTGTCGTACAAGCTCGGCCTCTTGTTCGTTTAACTCATCCAGCGGTTTGGTGGAGTTCAGTCTTGCTTCGACAGCATTTCTTTCCCTTGTTTTCGCAGAAAGTTGTGTTCTTAGTTTGTCAACCTTTGCCTGCTCTTGGTCTCGTTGTTTTTGAATAGCGCCCAATTCTTTTTTCTGGTTTTCAAGATCGCCTTGAAGATTTTTCTTTAGTTGTTTTAACCGATCTAGCTCGGTTTGACTCTCAACGTTTGAACCATGTTCCTGCTCCAGAGCTTCAATCCTCGCTTGAGTTTCATCGATTCTTCCCCTGAGATTTTGAACCTCACTTGCTGCTTGTTGCCGTGCTACAGCAATCCTTTCCGCCTCCTTCAGTTGTTTTTCTGCCTCCTTCAATCTTTGTCTTTCTTCTCTTATTGATGCATTGTCTTCAACGATGATCTCTTCAGCGCTTGGCCCAAGAGCCCCTTTGAACTTGTCTGTAAATGATTTAAGAAGCCCTGAACCATCCTGCTTGAAAACGGGAGTTTCACCGCCTCTTGCCCCAAAGGAGACTATTTTGCTTTCGTTTCCTGGTTTTTTGCCGAAATTAATTGGGCCTAATCTACGAAAATCAACTCTCGGATGGAGCCTTTTGATCCAGTCCCTAGCCATAGCAACTATTCCTTCTCTTTCGTCAGGATTTGTGAAGTCAGTAAGCAGAGGGATGTCTTCAGGATCAAATCCGCTCTGTTCGCGAGGCAGTGTATGCATTTCAATCTGCTCTTCACCTCCGCGATATGGGGTGGATGCAGCTCCCGGTTGAAAGGGGGTTGTTGTGTCAACTTCTTCTTCTTCGTCGTCATCATCGTGGTCTATATCCCAGTCAAGCCCGGTGTTTTCGTTCTCACCAGGTATATCATATCCACCTTCAGCCATGATGTATATAAATATAAATTTATATATATACTCTGGCTATGGCCGTGCAACCAAACCTCCTCCCAACGAACGCAGAGAAGACTCTTCGTGCAATGAAAGCAGAGCGCACCGTAAAGCGCATCACCTTTGAACGCACTTCAGACAATCCCGGCGAGACACTGTACGTTACGGTGCCCAAGCTCAACGAAGATGAGGTTATCGTGTCGGGCTCGCTTGCCTTGCTCTTTAACATCGACCTTGCCGGCGGCCACGCAAACAACTATCTTGTACAAAATGTCTCCAGAGCACTAGTTGACAGGCTTGTTGTGAAGTTTGCCGCCACCACTGTCCAGGACACCGTTGGGTACGATATTTACAAAATCTTTGAGGACCTTTTCCTTTCTGTTGACAAGAGAGACAACATGCTCCCCGAGGGCATCCAGAGTGTAGACTTGAGCAAGATTCGCTCTAGTGCCGGCGACAAGAAGACCTCTGGCGTGGATGCGGAAAACAAGCTGGAGACCATTTACAAAAACAAATACCGCATCAACCTTGACCACCAGATTATAACAGACCACGGCGTCATGTACCCACAGGCACTCTACAACGATTTGACATTCGAGATAACGCTCGCCCAGGCTTCTCAAGTTGTCAGGGGTTCGGATACAAGCAAGCGTGTCTACAAGTTGACAAATATCCAGCTTGAGTACGAGACAATCCGAAATAAGAAGCTGGCTGACGAGACAGCAAGTATATACTCTAGCGGAAAAGAGTTTGCCTACGACCATATCATGCGAGAGGAAGTGGTCCCCTTCTCGAAGGGTTCAGACGCTCGGCTGAATCTCAGGGTGAACCCGCAGCGCAGGTCACTGAAAGCCATACTTCTGCTATTCATCGAACCCTACACGGCAGGAGCCAGGGACTCAGAAAAATACTTCAACCCAGACATAACCAAAGTTAATGTCACCATAAACGGCTCCCCCAACAGGATTTACAACGAAGGCATCAACGGGACCGACATGTGGAGGGAAGTCAGTCGCCTCTTCAAAAAGAGGGGTGATGGCAGGCCAAACATGAATCTGACTAAATATCTCACGGGCAACAAGTTCGGGCTCCTTATCGACCTTAGATCAATGGCTGATACAACCCTACATGGCAGCGGTCAACGCCTCGTCAACACAAAGGACGGCGTACATCTTGAGCTCGAAAGGACAACCTCCGGCTCGGGAAACGTGCACTGCCACATCTACACCATCAGCGACTCACAGATGAACATCATGGATAGACAGCTGCAGGCGGTTCAGTACTAAATACACAAAAATATAGATGGACCCACGAAAGCTGCCATTCAATGCACTAATTATCGGGCCGACTAACTCTGGCAAAACACAATATCTTCTGAATCAGCTGCGTGGCCCCTTCAAGGGCAAGTTTGACTATATTGTTCTCTTCTGCCCAACATTTGTCCACAACAAGACCTACGACGGTTTCGTGGACAAGGAGCCACGCATTTTCGTGATAGACTGTCAGCAGCATGAGATTGAAACATGGTTAACTTTAGCCAGTTATTTCTTCGACGGGACAAACACGCTCTTTGTGCTCGATGACTGTGCTGCTTCGAAGGATGTGAAAGGTCGCACGAGTCAACTTGTGAAACTAGGGTTCAGTGCTCGCCACATCGGCTTGTCAGTGTGGGTGCTAACCCAACAGTTAACCAGCATTGCGAAACCCTTTAGGGAAAACGTTGCAGCGATTGTGCTTTTTTACACCCCATCAAGCAAAACAACGAAGGCCATCTTTGATGACTATGCCGGTGAGCTTGAACAACAAGAGTACAAAGAGTTGATTGCAAAATTAAAGGGGCACAAGTTTTCTCACCTAGTCTTCTCTCTGCGGCACCCATATGGGATAGAATTGAAAATGTGAAAACATATATATATACGCTGAACCATGAACACCTCAACCAGTATCCACAAGCTCACGGTCTTTTCACAACTTCTGGGTGAATTGCAGAGTCATGCGGAGGAGATGCAAACACAGATAATCAAAACCGCTGACGCGGACGATCTGCGTCTCATGCTTCTTAACCGCTATCCTTTGAAAGTCACTGTGTGCCCAGCCACCATGACCGCGCTTATACGTGAGGTTGGAAGTCTTTTGCCTGACATCAAGAGAATAATTGAAAAATAAATACATAATATATACGCAATGGCAACAAACCACCCAGACGACGTGGCCGCATTTGATAATGAAATCATGCAGCTGCTAGAGGCAACCCCTGATAGCTCCTTGCCATCAGCGATTCCTGAAGTCTTAACAGGTAATGACAGTCCAGCTCAACGCGAGAAACTGGCAGTCCTCGTTTCAACCGGCAAATCAAAAGAGGCCATCGGTGCCCAGCTCACACACGAGCAGGTGAAGCGCCTGACGGATAAAGAGGTTGAAAAGTACTACAAAAGGTATGAAGCCTATGTCGGCAACAAGACGACCGAGGCTCTGATTGACAGCGTTATAATGTTCGCAACCAAAGGCGCCGGCATGGTTGTTAAGATTGACGATGTGGAAGCCCTGCAGAAAGAACTCAAAAATGACTACATGATTAACCATGAACTTTCATCTCTTGCTGGAAACATTGCACTGCGTTGTGGACGATTCTTGGCCTTGGCCAATGCTGTTTTGATCACTACAAAACACATCGACTTCAAAAAGGAGCCAGAAGAGTTGCCCCCTCAACCTTCTCCACCTGTACACCCAAGCAGAGATGGGGAAGGTTATCCACTCGAGGGTTTTGATGAAGTTGACACATTTTTTGATGAAGTTGTTGATACATAATCTGACAGGAACCTGACAGGAACCTGGTAGGAACCTGGCAGGAACCTGGCAGGAACCTGACAGAAACCACGAAGGTTTGAAATAAAAAAATATACATATATACACATGATGGCTCAACCACTCGAGACGGTGCCTGAAGAAACAGTCGCGCCAGCAGCACCCACAACCAACACGCACGTTACCTCTGATACCCCAAAGACTGCTCCAGCCAAAAACCCTGGTCGTGTTGCTTCTGGCAAAAGGCTTGCTGAGCGCAACCGCCTGGCAAGAGAGGCAAAAAAACAAGCACAAGCACAAGCTTCTAAAGCAACAAACGAGCCTACCCCAAACTCGGCACCCCAAAACTCGATAAATGAAGAAGCTAGCAGCAACTCTGGTTTCTGGATTATAACGGTTGTCGGCGTAATTATATCCGCTTGGGGCGTCTATTACCAACGCGAGGCCATTATGAATACACTTAGACGCAAAGCCCCGACCCCAGCCCCTGCGCCGGCACTGGTGAATGAAGTTCAAACTCCCCCACCACCGAGACGAAGAATTCGCGAGATGGAGTAAAAAAAACATATATACACAATGGCAAATCTCTTTCAAGGCTTCGTAAACGGGGCTGCAATCGGAGGTATTCTTCTTGTTACACTTAAATTCAACATTGCCGCCCTAAAAACAGTTTGGCAATTAGCAACACAACAGATCAACGAGACAACGCATAATGAAGAGTCGACTGAAATTTAAAATCTTATATATACACCCTGTCTGACAACAAGCTCGTGAAAGCTGTTCTTGATGCGGCCACAATAACAGGCCTTGTCGCAAGTATTGGCTGGGTTGGCAAAAAGGTCGTCAAGAAAAATCTCACGGCCGACCCCAGCTCGAATCTCATGAACTATGTGAAGTTCACTGCCGTCATGGCTGGGAGCATCGCTCTCAAGAAATATCTCGAGGACCAGAAGATTCTCCCTGCCTCAATGTAAATCATATATATAGCAAATGGCCTCAATCGCTATTATGGTTGGTGGAGCAATTTTGAATGCCGCTGCTTTCACTGGAGGCAATTATCTCGCAAAATACTTATCCGGCGACAACGGAAAAGCCGCTCTGGATGAGAAGACCAGACACGACAAGGCGTTAGAGGCCTATCAAGCGGCCTACGCTAAATATCAGAAAGACCGCACAAAGCTCCTCGACTGGATTGCCAGCAATGATCGGATCAAAGATCAAGCGAAACACAACTTTCAAGACACTGACCAAGCTCTGGTGCTCTACAACCAAACACATCGGGAGCAGCAAATAACACTCCCCAAAGAGCCAGAGTTCTCTGACTTCTATAAACCAGGCCCACAGCAGAAACAAGGCGAACTCTTGTTTATCGGCACTGGCGCGCTCGCCCTTGGCTATGCGGCGTTTCGCTTTCTATAAAACACATATGTATATGGAGGCTAAACTCTCAAAGATCTATTACGGTCCCAAAGGCTATTGGAAAGGACTTGCCGCTGTCAAAAAGCTAGCTGCAGCAGCCAAGGTCTCAGAGGAGGTGGCAAAGAAATGGCTCGTCAAACAAGCCCTTTGGCAAATATATCTCCCTGCACCACGCCATATCCCTCGGCCCAAGTTTGATGTCCAGACTCCTAATGCCGTGCATCAAGCAGATCTACTTTTTTTGCCACACGACAAACTGCCCCACGGGCGAAAGATTTACAACTATGCTTTGACAGTTGTTGATGTAGCAAGCCGTTACAAAGCAGCAGAGCCCTTGACTTCGAAAGAGTCTGATGAAGTTTCGAAGGCGTTGGCTCGGATATATAGGCGCGGGCCTTTGAAATGGCCACAACTGTTGCAAGTCGATCCGGGAACAGAGTTTATGGGGGCTGTGACTAAAGAGACTGGGGCTCATAAAACAACCATTCGTCGTGGGCGTGTTGATATCCACAGAGACCAAGGGATTGTTGAAAGATTCAACAGAACCCTGGCTGAACGATTGTTTGGTTACCAGTACGCAGTTGAAATGAATCTACCCTCTGGCCGTTCGACTGCTTGGGTTAAAAGATTGCCAGATGTTATCTCGGCTTTGAACAATGAAGTAACCAGATTGACTGGCAAGAAGCCCGCACAAGCAATCAAAGAGAAAGCAACCTCAGCCAAGCCTGCAACCCCATATGCTAGGCCTGTTGGGGTGAATGAAAAGAAGCTCCCACCTAGGGTGAACTTGAGATATCTGTATTACCCCGGTGAGCTTGAGGGTGGTAGTCGACGAGCGACTGATCCAATCTGGTCTTTGAAAGTCTACAACATCGAGAAGGTTGTCACCAAGCCAGATACGCCTGTCGTGTATTATCTGTACGACGGCCCCAAGCGTGGGTTCGTTCGTGAGGAGTTGATGGTTGTGCCGCCGGGTACTCAGTTGCCACCCGCTGGGCTGTGAAACTCGATCGGTTCTGTGTGGATGCCGTCTGGCAGCACCCAACGCTTGTCGTAGTAGGCGCTGAGGCCCAGCTTGTGCTGCTGATATGTGAACATGGCCCCGTTGTGCATTCGAAAGCCCCTGTTGGTGGCCATGTCACTACCCCCTTGCAGGGCTCTTTCGTACCTTCCCCAGCGAAGCTCGTTCTGATTCTTGTTGACTCCCTTGGAGGACATCTTGGCCTCTCCGCCAGCCTCGTTTTCTACGTAATAACACTTGCTGCACAGGGCGATGGCCCGTGTACCTTCCTTCTCAAGCTTGAATAAGCCCGGCTCTCTACCACTCCACTTGTCCCACGCCAACCAATTCTTCTTCTCCGCCTCGAACTGGGCGCGAAGTTCTGAGCGAACTGCTTCTTCGAGAGTGTCGTGAGCAAGAGCGAAGTACATGCTGTCTGTGTCCATCTGGATAAGCTCGAAGTCGCGCCTGTCGATGAAGCAATCAAGGAAGTCGTAATAGAACTCCAGCATGCGGAGCTTGGCAAGTTGATACACAACAATGCCGACTTGAAAGGGCGGTCGATTGTGATCTTTTGCTTGCGCAGCTCGATCTTGTAGGCCTCTCCGATCTCTTCGAGGTCTTCGAACAAAGGTGAGCGGAGATTCTTGTCGACCTCGTCCTCGTCAGTTGTGTACACCGTTCTTGTTTGGCGCTCCACGGCTTCGATGAACTTACCGTAAGCGCTGTTGCCAAGGAGCTTGAACACTTCGGCAAGCAGTGCCTTATCCTTGTCAGCGTCGCCTTTCCTTCGGTTTTCGGCGACCTCGCGAACGGACCAGTCGAAGAGTTTTTGGGGTCTATAATCGATCGTGCGGTAGACTGCCGTGATCTTGAACCTACTGTTGAGGTACCATTTCAAGAGGGGTGCGTAGATAAGCATCTTTTTCGCTGACAACACACCCAGAAGCTTTTTCTGGTCGGGAAAGCGGGTTCGGCCACTTTCTTGGAGGTAATCGTGCATATGCTGGGGCACACATTCGTTAGGCACTGGTTTGTTGATGAAGAACGGGGGAAACTCTTCGAACTGCTCCCACAACTCTCTAGGGACTTCGATGTCCACCTCCGCAAACCCGAACCACCTGCCTATGAGAAGGGGAGAGGAAAGCTCTCTAGCCGCCTGCACCGGGTCATCGTAATGCACAACCTTCTCATTACCACAGGGCATCTCCTGCAGCATCGTGCTGGGGTAAAGAGAATTCGCATCGAACCCCCCAATCCGTTTCGTGATGCGGGCTAAGGCGTATTTGTGAGAGCGGATGCGGGTTTCACCGCGCACGTGTTTGCGGGTGAAGACCAGGCTTGGCCCTCCAACCACAGCCCCCTTCAGCATGGCGTATGCTTCTGGGCCGGGGGCGTATAGTTCTGGAGCCCTGCGGCCCCGGCCCCATCTCAATGAGCCTCGCAAGACGTATTGCATTGATACTCCTGGCAAGGAGACCGCGTCTTTGAAGATGTCAACCCCTAGGCTCGTGTAAAAACCCTTCATCGTTTGGAGAGCTTCGAGGAAGGGAGACACGTCTAGATTGTTGTAATACTCCAGCCAGTCTCCGAATGTCTGCATACCTTTCTCGTGAAAGATGCGATTGCATTCCTCGTGCTCCTGAGGAGAAAGAACGAAGGCATTTTTGAGTTGTGAGTACCAGCACTCGTATTGGGGAAGCCCAGGGTAATCAAGCTTGTCAGCACTGTTAAACCACTCGTATGGGAGCCAGGACTTAGTCTGTGTCGCTCCATACATCTTGACCCACCTATCGTACGTAATGCCTGGGGCCAAATAATTCACGATGTCCAAAAACTTGTAGCTGGGAGTGTTGATGAACATGATGCGCCCCTCTTTCTCCGCGGCGAAGACCTCGTTCTCTTGAGCAAAGCGAGAAACAAAGTACTTGCGGATAAGCTTGAGATCGTAATGACCTGAGTTGAAGCCGACCACAGGAACTTGGTTGCACCATTTGTCGATGAGCTTGAGTTGCTTCTCAGGGAGATTCTCAAGGTCTGGAGGTATATATTGGTCAGCCACAGCCTCTCGGATGGCTGCGGCTCGCCACTCAAGCGAGGCATAAAACAGAGCGATAAGCTCGTCAGGGTCTTTGGAGCAAATGTACTCAGGCTCAGGGTTCAGCGTGTCGGCAATGGAGACTGAGATGGGCACATGTTCGCTTTCATAAGAGAGCCAGTATGTCGGACGAGCTGCATTGGTCTTGTCCTGATAGGCTTCGAAGTCGTAGACGATCGCGTGTGGATAAGTTTTGTTTCTTTTCTGTGGGCAACGGGCATCCCTCCAGGGGTAAGGCTTTTCGTGCTGCCTTTACGGTCAGTTGTGATCACTTCGTTTCTTTGTTCAGGTACAGGAAAGCACTCTAAACAACCGTGCCAGAAACAACCGTGAAACTGAAACACTGTCTTGCTTTCTGGATGATAGCCGTCGACTGGAGCCCCACAAATATACCTCTCACCGCCATGGCCGCATCTGTGATGGTGGATGTGAGTATCGGCCTGTTTCGCCACCCACTCGAGCCAGCACACTGCCTTGACACCGAAACCGCCTTCTGGGTAAAAGGCTTTCTCAAAAGCTGACTCTGGAGGGAGGACACGTTTCCCGGGGCAGTCGATTTTGGTTTGGCCTCGAGTACACGTCTTGGCGTGGCGCTTCAAGTTATCAGCCCGTGTGAACCTCCCGCTACACTCGCCACAAGTGTAATTGTTTGTGACTTTATTGAGATTGGTGATCAAGAAGGCATGGCCTTCATAGATGCCGATGGTCATCGCCAACCTTGTCGTAATTCGCAGGGGTGTGAGATAAAATGAACTCACCATTAGCGAGAACAAGGTAGGCGGCAATGCCTTGCTTGAAATGCTTTTCGATTTTAGAGAAGTGTCGCAAAGTTAGCTGATCTCGAAGCCCTGGATAAAAGGCGAAGAAGCTTTCCGCGAGCTCTCTGGTTCTGCGGGTGTTGCGATCTCTGCGAGCTCCTCGATGGACAGCCAAGCAACGAAAGAGACAAAGGTTGTCATCGAAAATGTCAAGGGCAATGACTTCTCTTTTATTGCGAAGCCAATCAGGAAGCCACCCGAGCCCTATTTGCAGGGGTTGTCGATCAAGCACGACTTTTAGATCAAGCAGGACTGTGCGTTCGTATACCCATTTGGTGTCAGGTCTGTTGAGGTTTGCGTTTTGGAGACGAAGCTCTTCCTGAACTTGCAACCACTGTCGTGTCTCGGAGAGAGTGGCTAGCCAACGACTGTAGTGGTTGTTTTGATAAAACCGCCTCAACTCCTCGGTTTCAGTGTTTCGAAACTCGACTGTAAACCGTAAATTGATTGCATGTCGTGTTTGAATATATATTTTGTTTGATTTTGTTCAAAATTCTGTCGACAAGGGGTTTTTCGAGATCGTTGACAAAACGAAACCGGATTATTCGTCTGCCGCGGTCAATCCATCGGTCAACCCGATCATAGACTTGAACAAATTGTTCAAAATCTAACTCCTGTGGGTTGTTTTGCGGCTCGACCTCAGCATTATTGTCGTCACCAGGCTCGAACTGCTCAAGATTTCGGGCCTGTTCGTCCAGCCAAGCAATCAGATCGCGTTGATCGTCATCACGGTGTCTTCGTTGTCGGGGTTGCGTCATTGCGTATATACAAGGATTTTACCTTTCTTCAATTGGTTATGTCTAGCTTGCCGTCGCGGAGCCTCTTACGGGGTTTGAGGGAGGGGGTATCCAGAGTAGTGAGTGGGGAGGCACGTCAAATACCGTTTTTCAGATCCCTAAATAAGCCGCCAAACGCCCGAGTTATTACCGGGCCCCCAGGGCGAATGCTATACTAGCTTCGTGCAAACTACCTCTTTGTGTCCTAAATCTATACTAGTCGCTGCGACGAAAATTTCGTCGCTGGGACAAGTCGCACGGATTCAAACTACGATTGACAACGCTGGCTAAAGGGATGATACCAACTGTGCTTTGTTCAACTAAAAACTGATCGTGGTATTCAATTCAATAAAAGAAGGCACTTACGAGCTAATTTGCCCCAAAGTTCCACATGGAAGGACAATAGAGTAAACAAAATATTAGGAATATTACTCCAAATTTTAAGGGACTGTGCAATAATTATCGAGGAGGGGGGTTGGAAAAAAAGAGGGGGGGGGGCATGAAGTAAAATCAAAGCAAGGATAGGGGGGCTCAAAGTAAAATAAGTCACTCAAGAGGAGGGGGGCTTAACATTTTATTTCAAGTGTTTATAGTTCTCACTGAAAGACATAATGAGACATGTTCTGTGGCTGAACTGCAATTTCAATCTGTTGCAATACGATTATCTATTGTTCTAAAAATGGTAAAAGTTTATAGTTTATAGTTTACAGTTTATAGTTACGATTATCTATTCTTCTCTATCTCTATAATATAGAGACGAATATTGTCATAAAACGTTTCTGGCTTTTTAAATTTGAATAGCCCAATTTCGATATATTAAAATTCAACTTGAAACAAGACCACTGCGAGGCTTAGGGGGATGAAAGTAAGGATTTATATGGTTTATTTCCCTCAGCCTCGTAGTTGTCTTTTGTTTCAAGTTGAATTTTAATACATCGAAATTGTGCTATTGTCAACAACATTTGAACCGTAGAATATAGTTATATACCAGTGCAAATATTTTGGCCTGGTGAAAATATTTTGCTCCAGTTCAAATATTTTGCACTGGTTCAAAATTAATTTGAACCAGTGCAGACAAAATTGTACCAAAATCATAATTTCACTACAACATAGATAATTGTATTGCAACAGATTGAAGATGTACCTCAACCAGCATGGTCTTAAGGTGGTCAGACATGAGGGGTCATGTAGCAGGGACATATCGCAGTGACATGTAGCAGCGACAAAAATTTGTGTAGTACACATTGAGGGACATGTAGCAAGGAGTGTAGCGGAGACATGTAACAGGGAAAAATTCATAGCGCTTGCACACCACATGAAAATGTCGCGGGGACATGTCTTAGGGACATGTTGCAGCGACACGTCCCCTCGTTTGAACTGATGCAATCATAATTGTGCAACACCAATTTTGGGGACATTTTGTCACCCGCGACGTGTCCCATGAAGTTCAACAAGTTGAACACCGTGAGACATGTCGCGGGGACAAAATGTCCCTGAGACATGTCCCCGCGACATTTTCATGCGGTGTGCAAGCGCTATCATTTTTTCCCTGCTAAATGTCCCCGCTACACTCCCTGCTACATGTCCCTCAGTGTGTACTACACAAACTTTGTCGCTGCTACATGTCGCTGCGACATGTCCCTGCTACATGACCCCTCATGTCTGACCACCTTTAAGATCAGTGGAGGTAAAATGGCACTGGTTGCACGAGTTCTCCAGTACGCTCGTGGTGATCATTCTTGCATCCCACGAGAAACCCAAGAGCAGGTTAACGAGGAAATGAGTTCCAGTGCAAGCAACTCGGATTTGCAATGAAGTGATTCAGAAGTGGAATCAGATGGCTTTGTCGAACACTGCTTCGAGGTCATGTTTGTTCCAGATATGGATGTCCAACAAGTAAACATGTAGTATTGCTGTATATCCACGTCTGGAACAAACATAAACTCGTAGCAATAACAGGTGGGTGTATATTAAGAAAATGCTGGGTATTTGTATATAAAAGGTGTTTGAGGGGGGGGGGGGGGGGGTCATACAAAATTTCTGACTGATCAGGAGGGGGGGTGGGCAATAACTAAATTCAGTTCTTTTGAAGGGGGGGGGTATTACCTAATATTTTCCTACGTGAAGCCCATTTTCCGCCCCCTGCCCCCCCGACCTCCTGATAATTATTGCACAGTCCCTAAGTTTATTTTGCCTGCGGAGATTACTGATGTGCTTGCGAGATAAAATAGAACAATGCAGCATTTTATCAACATTTCAAACTGATGCGAGTGCAATCAGAAGTAAAGTTTTGCACCAAACTGAACTGAAACATCAAGAGTGATTTCGTAGAGAGAAGACATCAGTACCTTCACATCCATACACTTCAACCCTCATTGATATGTGAGCGTGCCAAGCTGTAGGTCGAAAACGGATGTAACGTGCCCTGATTGCATTGCCTAGATTGTGATAAACCACAGTGTCCATGTCTGTATTTCCAGCAAACTCCTGAGTCAAAAAGGAAGGACAACTTTAATGTAAGAATCGAGAATTGCAAAATTTCATTTATCACAATTGTAAGGTGACGCCGACGATAGCAATTAATTGAAACGGTCGTCATATTTGCACACTTCCGGAATGTATTGTTCTTTTTCAGTTCGTATGGACACAAATTCTTACGGTAAGTTAAAAAATGTTTATCTCAAAAACTTGTTTTCGAATTATTGAGATCTGGGAAACAGTTTATCAAAGTTAATCTTTTGGCAAGACTATCTCACCTTAGTTCCGCTTTGTCCATCGTCCTTGTAGAAATAGAAGTTGACACCGTCGGGACTGTACTGCAGTTTGTATTTAGTTACCCATTGGCCGTAGCCATTTCTGCCTTGCGTTGCTACACCAGTTACTTTGGTGTGTTGATTACCCAGATCAACCTGGAGCCATTGGATGACATCATTTGAGCGAGCTGACCATGACCCCTGTTTGTTTCCACCTTTCTTAAAGTTAAGTCTTCCCTGAACAGCGGCATGATTCGCATCCCACTCCGAAGAGGCTGTTATATGTGCATCCGGGATAGCGCCGGTTTCCATGCCGAGAGGATCTTGACATTCTGGAAATTGCCGAAAACACAGCATTAGAAAGATCTCGCAACGTCTCACCTAGATTTTCGCCTAGATACAGCACTGCAATTTGGTTATACAGTCATAATCATGGTTTATTAATGTTAGTGGCCGGTATCAAGATGTATGACAAGCTCAGCTTTCGGAAGCACTTTTATTCCGTTTGAAAGGTGAATGTGTTCCCCTAATGTTGTTTTCACTGATTCGCGGAGAAATCTGTGAGGGACTGTGCAATAATTATCGGGGAGGGGGGGGGGGGGGTTGGAAAACCAGAGGGGGGGGGGGGGGGGCATGAAGTAAAATCAAAGCAAGGATTGGGGGGGGGCAAAGTAAAATAAGTCAATCAAGAGGAGGGGGGCTTAACATTTTATTTCAAGTGTTTATAGTTCTCACTGAAAGACATGATGATCTGTTCTGTGGCTGAACTGCAATTTCAATCTGTTGCAATACGATTATCTATTCTTCTCTATCTCTATAATATAGAGACGAATATTGTGATAAAACGTTTCTGGCTTTTTAAATTTGAATAGCCCAATTTCGATATATTAAAATTCAACTTGAAACAAGACCACTGCGAGGCTTAGGGGAATGATAGTAAGGATATATATGGTTTATTTCCCTAAGCCTCGTAGTGTTTTCTTTTGTTTCAAGTTGAATTTTAATACATCGAAATTGTGCTATTGTCAACAACATTTGAACCGTAGAATATAGTTATATACCAGTGCAAATATTTTGCCCTGGTGAAAATATTTTGCTCCAGTTCAAATATTTTGCACTGGTTCAAAATAAATTTGAACCAGTGCAGACAAAATTGTACCAAAATCATAATTTCATTACAACATAGATAATTGTATTGCAACAGATTGAAGATGTACCTCAACCAGCATGGTCTTAAGGTGGTCAGACATGAGGGGACATGTAGCAGGGACATGTCGCAGTGACATGTAGCAGCGACAAAAATTTGTGTAGTACACATTGAGGGACATGTAGCAGGGAGTGTAGCGGAGACATGTAACAGGGAAAAATTCATAGCGCTTGCACACCACATGAAAATGTCGCGGGGTCATGTCTCAGGGACATGTTGCAGCGACACGTCCCCTCGTTTGAACTGATGCAATCATAATTGTGCAACACCAATTTTGGGGACATTTTGTCACCCGCGACGTGTCCCATGAAGTTCAACAAGTTGAACACCGTGAGACATGTCGCGGGGACAAAATGTCCCTGAGACATGTCCCCCGCGACATTTTCATGCGGTGTGCAAGCGCTATCATTTTTTCCCTGCTAAATGTCCCCGCTACACTCCCCGCTACATGTCCCTCAGTGTGTACTACACAAACTTTTGTCGCTGCTACATGTCGCTGCGACATGTCCCTGCTACATGACCCCTCATGTCTGACCACCTTTAAGATCAGTGGAGGTAAAATGGCACTGGTTGCACGAGTTCTCCAGTACGCTCGTGGTGATCATTCTTGCATCCCACGAGAAACCCAAGAGCAGGTTAACGAGGAAATGAGTTCCAGTGCAAGCAACTCGGATTTGCAATGAAGTGATCCAGAAGTGGAATCAGATGGCTTTGTCGAACACTGCTTCGAGGTCATGTTTGTTCCAGATATGGATGTCCAACAAGTAAACATGTAGTATTGCTGTATATCCACGTCTGGAACAAACATAAACTCGTAGCAATAACAGGTGGGTGTATATTAAGAAAATGCTGGGTATTTGTATATAAAAGGTGTTTGGGGGGGGGGGGGGGTCATACAAAATTTCTGACTGATCGGAGGGGGGGGGGCAATAACTAAATTCAGTTCTTTTGAAGGGGGGGTATTACCTAATATTTTCCTACGTGAAGCCCATTTTCCGACCCCCCCCCCCCCCCCCCCCCCCCCCCCCCCCCCCCCCCCCCCCGACCTCCTGATAATTATTGCACAGTCCCTAAGTTTATTTTGCCTGCGGAGATTACTGATGTGCTTGCGAGATAAAAATAGAACAATGCAGCATTTTATCAATATTTCAAACTGATGCGAGTGCAATCAGAAGTAAAGTTTTGCACCAAACCGAACTGAAACATCAAGAGTGATTTCGTAGAGAGAAGACATCAGTACCTTCACATCCATACACTTCAACCCTCATTGATATGTGAGCGTGCCAAGCTGTAGGTCGAAAACGGATGTAACGTGCCCTGATTGCATTGCCTAGATTGTGATAAACCACAGTGTCCATGTCTGTATTTCCAGCAAACTCCTGAGTCAAAAAGGAAGGACAACTTTAATGTAAGAATCGAGAATTGCAAAATTTCATTTATCACAATTGTAAGGTGACGCCGACGATAGCAATTAATTGAAACGGTCGTCATATTTGCACACTTCCGGAATGTATTGTTCTTTTTCAGTTCGTATGGACACAAATTCTTACGGTAAGTTAAAAAATGTTTATCTCAAAAACTTGTTTTCGAATTATTGAGATCTGGGAAACAGTTTATCAAAGTTAATCTTTTGGCAAGACTATCTCACCTTAGTTCCGCTTTGTCCATCGTCCTTGTAGAAATAGAAGTTGACACCGTCGGGACTGTACTGCAGTTTGTATTTAGTTACCCATTGGCCGTAGCCATTTCTGCCTTGCGTTGCTACACCAGTTACTTTGGTGTGTTGATTACCCAGATCAACCTGGAGCCATTGGTTGACATCATTTGAGCGAGCTGACCATGACCCCTGTTTGTTTCCACCTTTCTTAAAGTTAAGTCTTCCCTGAACAGCGGCATGATTCGCATCCCACTCCGAAGAGGCTGTTATATGTGCATCCGGGATAGCGCCGGTTTCCATGCCGAGAGGATCTTGACATTCTGGAAATTGCCGAAAACACAGCATTAGAAAGATCTCGCAACGTCTCACCTAGATTTTCGCCTAGATACAGCACTGCAATTTGGTTATACAGTCATAATCATGGTTTATTAATGTTAGTGGCCGGTATCAAGATGTATGACAAGCTCAGCTTTCGGAAGCACTTTTATTCCGTTTGAAAGGTGAATGTGTTCCCCTAATGTTGTTTTCACTGATTCGCGGAGAAATCTGTGAGGGACTGTGCAATAATTATCGGGGAGGGGGGGGGGTTGGAAAACCAGAGGGGGGGGGGGGCATGAAGTAAAATCAAAGCAAGGATTGGGGGGGGGGGTCAAAGTAAAATAAGTCAATCAAGAGGAGGGGGGCTTAACATTTTATTTCAAGTGTTTATAGTTCTCACTGAAAGACATGATGATCTGTTCTGTGGCTGAACTGCAATTTCAATCTGTTGCAATACGATTATCTATTCTTCTCTATCTCTATAATATAGAGACGAATATTGTGATAAAACGTTTCTGGCTTTTTAAATTTGAATAGCCCAATTTCGATATATTAAAATTCAACTTGAAACAAGACCACTGCGAGGCTTAGGGGAATGATAGTAAGGATATATATGGTTTATTTCCCTAAGCCTCGTAGTGTTTTCTTTTGTTTCAAGTTGAATTTTAATACATCGAAATTGTGCTATTGTCAACAACATTTGAACCGTAGAATATAGTTATATACCAGTGCAAATATTTTGCCCTGGTGAAAATATTTTGCTCCAGTTCAAATATTTTGCACTGGTTCAAAATAAATTTGAACCAGTGCAGACAAAATTGTACCAAAATCATAATTTCATTACAACATAGATAATTGTATTGCAACAGATTGAAGATGTACCTCAACCAGCATGGTCTTAAGGTGGTCAGACATGAGGGGACATGTAGCAGGGACATGTCGCAGTGACATGTAGCAGCGACAAAAATTTGTGTAGTACACATTGAGGGACATGTAGCAGGGAGTGTAGCGGAGACATGTAACAGGGAAAAATTCATAGCGCTTGCACACCACATGAAAATGTCGCGGGGTCATGTCTCAGGGACATGTTGCAGCGACACGTCCCCTCGTTTGAACTGATGCAATCATAATTGTGCAACACCAATTTTGGGGACATTTTGTCACCCGCGACGTGTGCCATGAAGTTCAACAAGTTGAACACCGTGAGACATGTCGCGGGGACAAAATGTCCCTGAGACATGTCCCCCGCGACATTTTCATGCGGTGTGCAAGCGCTATCATTTTTTCCCTGCTAAATGTCCCCGCTACACTCCCTGCTACATGTCCCTCAGTGTGTACTACACAAACTTTTGTCGCTGCTACATGTCGCTGCGACATGTCCCTGCTACATGACCCCTCATGTCTGACCACCTTTAAGATCAGTGGAGGTAAAATGGCACTGGTTGCACGAGTTCTCCAGTACGCTCGTGGTGATCATTCTTGCATCCCACGAGAAACCCAAGAGCAGGTTAACGAGGAAATGAGTTCCAGTGCAAGCAACTCGGATTTGCAATGAAGTGATCCAGAAGTGGAATCAGATGGCTTTGTCGAACACTGCTTCGAGGTCATGTTTGTTCCAGATATGGATGTCCAACAAGTAAACATGTAGTATTGCTGTATATCCACGTCTGGAACAAACATAAACTCGTAGCAATAACAGGTGGGTGTATATTAAGAAAATGCTGGGTATTTGTATATAAAAGGTGTTTGGGGGGGGGGGGGGGGGGGGTCATACAAAATTTCTGACTGATCAGAGGGGGGGGGGCAATAACTAAATTCAGTTCTTTTGAAGGGGGGGTATTACCTAATATTTTCCTTACGTGAAGCCCATTTTCCGACCCCCGCCCCCCCCCCCCCCCCCCCCCCCCCCGACCTCCTGATAATTATTGCACAGTCCCTAAGTTTATTTTGCCTGCGGAGATTACTGATGTGCTTGCGAGATAAAAATAGAACAATGCAGCATTTTATCAATATTTCAAACTGATGCGAGTGCAATCAGAAGTAAAGTTTTGCACCAAACCGAACTGAAACATCAAGAGTGATTTCGTAGAGAGAAGACATCAGTACCTTCACATCCATACACTTCAACCCTCATTGATATGTGAGCGTGCCAAGCTGTAGGTCGAAAACGGATGTAACGTGCCCTGATTGCATTGCCTAGATTGTGATAAACCACAGTGTCCATGTCTGTATTTCCAGCAAACTCCTGAGTCAAAAAGGAAGGACAACTTTAATGTAAGAATCGAGAATTGCAAAATTTCATTTATCACAATTGTAAGGTGACGCCGACGATAGCAATTAATTGAAACGGTCGTCATATTTGCACACTTCCGGAATGTATTGTTCTTTTTCAGTTCGTATGGACACAAATTCTTACGGTAAGTTAAAAAATTGTTCTCGCAAAAATTTGTTTTCGAATTATTGAGATCTGGGTAACAGTTTATCAAAGTTAATCTTTTGGCAAGACTATCTCACCTTAGTTCCGCTTTGTCCATCGTCCTTGTAGAAATAGAAGTTGACACCGTCGGGACTGTACTGCAGTTTGTATTTAGTTACCCATTGGCCGTAGCCATTTCTGCCTTGCGTTGCTACACCAGTTACTTTGGTGTGTTGATTACCCAGATCAACCTGGAGCCATTGGTTGACATCATTTGAGCGAGCTGACCATGACCCCTGTTTGTTTCCACCTTTCTTAAAGTTAAGTCTTCCCTGAACAGCGGCATGATTCGCATCCCACTCCGAAGAGGCTGTTATATGTGCATCCGGGATAGCGCCGGTTTCCATGCCGAGAGGATCTTGACATTCTGGAAATTGCCGAAAAACACAGCATTAGAAAGATCTCGCAACGTCTCACCTAGATTTTCGCCTAGATACAGCACTGCAATTTGGTTATACAGTCATAATCATGGTTTATTAATGTTAGTGGCCGGTATCAAGATGTATGACAAGCTCAGCTTTCGGAAGCACTTTTATTCCGTTTGAAAGGTGAATGTGTTCCCCTAATGTTGTTTTCACTGATTCGCGGAGAAATCTGTGAGGGACTGTGCAATAATTATCGGGGAGGAGGGGGGGGGGATTGGAAAACCAGAGGGGGGGGGGGGGGCATGAAGTAAGATCAAAGCAAGGATTGGGGGGGGGGGGCTCAAAGTAAAATAAGTCACTCAAGAGGAGGGGGGCTTAACATTTTATTTCAAGTGTTTATAGTTCTCACTGAAAGACATGATGATCTGTTCTGTGGCTGAACTGCAATTTCAATCTGTTGCAATACGATTATCTATTCTTCTCTATCTCTATGATATAGAGACGAATATTGTGATAAAACGTTTCTGGCTTTTTAAATTTGAATAGCCCAATTTCGATATATTAAAATTCAACTTGAAACAAGACCACTGCGAGGCTTAGGGGAATGATAGTAAGGATTTATATGGTTTATTTCCCTAAACCTCGTAGTGTTGTCTTTTGTTTCAAGTTGAATTTTAATACATCGAAATTGTGCTTTTGTCAACAACATTTGAACAGTAGAATATAGTTATATACCAGTGCAAATATTTTGCCCTGGTGAAAATATTTTGCTCCAGTTCAAATATTTTGCATTGGTTCAAAATAAATTTGAACCAGCTGCAGACAAAATTGTACCAAAATCATAATTTCACTACAACATAGATAATTGTATTGCAACAGATTGAAGATGTACCTCAACCAGCATGGTCTTAAGGTGGTCAGACATGAGGGGTCATGTAGCAGGGACATGTCGCAGTGACATGTAGCAGCGACAAAAATTTGTGTAGTACTCATTGAGGGACATGTAGCAGGGAGTGTAGCGGAGACATGTAACAGGGAAAAATTCATAGCGCTTGCACACCATATGAAAATGTCGCGGGGGACATGTCTCAGGGACATGTTGCAGCGACACGTCCCCTCGTTTGAACTGATGCTATCATAATTGTGCAACACCAATTTTGGGGACATTTTGTCACCCGCGACGTGTCCCATGAAGTTCAACAAGTTGAACACCGTGAGACATGTCGCGGGGACAAAATGTCCCTGAGACATGTCCCCGCGACATGTTCATGCGGTGTGCAAGCGCTATCTTTTTTCCCTGCTAAATGTCCCCGCTACACTCCCTGCTACATGTCCCTCAGTCTGTACTACACAAACTTTTGTCGCTGCTACATGTCGCTGCGACATGTCCCTGCTACATGACCCCTCATGTCTGACCACCTTTAAGATCAGTGGAGGTAAAAATGGCACTGGTTGCACGAGTTCTCCAGTACGCTCGTGGTGATCATTCTTGCATCCCACGAGAAACCCAAGAGCAGGTTAACGAGGAAATGAGTTCCAGTGCAAGCAACTCGGATTTGCAATGAAGTGATTCAGAAATGGAATCAGATGGCTTTGTCGAACACTGCTTCGAGGTCATGTTTGTTCCAGATATGGATGTCCAACAAGTAAAACATGTAGTATTGCTGTATATCCACGTCTGGAACAAACATTACTCGTAGCAATAACAGGTGGATGTATATTAAGAAAATGCTGGGTATTTGTATATAAAAGGTGTTTGAAAGGGGGGGGGGGTCATACAAAATTTTGACTATCAGAGGGGGGGGGAATAAACTAAATTCAGTTCTTTTGAAGGGGGGGGTATTACCTAATATTTTCCTACTTGAAGCCCATTTTCCGCCCCCCTCCTGATAATTATTGCACAGTCCCTAAATTGGATGCATTGTATTTTAAGTACTAACATTAAAATGGTAATAACATTAACAAAGAAAAAAATGTTCTTCGCGAAGCAAGGTTAATAAATTTGTCGTGCCTCGGGAACTAAGCCGTGCAAATTCGAGCAAAAAAAATATTTTTATCCATATATACTTGAAGATGTCGTGGAGTTGCCAGGCAACAGCGCAACAAAGTTTGAACGACGTCAGACAAACGAAAGACGATGATGGGAGCGCCTGTGGTACTACTTCATGTAAGCCTATATAGCAGCATCGTAAACAAAGATAGCGGACGGCAAACGGTACGCGAACCATCGAAAGGACCTTTTTCCAACGTTTTTGGTTTCAAAGAATATGAAGTGGAATGGCGAAAAGCCCCATACGTATTTATCGAGATACGTATTTATCGAGATACATCCAAACGAGGCAATACATATAACCGTGAAAGCACGTGTTACTTCTAAAGACTGGTAACTTAATATCACATCTCCCTTTTTTTAAATGAAAATAAATGAAATTAACTTTCTAACTGGTTCGACCTTTTGTCTCTGTGACTATAGTGACATGAATTCAAACTACGATTGACAACCCCAGCATAGCGATGATACCAAATGTGCTTTGTTCAAATAAAAACTGAAAGTGGTATTCAATTCAATAACGATCTGATTTGCACCACAATTCCACATGGAAGGAAAAACAGAGACAACAATATATTAGGAATATTACTCCAACTATTAAATTGGATGTATTATATTTAAAGAACCAACATGAAAATAGTAAAACAATTTTAAAGCAACGACAACTGACTTGATTTTAAAAGACATGTTTCCACAATCCTTTGTCATCTTCAGTTTGAAATTTTAGGTTACAAAGTTGAATTTATACTAAGTAAATGAAAATGCTAATGAGAGAAAACACCTTTGACAAATAAAAGAAAGAATGTGTGACAATACGTGACTAAAAAGAAAGTTTTAAATTAACATGATACAACTGTCTATTCAAAGAAGGTTGTTCCCATTTGATATGTAAAGCTTCCTTTATCTTAAGCTGAAATATTGAAACAATTAGGTGAACATAAACTGTGGCATTCTTTAGAGTCTTCCAGGTGTTTGAATAAGTGAGAGGCCCTATCAGTGGATAAGTGCTCACGAACGCGTGTGGAAAAATGTCGGGTGGTTTCGCCGACGTTGCGGGCATTACAGCCTGCACACAAAAATTTGTAAACAACACACGAACGGAGTCCGCTCGGGATAGGGTCTTTCACGCTTAACATGTTACCGATCTTGAAAGACGAAAAGACTAATTTTATATTTATAAAATTATTACTACAATAGCGTTTGATACGTTGCCGAATCCTTTTCTGTGTAACACTGGAAAAATGGCCTGTATAAGGTAATTCTGATTAACAATATTTCAGATTCTCCTGTTACCAGCGTCTATCGAGGTCTTTACTGGTCTATTAACTAATTATTTTTCTTTCACATCATTTTCTTACAAATTGGGTCTCATTAAGACTCTTGTGGACAGAACCTATAAGATTAATAATACTTGGTTAGGCTTTCATGAAGATATTACTAAACTCATGAAAATCCTTAAAAAAATCTTTATCCCACCCAATTAATTGAGAAGGTTGTCAGCCGTTACATTACTGGGAACGACAACATTCCTTTACGTTCTAATTCGCTGCGCTCAAACGAACGTAAATCATTTTACTCTTCAATTCCCGTAATACCAATCACCAGACACAAAGTATGGTAGGATACGCAAGCGAATCCAGCACAGTTTTATTACATCATACATGAAGTTACAGAAGGGAATGCATCTAAATAGGCTAATTACTATATCTTACAATTCTTCGTATAACTTAACTAATCTAATGGAAAAAGTAAATATATGTGTCCCGCAACATTACAATCCCGAATACTTAGTTACTTGTAACCTTCTCTTAAGGCTTCCTTCGACATCCATGTCCCTAGCGGAATCGGACTTCCATCTCGGCCATGTATCATGAGTAGCCTTTCTGGGATCGAATTGCTACATTTCAACTCCACACATCATACGCTCCAATAGATTGATTTTGCTGCATTTCGGCCGGACGCCAACGGCATTTACGAACATATTTACCATAATGTGAGTACAACAATACAATTTAACGGTACATGTAGTCAAAATCCATAAAATGAATATAATGTAATGCTAATGACGAACCAGAGCTGAGCAACCACTCACATACAAAGAAACTGCGGTTAAACAGAGGCCAGAAAAAAAACCTGTTACCCAAAAAACCCCTTTTGGGGAAAAATATGCGGCAGGAAATCTGGGTAGGATCCATGGCTCAAACTCTGTAGCCCATCCTACGAGGCCCTATATAAGTATTACACAATAAGTACAAAATGCGCCGAAGTTCTTACACAGTAAGAAAAATCAATAAATAAATACTGAAGCTGAATGTTGCAGGCCTAGAATGACTATTAACCACGTACTATACTTCGCTTATAACGAAGTTATGCTACCCACAATGCACTACAACAATAATGCCCGGCCCCTGCTGTTCCCGTGCCGTAGAAATATCAAATTCTGTCTAACTCGTTGACTACGTTGCTCAAACGCCAGAAATTACATTATACACACCGCGGATGTAACACCGCCAGATCCTTGGCTATGAAGGCCATAATCGTTGCGGGTTATAACCTAGCTGACTTAAGGTTACAGTGTGCCTTCGGGGGTGTCTCCAGTATAACAGCTCTAGCGTCTTAACCCTATTCGGCCTGGGCTTTTTTTGAGTTTCTGAGCCTGGGGGGGGGGGGGGTGCACATTGTGCCCGCTCTTCGTAACTTCAAGAACATTAAGGCTATGACAATGAAACCTAGAGGGCACATAGTACGTCCAAAACTGTCTCCTTTGCGGTCCGCATAGTGGAACGATGACGTCATATGACGTAGTTATTAGGTAATTAGTTATGCGGCCGCCATCTTGGATCCGCCATCTTGGATTTCTGAATTTTTTCAAAACCTCTTAAAAACCGTCCAAATTCACCCAAAATTACTCAAAACCAATAAATAAACGCTAATTGACGTAAAAATATAAAAGTTACACCAAAAAAACATTGTTTTTCTTCATTCAAAGGTATAAATATGCAATTTTCAAAAAACATGGCTGTCAAAATCTTGCCATGGAAACATCAAGTCACGTGATCAAAAAATTGTCATATGAAATTGTTGCCAGATAAATTTTAGAAAGTCACGAAGTTTGATGGCGTTTGCATACATATTAAGGAAGTTATGAATGTTGAAAGTTAGCGCGGGCACTTTGTGCCCCCCTCCCCCCCCCCCCCCCCCCCCCCAGGCCGAATAGGGTTAAGATTACACTTAATATACCTAAACCCAGATATCAAATTAAAGCTTATAGAGCTGGCTATCTAAATATGGAAACCATTTGGTAATAAAATGAATTGTCGAATTTTTTACGACATCTAAATTCGAACGTCAGAATCAGCTTTACAACGCTATAACTCAAAGCGATTATTATATTTTGCTAATTTGATTTGTTCTCGGGTTTCCGGTCACGAAGCGCTAAAAAAACGTGTCGGCGATTTTCCATATTCAATTACAGTGAAAAGTTACAGAATATTTTCGAAAAGGGGAGAAAAAAAATTGGAATGATCGCACGGAAATGCCTCTTGACGAAAAAGTTTTCGGAATTAAGAAATTCGCCGACACCTTTTTGTTGATTATATGTTAGCCTAGCTTCTGTCCAAATTTAAGGAAAATCGAACAAATTTCCTTTGAGTTGTAGCTCTTTAAAGTGTCCCCAACAAGCGAAAAATTAACTTTGAGAAAACGGCGCTTAAAAAAACACATCGCTTAATAAACAAACTCCGCCCACAAAAGTTATACCGTCATTTCTCCGTCAATTTTCACTATTTTTCGATACTTTTTTTTTTGGGATTAAAGTTCATTCTGTAAACTTTATTTTAACGCCAAAAAAAAAAATGTCAATAAATTTTCGATCTGAAGGTACACTGTAACCTTAAGGCATCTCTGAGAACTTCCCTGCATCTAGTGTAAGAGAACTTACCACTTCTAGGGTATAACTAGAGTTACTACGGTGAAACACGAGAGGTCTAAATAACGGGAGAGTACTACTATCGCTAATACCGGCTACATTCAAATACCTTCTTAAACACTCATAGGGCAGCATTTAGAACCAGATGCACTAACAAAGACGTAGTTCCCTTCCCTATATATTTCCGTCTTATTTTACACCAGCTCATAAATGTTTTAATAACACGCATATAAGATGTGGCTGTACTATCTGTTCTGGACTTCAACATCGCCTCCAACACGTGATTAACACTCAGTGAAGCAATTGCGAAAACACTTCCATCCTTTGCTTGAAGAAAACGTCTGAAAAAGCAAGAGCATAACATACGAACGAAAACGAACAAACGAACTATAAACAACACCCGAACACCCCGCCCCGTAATCATGAGCGCACAAAACTGCCAACAAGTTAAGTGCCGCGTCTCCGAACAAGTCACTGCTACATAAATCGATAAGGCATTGTTTCAGGCCAGTGCCACATAAAGCAATGAATCCCTATTCGGCCAGTGCCACACAAATCAATGTATCCCAAATCAATCGATAAGGCATTGTTTCAGGCCAGTGCCACATAAAGCAATGAATCCCTATTCGGCCAGTGCCACACAAATCAATGGATCCCTATTCGGCTAGTGCCACACAAATCAATGGATCACCATTCGGCCAGTGCCACACAAATCAATGGATCATAGTCTAGGCCCCTGCCGCATATATTGAGAAATCATTATCTAGGCCCGTGCCCGTGCAATATATAAATTTCACTAATAAATTACACAGTAAACTCCAATCCATATTCGGCCAGTGTCACACAAATCAATAGATCGTAGTCTGGGCCCCGTGCCGCATATATTGAGAAATCATTATCTAGGCCCGTGCCCCGTGCCATATATAAATTTCGCTCATAATAAATTACGCAGTAAACTCCAATCCATATTCGGCCAGTGCCGCACAAATCAATAAATCGTAGTCTGGGCCCGTGCCGCATATATTGAGCAATCATTATCTAGGCCCGTGCCCGTACAACATATAAATTCTACTAATAAATTACGCAGTAAATTCCATTCTTAGGGCGACAATATCTCCTGTGAATTGATCTGACCCTAAAAGCGAATAAGAGTTTCTCCCGCGCGTTAAAACCCCCCTCCCGATATGAATACCGTGGGCCACGAGACAACTATTATATTTATATGCATAATTAATGGGCAGTAATGAGCCGAAGACCAACGAGTACAACAAGTGTACCAACGGCATACTGACATTCCATATAATGTAATACCCGCGGAATAATACCAACAGGGAGAAACACCCGACAATTCTCACCGCAGTAGTTAAGGACTTGGCGGCACCAGATCAGTTTTGCAAAACTGATCTGATACCAAGCCAAGTCTTAACTACTTCCCATCTGTTGGATTAAAAAATATAGAAAAATCAAATGAAACTATATGTTAATAAAAACAAAGTGCGTTTATTCCATTGCGTGATTTCCTTTGCGTGACATGATTCTCAGAAAAGTTTATGACGTGGAAATATTTTTCAATTTTATAGTCGTCATAAAAAGGATCCTTATAACAAATAACAATATATCTTCTCCAAATTAATGAATACTAATATGTTAAAAGGTAAAGAAATATTATTTTAGTTGTTAATAGCATAATGTCCATATGCGTGATTTGTCACACCATTATCGTGAATATACCGCTTATCATCAAAGCAACTGAGTGAGACCTTATTGATTTCATAACTTCCTAATTGATGGTTTTGACTTCTGATTGTTTTCATTTTATGATACATCTGTTTATTCTTTAATAGCGTATCTTTATAGTTTTCATGTTTGATATTATTTTTTATAACATTCTTTTTAATCCCTTTAGCAGTCTTACCTCCTGATTGGTTGTCTTTTATATAGCTATACATTTTTGATCTCAATCCGACGAATTCGGTTATTGGTATACCTGCTGCCTCATCTTTGAATTTACCAATTACTTTTTTATTTGTCTTGTCAAAATATTGTGAATCTTGAGCATAATCACTGTTATCGAATCTATTTTTATCCTTCCAGAAGTCTGAGTAGACATCTTCAGCTTCGATTTCATATGTAAGACTATCGGTGTCGGTAAATAGCAGCTTAGCTTTGTCTCCATACTTCTTTTTGATGTAGTTATAATGAAAATCATACATTAATGTCTTACTAAGATCTAGGATACACATACCCACATAAGCCGGCCTGTTTAAGGTTAGTGTTTCTTTAATCTTATGAACAGCTACAAGGTTTTCATTGAAGATCTTACTACTTACATATGTTGGTTTAGCAGCCATTTTTAATAGCTTCTTTTCATCAGTTACTAATCTGACATCTACTCTCTTTCTGATATTTTCCATTGTTTTTCCAAATACTGAATTATTCATAAGTTTGAAGAAATCTTTCTCAAAAGCATTTTTTGCATTAGTTCTTTTCTGAGTGTTGAAATCAATATATTGCTTCAACCATGCAGACTGATCAAATTCTAATACTCGATGAACTTTTGTTATTTTTAATCCAAGATCTGTATATAATTGAAGGTTTCTATAGTGTAGAACATATTTTTCTTTGTTTATTAATGTTGGAATCAGTTTTTGTACTATACCTGTTGATATATTATATTTGGTAGCTATTTTTTTACAATACCCAGATAGCATATCTTTATTCACACAAACCCTCTCAGCAGCTAGTAGATAGTCGTTATGAAGGTCATGCAACTCTTTGGGGTATTCTAAATCAACTTCTAATATTAAACCTTTTTTGCTGTTTTCATTGTATTTAGCTAAATCTATGTTGTTAATCTGTTTATCTGTCATCCATCTAAAACCACCAGTTGGTAGGTATTGTGACATAGCCCAACCATATAAATTATTTGCGTCTAGATACATGATATACTTTGAGGGCGCCTTCTCATCATATGTTTTCATGTATTTATTGTTAGCTTTACCGTATCGATTGGCTATATATGATATACCACCCCTCATACCTTTTTCAATAAATTGAAACATATCAATGTCAGTCATTAGTTCCAATTTGATATCAGTCATTTTTAGCATAGCATCCCATGACAAACCAGGAGATGTGAAATAATGACATGGATCAAGTTTATAGTATTCTAAGCATGTTCTCCTAAAGTTTTCAAACACATCAGCTAATAGAAGGATGTCAGATTTCAAATACAAGTCATGATACTCACCCATTGTTTTAAGCATGAATGTTTCCCATACAGTCTGAGCATGTTGATAATCTTTATTGCTTATATGCTCATTATTCATGATACTAAAAAAGTCTTCTTTTGTTGGTAGTTTTTCATTGAATTTATCAAAATTGTCCATATAATCATAAGGGTAGACCCCCTTTTGTGCCATTAAATCAAGCTTTTTACCTTTGAATTTTTGAGAGGTATATTTTAATGATTCTTTTGGTAGATTACTTACTAGTTTTTCTAAACTGGAACTCATGAATTGGAAACTGTCAATAAATGTTAGATGATTACCAAGCATGAACGCCATATATTTTTCCATGTTGTTAGGAATTGCATTGATGTTCATTTGACACTTTTCACCTTTCTTATTTGTATATGTATGCTTCTTGACTATTTCACCAATCTCTTGCATTATAAAATGACTGTCATACCCACGGAGATTGTGAAATATAACCGGTATCTTATCAGTTAATCGAAAGTTAATATTACAATCTTGATGAGCTGATCCTCTATACTGACCAGTAATATGACAGTGATCTCGAACTCGAATATCTTTATCTGTATACTTTTTATCACATATATGACATTTATCAGCTTTTTGGAATTCTTCTTCATCCTTTTTTGTCATTTTTAATGGTTTGTTAAAATATCTTTTATTCATATTACGACAATATTTAACTTCTTCTAACATAGCTTCCATAAATTTGTTAACAGCTTTTTCACCTCTATAGATCTGTACTGGTTTACTATATTTATCATCATAACAGCATACAACCTTATAACCATAACCACAATCAGTATGTTTTTGATACGATTCAGTATAGGATTTGTCATTGTTTGGTCTGCATCCTTCTATTTTTTCTACAATAGCTTCAAAATCTGCATAGACGACAAATGGTACAGGCAACTGCTTATGAAAGTTGTTGAATTTCAATATGTTATTATCCTTTGACGGCATTTTTATGGCTTGTTTTCCATTTATTATGATGCAATTTTCTTTATGATTTAATAATACTCTTTCACTACTGAAACATTGTAAACAATACATACAAAAATGCTTTCTATGTTTTCATGTTTGTTTTCACCTTCTGTGATCAATAGTAAATGCATTTGATCTTCAAATTTTTCTTGGGATATGTAAATAGGAAATGGTTGTTTTTCTTCATATCCAAATACATTGATATTAATATTATTCTGTTTCTCAATTTTATTATACTGTTTTTGATTGACTGGAAATTCAATTCCTGAGTAATTCAACTTTTCAATAAATTCTTTATCACATTTTTTTAATTCTCTGTGGGTATTTTTCTTGGGGTTTCAAATGTCTGATGTGACACCACCTAAAGCATTCATTATCCTCATTTTTCATATTTATCAATCCCTTTGCACTGTTTCTGAGTTCTTGTGGTAGTTTAATGTATGAAGAGCCTCTCATTGGTTGATATTTTACTATGTTAATATAATGATTATCAACCGATTTAACAGTCCAACCAGACCCTTCAGATATCCATTGAGCTATCTTATTCAAGATTTGCTGTTTTGACAATTGTAGTGATTTAGTAATTTCTAGATTATTTATGATTGTTTGAGCTAGACTGTTGAAATATGCGGTCTTATACACTATTTCTCCGTCTGACATTTTTGTAAATGTTACCTCTTAAACGTTTCAACAAATTTCAGTCCTTTCATCGATGTTAATATGTTTCTAAGCTGGTATTCAATACCATTTCTAGTGTTTTGTAGTTGAACTAATGGGTCTTTATCGTTTTTAATTGTGATTTCATAGGATTTAGTATAACCTTTTAGAGCTTTGTCTGTTTGCTCTATTTTAGTTCTTGGAGCAGGAACTGGTTTTTCTGCAACTGACTTTTTAGTTCTAGGTGCTGGAACTGGTTTATCCCTGAATTCCAATGGTGGAAGAATTATACTGTTTTCATAATCTTGAACCATTTGATTTACACTCTTACGAGGTGCTGGCACTGGTTTGTAAGTTCTTGGTGTTGGAACTGGTTTGGTATCATCTACCACAATACTTTTAGGCTTCTTATTCTGTTGCTTTAAAAGCAATTTGATGAGTTCTGATTTACTAAGTTTCTCAAGATCACTCTTGTTCATTTTATATACTATAGTATAGATAATTCTTTATATGTATTCAGTTGGTGCGTTTAAGTATGGTTGAGAATTTAAGTGATCCAATCATGGATCCATTAAACTATATGTTTCTTAGTTTTCATGGTGTGTTTCAATGATCAAATCATGGATCCTCCTATTAATATTATCTATATGTTTATTCGTTTTCAAATGACAGAATTTTCCAGCAAGCGAGTAGTTGATATTGTTATTGCATACACGGCAATACCACTCTTTATTTAACATATAACGAGTTTTGGATCTTTTAATAGCTTCTTTTTTGGCTTCTTGGGTGTGGTATATAGGCGGTCTGCCTCGACCTCTCTTGACATTCTGATTTTCCATTTCTATATAATACTATAGATATTCTTTTAAATAGTTTGCATTGATGCGTTTAAATATAGCCAGAAACATTAATATTTTTGGCTACCAATGAATAGCGAATGCAAAGATATAAATATCTCAGAAATTTCTGGGATACTTGTAAATAGTAACATCTCTTTAAAACAATTTTTTATATCCCTTTAAATCCCTGATTAGTGCTCTAATGTTACTGATTGTATTTTTTAAACCCATATGCCCTGAATCAGATGAATATTTCTACATCTTTCCAAATCCGCGTTGCTGCTAGTAGATGAGAACCGCCGATACCGGTGCAATCCTCGGCCACCTTAATTTTAACGTAAAAATCATTGATTCTTCCCTTTCAATCCAGCACAACTGTTTCCACTTTCTTTCCCTCATTTCTCACGTAATATCAAATCCCCCAAAAACTCCACACGTTTCACTTCTAAATTTTTCCCATGATTTCCCACACAACTTCATTTTTTCTTCCAGTCTCTCACATCCCCTCAAATCTCCACAAACATTTCCAAGTTCCATTTCCCATTGTTCCCTTCAATTCCCCACATTTCCACCAATTGCAACATGTTTCACCAATTGCAACATGTTACATATGTTTTTCGTCAATTTCGAATACGTTTGAATTAAGGTGGCCTCGGATTCCACCGGTATCGGCGGTTCTCATCTACTATTCCCTGGAGGAAAAAAAATTCTCTCAAAAAGCTGCACTTTCTCTCAATCTCCAATGCCCCCTCGCAAACGTGTTAATTCCATTCTCCAACACCACCAACTTGTCGTCAAGACAACGCAATCTTCTCCATTGTTTCTGTGAAAAGATGATGTTGTCTGCTGCGAATCACATTTTGCTTTCGAATTTCATTTCCTTCTTCTTTCAAGCACTTCATGAAGTTTTCAAACCGCAACTGCTTTTTGATTACACATTTCTTCACTCCTTTTACTTTCTTTTCTTCTTTTCCTTCATCCAGCAGGAAAGCATAAAGTTTTGGCCTCAATGCTACAAACTCTTTTATGATTTTCCCACCACATTCATCTTTCATCAACCTAATCTTTTTCTTGTTTTCTTTCACAATTGACAGCCCGTTCAAAACAGCGGGATGATCTTTGGGAAAGTCATTTACGTCGAAACGCTCTTTCACATCATCCGCAATGTCAGCAAAGAAATCATCTGTTCCAATTTCATAAACCAGCGAATCTGTATCCGTGTAAAGAACTTGGAGATCTTTCCACTTTTCCTTCGCATAATTATAGTGAAAGTCATACATCAAAGTTTTCGATAAATCCAGGATGGACATTCCCACATAAACTGGTTTATTCATAACAATCTGAGTTTTCCTCATCTTTACCGCAATCAGAAATTCATCAAAAATTTGCAAATCAGCAAAGTTTGGCTTGTTAACCAGTTTCTCTGCTCTTTCAGCATCTTTCACCAATTCAATGCAAACTCTCTTTCGCACATTCTCCATTGTCTTCCCGAAAACTGAATTATTCATCAACTTGAAGAACTCTTTTTCAAATGCATTCTTCGCGTTCATTATCAATTTCGTGTTTTTGTCAATGTATGATTTCATAAATGCTTCTTCCCGAAAAGCAATTCCTTTTCTCACTTTTTTCAGTTTCATTCCCAGGGAAAGATAAAGTTTCAAATTTTCTCCATGCAGGACCATGTTTTTCTTCTCTCTCAGATTTTGAGTCAACTTCCACACTCCACCCAGCTTCAAACTTTCTGGGGCCATAGGAAAATCATTGTGTGAATCATGCAATTCCTCTGGGTATTCCAAATCAACTTCCAGAATGCATCCCACACCTTTTCCATCAACAAATTCCCTCCAATCCGACAATTCATCTTCCTTCATCCATCTGAAGCCCCCAACTGGAAGAGGCTTTGACATTGCCCATCCATAAAGGTTATTTGCGTCCAGATAAACAATGAATTTGGAGGGTGATGCTTCATCAAAATCTTCCATGAATTTGTTATTTGCCCTTGCGTGCCTCTTGAATGCATTGGAATTTCCGCCTCTCATTCCTCTTTCAATCATCAGCAGCATGTCCACATCATTCAACAATTCCAATTTTACCCCTGTGATTTTCAACATCGCATTCCACGCCATCCCAGGGGTCGTGAAGAACTGGGCAGGATCCAGTTTATAATTTGCTTTACAAAGTTTTCTGAAGTTTTCAACAACATCTGCCAGCAGCAAAACATCCGTTTTCAGATAGAGATCATGGAATTCTCCCATGTTGGACATGCCAAATCTTTTCCAGACGTCTTTAGCATGCTGCCAGTCTGCATCGCCAATTCCTGCTTGATTCAAACTGGAGAAGAAATCTTCTTTTCCTGGCAGTTCTTCACCAAACTTTTCAAATGAGTCCATGAATTCATATGGATAGACTCCTTTTCTCATGAGAACATCCATGTGTTTTCCATGTTTTTTCGTTTGTTCAAGCAACGTGTCAACTGGGGAAAAACAAGGTTCATCAATCAACAAGCAATTTTGACATTTCCCGCATTGTCCAATGATTTTCTCATTTGTTTTCAAACAATCCCCAGGTTTGCAAGACTCACATTTCCCGCAAGCTGTCAAGTTGCCAATCAATTTTTCCAGGGAAAAAGCCATGAATTTAAACGAATCCAAACATCGGATTTCATGCTTCACAACAATTTCTTTTCCGTCCAAAGTCTTTTCCCGTTTCAATTCAAACTTCAGGGAGAAGGAGATATATTTCTCCTCATTGTTGGGGATGCATTGAACATCCAAGACTTCCTCCAATGTACCCAAAGCTCGCACGAAAAGATGTGAGTCATAGTTTGCCAGGTTGTGGAAAAATACGGGGGTGAATTTTGGTCTTTGAAATGCTCGATTGTAAGAGCGGTGAGCAGCTCCCCTGAATTTTCCAGTGAAATGGCAGTGATCTCGCACTTTCATCTTTTCCCCCTCTTTTTCAAATTCACCCTGGCACAACCAGCAACATGTTGCCTGATTGAATTTTTTCCATTTTTTTCGGGAGAGGGGAATCATTTTCTTCTGTTTCAATTCCAGCTGTGCCTTTTTCACTTCCTCAATGAGTTTTCTGATGAATTCTTTGGGAAGTTCTGACGATTCTTTTTCATTTCCAGCTCGTTTCAACACAGGCTCCATTTCCAAAAACGGGGAAACCAAATGAAACGCAAATCCACAGGGAAGATGCTCCTGCATTTTTTGAGTCTTTCGCATCCTCCCTCCATCCTCCACAGGTTTCAAAATCGATTCAAAATCAGCATAACCCACAACTGGAACATGAATCATCTTTGAGAAGTTGCTGAAAGAACATTCACCTTCAGGCATCACAATCTTTGCTGCTTCAAATTCAACGCAGGTGCTTCGGTGTTTTCTCAGGCTTTCCTCGCTGGGAAATGAATTGATGCATCTCTTACAGAAGAATCTTTGATGCCCAGGTTTTGAAACTTGCGATCCAGCCAAGCGAGAAAAGTTTTTCACGATGCAGAAATGGCTTTTAAACTCATTTGTCAACAGCAACAAGTCAACATGTTTCTCCTTTTCTTCATCCGTTACCTTCAGGGGGAAAAGCTTTCCATCCCACCCAAAGACATTCACTGAAATGTCATTCCGCTTTTCAAATTTCCCAATATCTGCCAAAGTCGTTGGAAACCCAATTCCACTCCAATCAAGCTTTTCAGCTTGTTTTCTCAGCAAACGTGTGATTCTTTCAGGATTTTGCACTACCATATGTGTTGCTCTTGTCATGCACCATTTGAAACACATCTCATCTCCGTTTTGCATATTCACCACAGCATTCTTATTTGCCACTTCTTTTGGAAGAGGAATGTATGAAGATCCACCCAATGGGTTCCATCGGATTATATGAATTTCCAATCTGATAACTCTTTCAAACACCCAAGTACTTCCTCTTCGATTGAAAGTCTACAAGTTGACCATCATTTCTCTCCCCATTTCATCAAACAATTCACCAGCGTCAGTTCCTTCCAAATTTCTTTTCATGTTTGAATGGAGAAAGGGTGTTTCTTCAATCATTGTTCCATCCATCAAATCAGGCTTCACCAGCAGACACACCAACACGCATTTGATTTTGGTTTGTCGATTTTGCTTGATCAACTCAACCACATCCCCCCTCACTCGCCGGAGAAAATTTTGTGGAGTTGGTGAATCATCTCCTTGGATGACCAGTTGTCTTGCAAATCCTCTTAAAGCGGATTTTCTTTCTTCAACAACAAATTGACGACTCCGCAATTCAGCAATCTGCTTCTTCAATCTTTCCACCGCGGGATTGGATCTTCTCCGAATATCAACATCATCCACACTTTCCAGCCAATTCGTCCAATCGACAACAGTTTCCACATTTTGTTCAATCGCTCTGGGAATGGCTCTGGAAGGAAAATCTCTTCTTTCCGGAATCAAAATAGGAACAGGAATTTTTTTTATTTCTTGAATCTAGGAGGGTTTTCGGGGCTTTGAAAATCCTTGGGGTGCTGGGATATCCTCTCTTTCTCGGTCTTTCAGGTTGCGATTCTTCCCAAAGTTCCATCAATTCGGCTTTGGACATTCGGGAGAACCCAACAATTCCTTCTTCACGAGCCCAATTTTTCAATTCTCGCGAATTCATTTTATTTGGTAAAACCAAAAAAAATATTTTCCCAAATAAAATGAAGTTTTCGATTCAGGAAGAAGGAAAAGAAAAACAGATTTTTTACACATTCAAAGAAGCCAGCCAGCAAACAGGAATTCCAATTTCCAACATTTGGCGAGTTCTCAAAAGAGAAAACAAAACATTCAAAAGGAAAGATGGAAAAGTTTTTTTCATTCAGGAAGAAATGACAGATAAACCCTTTCTCCAAGTTGATGGTGAAGATATTTTTGATTATGATGAACTAGAAAAGTTTGGAATTTCAAGCCAAGTTTTCCTCAACCAAATCCTCAAGAAGAAAAAGCATTTTCTTGATTCGGAGGAAATCACTCACCTTATCACATGGAAATCTCCTGAATTTGATTTTCTCATTGATACATTGAGGAAAAATCAAAGGACTGAAAAAATCATTCAAAAGAACAAAAAGAAATCAAGGCCAAAAATAACCAGAAATCACAATTCAATTTTTGCAAATCACAAAGACTTGGTGGACCTCATGGAAAAAAGTTTGAATTTTTTCTCTTTTGGAGAGAAAATGTCAAGTGAAAACAAATCCACTCCTCAGCAAGAGGCAGAAAAAATTCAAGAGGAAATCGTTTGGGAAAAAGCGTGTGACGCAGAAAGAAACTTTCAAAAAGCGGTTGACATGGCAACTGGTTTTCTCCCAGTCCGAACGGAAGAGGATCTCAAGTTCATGGAGAAATGGATTTTCGCGATTTAATTCATTTTTTTGTCTCACCCAAGAAAATGAATCCCGCGAAAATATCTATCCCCGACTGCTCTCTCGACAACCCCGTGAAAAAAATCTTCCGGAAAAATCTCTTTCTGTCTCCTCCCATGCCTTCACAATGACAACCGGCTCCAAGTGAAACTCAAAACCAAATTCAAGATTTTTCCTCATGAAGGAAATTCTTTCTCTTTGGGAATCACTCTTCCAGACGAAAACATTAAATTTTTCAAAGATCTGGAAAAACATCTCAACTCTGCTGCAATGAAAAAGAAGCAGGCAATCAAAGAGATCGGCCCGTCTTTTGCCCGATTTCAGGAGGGAGATTTTGTTCTCGTGAAAACCGACAAATCCGAGCAGGAAAAGATTTATGCCAAAATTTATCCCTCCAAACTCCCAAAAACGGATTTCTCTTGTCGATTTTGGGAGTTATGCGATGATGGGAAGAAAAAACCCATTCTGAAACAGAAAGAACTCATTGGCATGCCTCTCCGCGGGCAAGTTGTCTTTTCCATCAAGCACCTTTTCTGTGGAAATGTGAAAGCGCTCACATGCATTGTGGACGAAGTTTTGGTGGAAGAAATGGTGCAGGCTGCCTCGGCATTCGATGAGTTTGAGGACAAGAATGAGGAGGATGAAGTTTGAGATGAAAATTAATTCTGCCTGAATTAATTTTCAAAATCCATTTCCGGAAGGAAGATGAATTTTCAGGGGGCGAAACATTTGTCACCCCCCCCCCCCCCCCCCCCTGAAAATTCTGTTTGAAATTCACTTTTGTTGAAGTTGAATCAGATTTTCTGCTCGAAATCACGGAAAAGGTGCCAATGGTGGGATTGATGATTTTGTCAATTAGATCTTTTTCTCCAGAATTATAAAATTCAGAATTTATATTTTTTTATCTCCGACAACATCCATCATGGACGGATTTCAACTATCAAGGGGTAATAGTTACGCTGTTTTTTAGGGTAAATATTTGTTTGTTCCCCAAGTTTTTTGATTTTGACAAATAATTTGACCATCTCAATTTTCCCAGGAGAGAGAAATTCTCCTCCAAAATAACAGAATTTCACTCCAGATTTGAGATCCACTCCGGGAATTATTTTCAGAATCTGCTCCGGGAATTATTTTCAGATCTGCTTCGGAAAATAATTTTCAGAATCTTCTCCGGAAAATAATTTTCAGATCCACTCCGGAAAATAATTTTCAGATCCACTCCGGAAAATAATTTTCAGAATCTGCTCCGGGAATTATTTTTCAGGATCCACTCCGGAAAATAATTTTCAGATCTGCTCCGGAAAATAATTTTCAGATCCACTCCGGAAAATAATTTTCAGAATCTGCTCCGGGAAATAATTTTGAGTTTCGACCCCAGAAAATAATTTTGAGTTTCGGCCCCAGAAAATAATTTTGAGTTCGGTCCGGGAATTATTTTTCAGATCCACTCCGGAAAATAATTTTCAGAATCTGCTCCGGGAATTATTTTCAGATCTGCTTCGGAAAATAATTTTCAGAATCTTCTCCGGGAATTATTTTCAGAATCTGCTCCGGAAAATAATTTTCAGATCCACTCCGGAAAATAATTTTCAGAATCTGCTCCGGGAATTATTTTTCAGGATCCACTCCGGAAAATAATTTTCAGATCTGCTCCGGAAAATAATTTTCAGATCCACTCCGGAAAAAAATTTTCAGAATCTGCTACGGGAAATAATTTTGAGTTTCGACCCCAGAAAATAATTTTGAGTTTCGGCCCCAGAAAATAATTTTGAGTTCGGTCCGGGAATTATTTTTCAGATCCACTCCGGAAAATAATTTTCAGAATCTGCTCCGGGAATTATTTTCAGATCTGCTTCGGAAAATAATTTTCAGAATCTTCTCCGGGAATTATTTTCAGAATCTGCTCCGGAAAATAATTTTCAGATCCACTCCGGAAAATAATTTTCAGAATCTGCTCCGGGAATTATTTTTCAGGATCCACTCCGGAAAATAATTTTCAGATCTGCTCCGGAAAATAATTTTCAGATCCACTCCGGAAAATAATTTTCAGAATCTGCTCCGGGAAATAATTTTGAGTTTCGACCCCAGAAAATAATTTTGAGTTTCGGCCCCAGAAAATAATTTTGAGTTCGGTCCGGGAATTATTTTTCAGATCCACTCCGGAAAATAATTTTCAGAATCTGCTCCGGGAATTATTTTCAGATCTGCTCCGGAAAATAATTTTCAGAATCTTCTCCGGGAATTATTTTCAGAATCTGCTCCGGAAAATAATTTTCAGATCCACTCCGGAAAATAATTTTCAGAATCTGCTCCGGAAAATAATTTTCAGAATCTTCTCCGGGAATTATTTTCAGAATCTGCTCCAGGAATTATTTTCAGAATCTTCTCCAGGAATTATTTTCAGAATCTGCTCCGGAAAATAATTTTCAGAATCTTCTCCGGGAATTATTTTTTGAGTTCGGCCCCAGAAAATAATTCAGAATCTGCTCCGGAAAATAATTCAGAATCTGCTCCGGGAATTGAAATCTGGAGTGAAATTCTGTTATTTTGGAGGAGAATTTCTCTCTCCTGGGAAAATTGAGATGGTCAAATTATTTGTCAAAATCAAAAAACTTGGGGAACAAACAAATATTTCTCCTAAAAACAGCATATTTATTTCCCCTTGTTAGTTGAAATCCGTCAATGACAGATGTTGCCGGGGGATATGAAAAATAAAAAATGAATTTTATAATTCTGATCGAATTTTTTTTATTTTACTCCATCAACTAAAATGTGGGTGCTGATTGACAATATCTCCAAAGAAAGAGTCAGGAAAAGATTTCCATCGCAGGCCGCTTTGGCGAGATTTATGAACTTGTCTTCCCAGACTCTCAACAAAGCGGTGAAAGAAGGGCGAACTGTTCTCCCCTTCGAAGGCCGAGACGTTCAAGTTGTGGAACAAGTTTTTGCTAGATTTGAGGTTCGAGATTCTCCCAGAGGGGCAGTTTTGGGAACATTTGCAACCAAAGCTGATGTGGCAAAGTGGATTGGTGTGAGCCGCCAGGCGATTTCTGCTGCCTTCGCTCGATTTTGCTCCTGGGACGAGCGGACTGTCGTGAAAGATGGGCGGAAAATCTATCTCTTCCAGAGTTTTGATAAAGGCCCTATGACAAATCCTTGGACAGAAGACGCAAAACCAACTCCAAAGAATGAACATGCAATAGCCGTTCACGTCACTTCCGATTTATCCGACGCCATTTATCCCAGTATTGCCTCAGCCACAAAGGACTTGAAAATCGATCCCAGAACAATTTCTTCTGCGCTGGCTAGTGGAAAAAAAAAACAGTTTCCGCCGAAGAAGTGATGGACGGGAATTCCAAGTAAAACGAGTGCCAAAGCCAACTCCAGTATCTCTTCCTCCCAAACAAGTTCATCCACCCTTGAAACCGGGAGAAGCGCTGCCAAAACCGCCTCCGGAGGAACGAGGAATAGATTTAGAAAGGAATTGGCAGCGAATTTTAGCGCAATATCCTGGTTTCACTCCCGGGGAAGAATTTGAGGAGATTAAAGCGGGAGAAGCTGACAAGATTGTTTTCTGTAATTTGCATACGTGTTTTTGCTTCATCTACGAGGATATACTCGATTATGCTGCCTATTTCATGGATAATAGTTATGAATTCCCCACTATAGATGAAACTATAGACAATCTCTCCAAAGGGCAATGGTCTTTCGAGGCGAAACCAACTCCATGGCGAAAGCAGAAATGGCGCCGAGTCACTTTCGTCAAAAACAAGTAAGTTATCTTTTCATTTCCCAGAAATGAAAAATCACTCCCGGCTCACTCCCTTCGGTCGTTCACTCAAATCGACTTTCCCAGTCCTTCTCAAACTTCTCCAAATCCAACCCCAAATCAATCACAATCCCATCAATCGCTTCCATTGAAAACAAAAATTCAGCTCGATGAAAATTTCCTCCCCGCAAAGCGAAGCGCAAATCACTCAATGTTTTCTCGTAGGTGGTGAACGCGAACTTCGCCATCTCAATTTTGCTTTTCTAGTTCTTCAACTCATTTGCTGTTTTCAAGACTAATCCTGCTCCTGAAATCACTCCCAACACGATTGGATTGAGAGTTGCTGCCCCAGCAATCGTCCCTATTGCAACCAAACCGGAAGAGGTCAAATTTATGAGCAGATTCATTTTCTTGAATCGACCATGCGCTCGTTTCAGGCACCAAAATCTTTTGTGATAAAATCGAAAAAGTTTTTTGATCTCTTCCAGTTCTTCTTCCCGAATTGCGGGGTGGATGTGATTGAAAGTAAAGATGCTTTGTTTTCGCTTCGCTCGCTTCATTTTTCAGGGAGAAATCATTTTTCAATCATGCCTATCTTGTTTCAAAAACCAGTGAAAGATAAACTGCCTCATTCAACCCGATCGCCAGGTCATCTTGAGGGGAAAAAGAAACATTAGTCATGCTTGGGATTTCAATTCCACCTCTAATATTGTATTTCAAGCTTCTGCTTCTATTTCCAGTCCAGGTTCTTTCAAATTTACGGTTATTCACTGACATGGAGAAAGTCAGATCAATCTTTGGGACATTCGTTATTGAGGCATGAAATAACCCCACTTCCACCAGTTTTGTTTTCATTGGGAAGAAAAGAAACCTCGAGGTGCTGCCGATGAATAAAAATTTATTGCTATCATCATTTTTTTCGAAAGACGCCGGTTTCCACAATTCTACTCCCAGACAAGTTGTGGCCATTCAAATCCAAGTCAGTCTCCATGACCATCTTCCCCGCTTGGAAAACGAAAGAGGAATCATAAACGCTGCTTTCAACATCAGGTTGAGAACCTGCCACGCCATATATGATCAACTTTGCGGATCCTCCTGCAGCTGACTGGGCAGTTCCTCGCCATTTCAAATCCAGGAAAATAAATTCAGGTGGAGTGATCTCCCATTTATGCATGTGGATGATGGAACGGGTATAAGTGGAAAACTTCTTTGTTGATTGTTGATTGATATTCAGACTTGTGCTCACAACGTCGACGCTCACGCCATCCATTGACGCGGGGAAGAATTCAATGCAAATCGTGTATTCTCCGTCTGGGAGTTTGAACATATTGAATCCAAGTCTCCCAGAGTATTCATTAAAAAGATCTTTTGTGATTTGCAAGTCATACGCCTTCTTGTTGAAAAGATGCGGCGAATTTGGAAAATCAGTTATCCCAGTCACTGTCATATGATGTTCAGAGCTGGATTCATCCACATTTTCCATGAGATAGCGGAATGCGTCCTTCGGGTGAGAGGTTGACGTGATATGCGATTCATTTACGTATTTTTTGATCTTCTCTTCTAATTCTATCGTGTGGACTACCACACCTCCTATCGCATTATCCACATAAGATTTTGACGTGGGTTGATGCTTCAGAGTTGGCGCTGCAATATTGTTGATTTGTTGCGAATTCATATCCAGGTTTCCGGTCATTGTTCCACCTTCCAACGAAAGCTTTTTCCCAGCTGCGTCATCCACATATCTTTTATTTGCGCCTTGGTCGGCAACTTCGGGATCTTTCACGTTAAAAATGGTGTGATTTCCCATATCCAAAGCCGTCTCCATTGGAAACGTCTCTTTGCGGCTGAGAAAGACATTCTTGACGTCATTATAAGAAACCAGGTTGTTATAATGCGCTCCCAAATCATGCCATGTTTGTTGTTTTGAGTTTTTCACGTTGAAAAGTTCTTTCAAATCCAAGTCCTTCGTGACATCATGAGTGTGAGCCGGAGCAGCAGGGTGGAATTTTTTCAGAGTGACCATATTCACCGCTGACAAATCCTGGTTTTCATCAGTGTCCAGATTGACGATCAATTTGCGATTCATTTCAATTCCGCCGGGGTTGATGAGTTTTTGTCCCTGAGATCAAGATCCCCAGTCATATGCGAGGAACCATCAACCTGCAGGAGAGAATCTGCCCGCAATTGCGTTGCAAGCGTGTCAACTTGATGCTTTGTGATTGCATCCGAATTCCCCGTTCCTTCAGCGACATTGGTCATTTTTTTTGTTTTGAAGATCGAAGTCACCTGAAGGCGTCAGCTTGAAACCAACGCCTGGCAGTCCATCTTTTCCATCTCGTCCCGCGCCATGCGCGCGAGTGCTTGTTTCAGAAAGCAGTCCATTTGAATAACTCATTTTAAATGCTTTCATCAAAGTTTTTGGCAATGAATTTCCTCGGCTTATCCACATACAGGAAAGAGAAGGGCTGCGCCGTTGCTTTCCGATAATCTTCTTTGCTGACATTGTTTTCCCTGCAGATCGCTGCAATTTCTTTGTTGCTGGGGAATTCAAAGATGCAAAAATGCGAACAATTCAGGCGGATATCTTTTGGTGTTCCGAAATAACTTTGCGAAAGATAAATCACAGAGCAATTGCGGTGTCTGCCCTGAATGAAATAATCAATCAATGGCTTTTGGTTCTTTTCGGAAACAAAATCATCGAAAACAACCAGCTTTTGATTCTCCCCTGTCAATTCAGAAACTGGGATGATTTCATCCGGGGATGCTTCCACGACGTCATACCCAGCTTCTTTGCTGATTGGGCGAAATGTTTTCAGCAGATGCTGATATTTAGCTTGGTCAAGATTTTTCGCATAGAGGAAAATTTTATCGTAGAAGAGCAGGCGGAAAATCATATCCAGGAGAACATTTGTTTTCCCCGATCCTGAAGGGCCACAGATCAACATTCTGAAAGTTCGATCCGGCATGAACGGGTGAAGTTGTTTGAAATTTGTGATTGGGTCCTGGCAATCATAATTTGGGATTTTCATTTTATTGATGAACATTATGTTCTACATCTTGTTCTACATCTTGTTCTAAATCTTGTTCTACATCTTGTTCTACATCTTGTTCTTCTCCCAAATTTGTGTTTCTGGGATATAAAATGAGTTTATTGAAATGGCAAGAAATGGCCAAAAGCAAATCTGCTTTGGGCAAAAAAATCAACTTTGTTCACAATGCTATAACCCAAAAAAAGTTGGGTGAAGAGACAAGTCAAATCGGACTTGAAAAAATGTTCAAACCAGTCACATCGAAACTGGATGAGGTGATTGAGTCGAATTTGGGGCCACTGCCTAAAATTCGGAAAAAGAAAGTTGGAAAAGCCAAACTGGAAGAGATTATCTCCCCGAAGTCGACCCATTTGAAGATATGGATGCCGAAGGCTTGTTTGATGAGGCCGTTCCATCCCAAACAAAGAAACAAATTCCAGCAGCTCCTCCAAGTTATGAAGAAGTTGCGAAAGAGATAGGGGAAGATCCACCTGAATATGAAGAAGACGACTCTCCCGATTATGCTCTTGCGCCGGGCGATGAAGTGGAAGAGGAAAAAGGAGATGAAGCCAATCAGATATTGGATAGCTTGGACCTCACGAATTATGATACTGCGGAGAAAACTCTCAGTGAACCAAATGTCTCATCAGCGAAGAAAATCAAATATCTCAATGATCTTGTGACCATTGCAAACTTCAGAAGCAATCAGTTGAAAGGGTTTAAATCATCTTTCACCAAAAAATGGCAGAAAGGGGAAATAACGGAAGAGCAAAAGAATTGGCAACATAGCAGAATACACCGCTCATCCCGAATTTTGAGTGAATACATAAAGCATTATAAAACGAAAGCGAACTAGAAAAGTTTGGAATTTCAAGCCAAGTTTTCCTCAACCAAATCCTCAAGAAGAAAAAGCATTTTCTTGATTCGGAGGAAATCACTCACCTTATCACATGGAAATCTCCTGAATTTGATTTTCTCATTGATACATTGAGGAAAAATCAAAGGACTGAAAAAATCATTCAAAAGAACAAAAAGAAATCAAGGCCAAAAATAACCAGAAATCACAATTCAATTTTTGCAAATCACAAAGACTTGGTGGACCTCATGGAAAAAAGTTTGAATTTTTTCTCTTTTGGAGAGAAAATGTCAAGTGAAAACAAATCCACTCCTCAGCAAGAGGCAGAAAAAATTCAAGAGGAAATCGTTTGGGAAAAAGCGTGTGACGCAGAAAGAAACTTTCAAAAAGCGGTTGACATGGCAACTGGTTTTCTCCCAGTCCGAACGGAAGAGGATCTCAAGTTCATGGAGAAATGGATTTTCGCGATTTAATTCATTTTTTTGTCTCACCCAAGAAAATGAATCCCGCGAAAATATCTATCCCCGACTGCTCTCTCGACAACCCCGTGAAAAAAATCTTCCGGAAAAATCTCTTTCTGTCTCCTCCCATGCCTTCACAATGACAACCGGCTCCAAGTGAAACTCAAAACCAAATTCAAGATTTTTCCTCATGAAGGAAATTCTTTCTCTTTGGGAATCACTCTTCCAGACGAAAACATTAAATTTTTCAAAGATCTGGAAAAACATCTCAACTCTGCTGCAATGAAAAAGAAGCAGGCAATCAAAGAGATCGGCCCGTCTTTTGCCCGATTTCAGGAGGGAGATTTTGTTCTCGTGAAAACCGGGAATTATTTTCAGATCTGCTTCGGAAAATAATTTTCAGAATCTTCTCCGGGAATTATTTTCAGAATCTGCTCCGGAAAATAATTTTCAGATCCACTCCGGAAAATAATTTTCAGAATCTGCTCCGGGAATTATTTTTCAGGATCCACTCCGGAAAATAATTTTCAGATCTGCTCCGGAAAATAATTTTCAGATCCACTCCGGAAAATAATTTTCAGAATCTGCTCCGGGAAATAATTTTGAGTTTCGACCCCAGAAAATAATTTTGAGTTTCGGCCCCAGAAAATAATTTTGAGTTCGGTCCGGGAATTATTTTTCAGATCCACTCCGGAAAATAATTTTCAGAATCTGCTCCGGGAATTATTTTCAGATCTGCTCCGGAAAATAATTTTCAGAATCTTCTCCGGGAATTATTTTTTGAGTTCGGCCCCAGAAAATAATTCAGAATCTGCTCCGGAAAATAATTCAGAATCTGCTCCGGGAATTGAAATCTGGAGTGAAATTCTGTTATTTTGGAGGAGAATTTCTCTCTCCTGGGAAAATTGAGATGGTCAAATTATTTGTCAAAATCAAAAAACTTGGGGAACAAACAAATATTTCTCCAGATGTTGCCGGGGGATATGAAAAATAAAAAATGAATTTTATAATTCTGATCGAATTTTTTTTATTTTACTCCATCAACTAAAATGTGGGTGCTGATTGACAATATCTCCAAAGAAAGAGTCAGTAAAAGATTTCCATCGCAGGCCGCTTTGGCGAGATTTATGAACTTGTCTTCCCAGACTCTCAACAAAGCGGTGAAAGAAGGGCGAACTGTTCTCCCCTTCGAAGGCCGAGACGTTCAAGTTGTGGAACAAGTTTTTGCTAGATTTGAGGTTCGAGATTCTCCCAGAGGGGCAGTTTTGGGAACATTTGCAACCAAAGCTGATGTGGCAAAGTGGATTGGTGTGAGCCGCCAGGCGATTTCTGCTGCCTTCGCTCGATTTTGCTCCTGGGACGAGCGGACTGTCGTGAAAGATGGGCGGAAAATCTATCTCTTCCAGAGTTTTGATAAAGGCCCTATGACAAATCCTTGGACAGAAGACGCAAAACCAACTCCAAAGAATGAACATGCAATAGCCGTTCACGTCACTTCCGATTTATCCGACGCCATTTATCCCAGTATTGCCTCAGCCACAAAGGACTTGAAAATCGATCCCAGAACAATTTCTTCTGCGCTGGCTAGTGGAAAAAACAGTTTCCGCCGAAGAAGTGATGGACGGGAATTCCAAGTAAAACGAGTGCCAAAGCCAACTCCAGTATCTCTTCCTCCCAAACAAGTTCATCCACCCTTGAAACCGGGAGAAGCGCTGCCAAAACCGCCTCCGGAGGAACGAGGAATAGATTTAGAAAGGAATTGGCAGCGAATTTTAGCGCAATATCCTGGTTTCACTCCCGGGGAAGAATTTGAGGAGATTAAAGCGGGAGAAGCTGACAAGATTGTTTTCTGTAATTTGCATACGTGTTTTTGCTTCATCTACGAGGATATACTCGATTATGCCGCCTATTTCATGGATAATAGTTATGAATTCCCCACTATAGATGAAACTATAGACAATCTCTCCAAAGGGCAATGGTCTTTCGAGGCGAAACCAACTCCATGGCGAAAGCAGAAATGGCGCCGAGTCACTTTCGTCAAAAACAAGTAAGTTATCTTTTCATTTCCCAGAAATGAAAAATCACTCCCGGCTCACTCCCTTCGGTCGTTCACTCAAATCGACTTTCCCAGTCCTTCTCAAACTTCTCCAAATCCAACCCCAAATCAATCACAATCCCATCAATCGCTTCCATTGAAAACAAAAATTCAGCTCGATGAAAATTTCCTCCCCGCAAAGCGAAGCGCAAATCACTCAATGTTTTCTCGTAGGTGGTGAACGCGAACTTCGCCATCTCAATTTTGCTTTTCTAGTTCTTCAACTCATTTGCTGTTTTCAAGACTAATCCTGCTCCTGAAATCACTCCCAACACGATTGGATTGAGAGTTGCTGCCCCAGCAATCGTCCCTATTGCAACCAAACCGGAAGAGGTCAAATTTATGAGCAGATTCATTTTCTTGAATCGACCATGCGCTCGTTTCAGGCACCAAAATCTTTTGTGATAAAATCGAAAAAGTTTTTTGATCTCTTCCAGTTCTTCTTCCCGAATTGCGGGGTGGATGTGATTGAAAGTAAAGATGCTTTGTTTTCGCTTCGCTCGCTTCATTTTTCAGGGAGAAATCATTTTTCAATCATGCCTATCTTGTTTCAAAAACCAGTGAAAGATAAACTGCCTCATTCAACCCGATCGCCAGGTCATCTTGAGGGGAAAAAGAAACATTAGTCATGCTTGGGATTTCAATTCCACCTCTAATATTGTATTTCAAGCTTCTGCTTCTATTTCCAGTCCAGGTTCTTTCAAATTTACGGTTATTCACTGACATGGAGAAAGTCAGATCAATCTTTGGGACATTCGTTATTGAGGCATGAAATAACCCCACTTCCACCAGTTTTGTTTTCATTGGGAAGAAAAGAAACCTCGAGGTGCTGCCGATGAATAAAAATTTATTGCTATCATCATTTTTTTCGAAAGACGCCGGTTTCCACAATTCTACTCCCAGACAAGTTGTGGCCATTCAAATCCAAGTCAGTCTCCATGACCATCTTCCCCGCTTGGAAAACGAAAGGGGAATCATAAACGCTGCTTTCAACATCAGGTTGAGAACCTGCCACGCCATATATGATCAACTTTGCGGATCCTCCTGCAGCTGACTGGGCAGTTCCTCGCCATTTCAAATCCAGGAAAATAAATTCAGGTGGAGTGATCTCCCATTTATGCATGTGGATGATGGAACGGGTATAAGTGGAAAACTTCTTTGTTGATTGTTGATTGATATTCAGACTTGTGCTCACAACGTCGACGCTCACGCCATCCATTGACGCGGGGAAGAATTCAATGCAAATCGTGTATTCTCCGTCTGGGAGTTTGAACATATTGAATCCAAGTCTCCCAGAGTATTCATTAAAAAGATCTTTTGTGATTTGCAAGTCATACGCCTTCTTGTTGAAAAGATGCGGCGAATTTGGAAAATCAGTTATCCCAGTCACTGTCATATGATGTTCAGAGCTGGATTCATCCACATTTTCCATGAGATAGCGGAATGCGTCCTTCGGGTGAGAGGTTGACGTGATATGCGATTCATTTACGTATTTTTTGATCTTCTCTTCTAATTCTATCGTGTGGACTACCACACCTCCTATCGCATTATCCACATAAGATTTTGACGTGGGTTGATGCTTCAGAGTTGGCGCTGCAATATTGTTGATTTGTTGCGAATTCATATCCAGGTTTCCGGTCATTGTTCCACCTTCCAACGAAAGCTTTTTCCCAGCTGCGTCATCCACATATCTTTTATTTGCGCCTTGGTCGGCAACTTCGGGATCTTTCACGTTAAAAATGGTGTGATTTCCCATATCCAAAGCCGTCTCCATTGGAAACGTCTCTTTGCGGCTGAGAAAGACATTCTTGACGTCATTATAAGAAACCAGGTTGTTATAATGCGCTCCCAAATCATGCCATGTTTGTTGTTTTGAGTTTTTCACGTTGAAAAGTTCTTTCAAATCCAAGTCCTTCGTGACATCATGAGTGTGAGCCGGAGCAGCAGGGTGGAATTTTTTCAGAGTGACCATATTCACCGCTGACAAATCCTGGTTTTCATCAGTGTCCAGATTGACGATCAATTTGCGATTCATTTCAATTCCGCCGGGGTTGATGAGTTTTTGTCCCTGAGATCAAGATCCCCAGTCATATGCGAGGAACCATCAACCTGCAGGAGAGAATCTGCCCGCAATTGCGTTGCAAGCGTGTCAACTTGATGCTTTGTGATTGCATCCGAATTCCCCGTTCCTTCAGCGACATTGGTCATTTTTTTTGTTTTGAAGATCGAAGTCACCTGAAGGCGTCAGCTTGAAACCAACGCCTGGCAGTCCATCTTTTCCATCTCGTCCCGCGCCATGCGCGCGAGTGCTTGTTTCAGAAAGCAGTCCATTTGAATAACTCATTTTAAATGCTTTCATCAAAGTTTTTGGCAATGAATTTCCTCGGCTTATCCACATACAGGAAAGAGAAGGGCTGCGCCGTTGCTTTCCGATAATCTTCTTTGCTGACATTGTTTTCCCTGCAGATCGCTGCAATTTCTTTGTTGCTGGGGAATTCAAAGATGCAAAAATGCGAACAATTCAGGCGGATATCTTTTGGTGTTCCGAAATAACTTTGCGAAAGATAAATCACAGAGCAATTGCGGTGTCTGCCCTGAATGAAATAATCAATCAATGGCTTTTGGTTCTTTTCGGAAACAAAATCATCGAAAACAACCAGCTTTTGATTCTCCCCTGTCAATTCAGAAACTGGGATGATTTCATCCGGGGATGCTTCCACGACGTCATACCCAGCTTCTTTGCTGATTGGGCGAAATGTTTTCAGCAGATGCTGATATTTAGCTTGGTCAAGATTTTTCGCATAGAGGAAAATTTTATCGTAGAAGAGCAGGCGGAAAATCATATCCAGGAGAACATTTGTTTTCCCCGATCCTGAAGGGCCACAGATCAACATTCTGAAAGTTCGATCCGGCATGAACGGGTGAAGTTGTTTGAAATTTGTGATTGGGTCCTGGCAATCATAATTTGGGATTTTCATTTTATTGATGAACATTATGTTCTACATCTTGTTCTACATCTTGTTCTAAATCTTGTTCTACATCTTGTTCTACATCTTGTTCTTCTCCCAAATTTGTGTTTCTGGGATATAAAATGAGTTTATTGAAATGGCAAGAAATGGCCAAAAGCAAATCTGCTTTGGGCAAAAAAATCAACTTTGTTCACAATGCTATAACCCAAAAAAAGTTGGGTGAAGAGACAAGTCAAATCGGACTTGAAAAAATGTTCAAACCAGTCACATCGAAACTGGATGAGGTGATTGAGTCGAATTTGGGGCCACTGCCTAAAATTCGGAAAAAGAAAGTTGGAAAAGCCAAACTGGAAGAGATTATCTCCCCGAAGTCGACCCATTTGAAGATATGGATGCCGAAGGCTTGTTTGATGAGGCCGTTCCATCCCAAACAAAGAAACAAATTCCAGCAGCTCCTCCAAGTTATGAAGAAGTTGCGAAAGAGATAGGGGAAGATCCACCTGAATATGAAGAAGACGACTCTCCCGATTATGCTCTTGCGCCGGGCGATGAAGTGGAAGAGGAAAAAGGAGATGAAGCCAATCAGATATTGGATAGCTTGGACCTCACGAATTATGATACTGCGGAGAAAACTCTCAGTGAACCAAATGTCTCATCAGCGAAGAAAATCAAATATCTCAATGATCTTGTGACCATTGCAAACTTCAGAAGCAATCAGTTGAAAGGGTTTAAATCATCTTTCACCAAAAAATGGCAGAAAGGGGAAATAACGGAAGAGCAAAAGAATTGGCAACATAGCAGAATAGACCGCTCATCCCGAATTTTGAGTGAATACATAAAGCATTATAAAACGAAAGCGACACAGATGGGTTCGGGACTGAGAAGAAAAAAAGGTGGATCCATCCGTTTTTTCTCCAACCCCGCAGATCTTCTCCAGAAACTTGAGGTCATCGTTGGTTCCATTCTTGCTGGGAACACAAACGTTGACATCAGAAATACCGGAGTTGGCATTCTCGATCTTCTCCTGAGTGAAAACATCATCAACAAATCCCAGCATGAGAAGATCTTCAGAAAGTATTTCAAGCCCTAAAATGGAAATCGAAAGAGAAATTGTCCTGTCATCCTTTTCCGCCAAGACTGGGGGAAACAAACCAGAAAATTTCACAACAAAATTCAATCGGCCCATTGTTTTGGATTCAAATTCCCAATATGTTGTTGGATTGAACAGAATTATCAATATGAGTTTTACGTGGTATAACATCAATGCGGCATTGAAAAATCAACTGATCAGATTCAGCTCTGATGGTGGGAAAACATTTTCCGATATCACCTTTCCTGCTGGGGTTTGGGATTATTCCACAATAAATGAGGCAATTCGAAAAGCAACAGGTCCCCTCGCAGGATCCACCCCAGGAAAGAATGAAAAATTCCCAATTAATCTTGATTTCTCTCTCACAACTTTCAGAGTAACAATCACACTGGAAGAAAATTATCAACTGGATTTCACTCAATCCAATTTCAACGATCTCATTGGTTTCGATAAAAAGATTCTGAAAGACAAAGTCAACATTGGCCCCAGAGTTCCAAACCTCAGTCAAGATACTGATATGTTGAACGTTCATTGCGATCTCACAAATGATTCGCTTGTGGATGGGGAAGAGAGTGATATCATCTTCTCCTTGTCCACATCTGTTCTGCAGGCCTCCTATATTTTTACTTTGGAACCCATGAGAATCACATTCAGCCCTGTGAATAAAAACGCAATATGTTCCATTCGGATTTATATCACTGACGGCAAAAGGCGGGTTGTGGATTTGAATGGGGCTGATACAGCATTCTCTCTTATCTTGAAAAAGCAAATAAAATGAAACCTTATGAATTCTCTCGTTATTATCACCCCCAGCTGGGACGGTTTGTCTTCCGGCACAAAGGAACAGGTTTGATTGTGGACAATATTTTCAAACCAATGAGGAAGGTCGCATCTGTCGTCTTCAATAAATTCGCAAAACCCATTGCGAAAGAAGCATTGGAATCAGGAATTTCTCACGCTGGGGATAAACTCGGCAAAAAAGCAGTTGAAAAATCTGGTGATTTGATCATGAAAAACTGGGAAATATGAGAATTGGGAGCAAAAAACCGCCAGGTAAAAAACAACCAGCTCGACCACAATCAACCCCTGCGTCAACCTCCGGAGCGCGACCGCAGGGAGAAAGTTCTGATGCTATAGTGAACAGGCTGATCTCTGGGCAGGGAGTCCGAAAAAGAAAAAAATAATATAAAATGGCTTTTCGATCGAGTGAATATCTTCAAAGAAATGAATTAGTGCGCTTTCAGCTGGATGACACAATTAGGGCTCCAGCCAATAATCAGCATCAACAAAAAAGTGGCTATAAATTCACAATAAATGACAGATCGGCATTCTATGATTGGTATAATGCGTATTTCGAGGTGCAGTTTCAACTTCAAAAACTGGCGGATGGTGCTGGCTATGCAGCAGCTGACAGGATCACAGTGATCAATGGCGCTCATTCCCTGATTAAGCACCTGACGATAAAATCTGCGGGAAAGATTATTTATGATATTGATAATCTGCATAAAGTCTGTTTCACAAAGAATTTGCTGGAATACTCCGACGACTTCAGCAGATCAGTCGCCAAGAACAGTTTCTGGTATTTGGATACTGATGCAACAACCGCTAATACGAATCTTGGATTTGAAGCTCGCCGGGCGCTATCACAAGCAGTGCAAGACAATGGAAATGGCGGTGCAAAGAACATTAACACGATCATTCCCCTGAATCGTTTTTCTTTTTTCGAAGAGTTGGAAGATAAGATGCTTGTGCCTATGCAGCTTCAATTCGAGATAACACTTAATGATGATGGGGAACTCATTCATAAAGCTGCTGCTGCTGATGCTGGAAGAGTTGTTGTGAACCGGTTTTTGCTTTGGGTGCCAAGATTGACTCCCAAAGATTCTCTGTATGACAAATTTGTCAGCTCATTCCTGAAAGAAACGCAATGGAAATATCTGAGGGAAATGTATCAGCAATCAGCTCCCGCAACATCATCAGGATTTTTCCAGATCTCAGCGAGCATCGACAATGTGAGGCATATTTTTGTCTGGCTGAAAAGAACCGCTCCACCCCATGATGTCCCTGCAGAAGGCAATCCCTATCTGATGGACACTTTTAAGCTGAATGCAGCGGATAATGATTCATCCTTGTTGAACTGTCGATTGGAATATGGAAATGGTGTGTTTTACCCGGAAACAGAGTACGACAGTGAAAGCAAAGTGAGGATTTTCCAGGATGTCATGGCTTATGCAATGAGGAAAAATGATTATAACACTGGAACGCAGCTGAATCTGTCCAATTTCAAAGCTTATTATCCGCTCATTTATTTCGATCTGACTTATCAAACGGAAAAACCAACAAGAGATCCCAAGCAGTTGATATTCAGATATCGATTAAACGCAGATGCAGCTGCCAACTTCAATGTACATGCGATAGTTCTCTATGAAGAATTGGTGAAAATTGATAAAATTGGAAATGAACTGGTTATCGTGTGAGCGGCTGTGATCTGAAAACATATGTTGTGATTTAAAATGACAAAATATCACCCATATAACTCAAGCTACTTAAGGCCTGGGTTTGACCTTGGGTTGAGACCCCCAGCATCGCGGCAAGGTCGTCATCGAACTGACTGGTCCCCAGTCGTCTCCCTTATCAGGACGTGCGCGTGCAATCGAATCGAAACAAGATGGCGGACGAAGTTCGTGGCATATTTGAAACCGGTTAGCTTGAACTTTTAGGAATAGAGAAAGACGAAATCGATTTCTAAAGCAAGGATTTTTTAGATGACACTTTCTTCGTAAAATTTATGGTTGCTGCATCAAAGGTGAGTTGTTTTTATGTGTTTTTTCACTGTCAATTGTTTTGCACGCTCTTTATGACGCGAGCGCTAGCATGCATGCTAGCACTCTCACGATTCATACCAAACGCATCCTTGTCGCTGTTCTTGTGTTTTCAATATGATCAGAAGTGTTATAAAAGATTCCTCACATTTATAGGTACTTTCGGTCGATTTGTGGGAGTTTTATTGCATTTACGCTATTTAAAGAGGGATTTAAATGTCCAATAGCTAATTGACGGGTCAAGGCATTTTGCACAGCTAGGCTTTATTTGTTGCTCCCCGAAATTTGAATTCAAGTCATGTTAACCTGACTTAGAGAAGGAGGATGCTTAGACTGAACTGTATACAGTCACATTGTGAAGGAAACTTCTATAAGTACACTGTTTGTAACTTGATTACATCAACATGTATCACATTTTACGTTATACACTGTACCTCTTTGTACCATTCATTACCTGGTTAAAAAATAATTAGGGGTAGCAAATGGTAAAATTTGTGACTTGCCCAGATGCCGATACCATAATTTAAAAATCCAAACCAAAGACTTGAATTTGTTTGCAAAAGCCGATCCCGAGACTTGGCACTCCAAAAATCCAAGCCTGAGTTTAAATGAAGATAAAAGAGTACTGATTTAAGCAAAAAAAGCTACCGTCATTTACAACATCGTGCTGTGCTTAAACTTATTAAGCTTGTGGGTGAAATACTAGATCATTATTATTGGGTTATTCCAGAAAAAATTCACACACCCCGATGGATGGCAAGATTTTATGACCTCTGCCTGGCCTGCTAGACCCCCCTCCCACCTGGATTTCCAAGCCCAGAGACCCCCCACCTTCCCGTATTTCCAAAAAAATTTTGGAAGCCCTAAATTTGCAGATAATAATAAAAAAATGCATGTAATCACATTAAGGAGATCCTGTTTTCATATTTTTCTAAACTGTGGTGATTGGTTCTATAAATTGGTGAAACTTTTTTTAGATAAATATTGCGTGACACAAAAAAAAACGTGATTTCAAGACCAAATTGAATGAAATGTTTCTATAAATCTAGTTCCTTAAATAACTGCTTTAATTTTGCCACATTTTAATTTTTTCCAGGCTTCACAGTTTCTTCAAAGTGTTATCACAAATACACAATGATTTTGTTTCATGCACATTTCATGTGAAATGTAATTTGATCGAGCACTGTTTATTCATGATCATGAATTCAAAATATTTTATTTAAAGGTCAAAACTTTTGAATGAAAGTTATATTTCCTTAAATGAAAATGTCTTTCCCTTGAATAGAATAGAATTCAGTGATTTTTGGTTTCCGGAAGGCTTGGTGATTTATTTATTTTTAATTATTTAATTTAATTATACATGTATTTACTAGTGCACCTTTATCATGATTATTGGCTTCATGAAGAAAACATTCGAACAAGTTTGATCGCAATTTGCCTTTAAGTATTAAATTGAAAGCTGTAATTATAAGATATTTCCTTCAAGGTTAAATGCATCAACTAAACAGTACACTGGGAAGAGCGGTATAAAAGTTTGGATATTATAATTTTGTTCTGTCAAAAATCTTTTATCTTTTTTTTAAAATCGGCTGATACTTTTTAACCTTTCCCTGACAATTTGTAGCTGGCAAGAACTCGGACAAGAGCTTTGTTGGAATTAGTTACAGAAGCATGCTTCGGTACGTTAACCACTGACTTTCTCCATGTTTGAGTAATGTATTTTCTCCCTTTCATCCGGTTTATTCTCCATGAATACCATGGAACCAACGAAGTTAAACCTTAACTAATTATTTTGAAAACAAAGTGTTCTCTTCTAAATCATTTTCCAAAAATTCGACCCATGCAGAAGGCTTTTTAGATGCAGACCCCCCCCTCCTGCCAAGATTTCCAGAACCCTCAACTCCCCCTCCCGTGAAAATTTCCAGCATACCATCCATCAAGGGTGTGTGGATTTTTTCTGGAATATCCTATTGAAAGCTTTCCACAGAATTCAGGCATGCATTCTTAGACTCTTAAGAATTTAGCGACACTCCAAATCTTCAAAATTTGAGGCTACGAGACCCCAATTCTGTCAAGTCAAGACTTGGCTCAAATGTGTTTACTCTTGTTGTTTTTGATAGACCATTTTCTACCCCTAACAATTAACAGACCCTTTATTAATATAAACAAGCATGACAATCACAATCCCTGATGTGAGAACAAAGTCAAAAATTGAGGCTCAAAAGAGCTTGATGGTACATAGATATATATACTCTGTTTAACTTAATGTTATTGTAGCACGTGGTGGGGCATTCAAAGGGTTCATTCTGTTTTAAAAAGTTAATATCTGCTTTAGTGAAGAGTCACAATATTAGTTTTCTAATTTACAATATGTAAGAATAAGCAGTAATCTTAAACACTTGAGTACTGCACATATTGTGACGTTGTGTAACCCATGTACAATGTATGTTGATACCTTGCATGTATGTGAGATTTACAGCCTAATAACATCGCATCAGTTTCAAAGTAATTATTATTACTTTTAAGGCAATTCATGGCCATGGCGCTCCACCTGAGTATTTACGTAATTTAATAAGTGTTAGGGAAATGGGTAGACACAGTCTGCGATCGAACGCTGGCATACTTCTTAAATAACCGAGTGCCAGACTGAAGAAAACTTTAGGGGACAGATCTTTTACATCTGCCGCCCATAGACTTTGGAATAAAATGCCTTTCATTATCAGAAATGTGTGCACTTTAGCCAATTTTAAGTCTCGTTTAAAGATGTATTTATTCCGGTTAGCTTTTAATGTAGGTTAAGCTTTTTTGAGAATGACCTAAATTTGTAATCTATTTTTATTAGGATATAGGATGAATATGTTTAATTTTTAGTGGATTTTTAATTTTTTTAATTTTATTTATTAAGCTAGTTTTTATGATTGTTAAGCACATTTGATCATATGAATATGTTAATTTGCGCTATAGAAATATTAAATACTATTATTATTATTATTATTATTATTATTATTATTATTATTAGTATTAGTATTAGTATTAGTATTAAAACTGAAGCAATCTTGTTAGCTCTTTGGTAATGTTATCACAAACAATGATTGTAAGGTTATATCAATAAGTCATGGTACATGTAGTTACATTTTCCTAAAATTCCTTCCCAGGATTTCAATCTACATTACATGTACATGTATATAGTACATACATGTGTATGTAGTTTGACTGGAACAGCTCATCTCTCTCTTCAATGATACCAAGTTCACCACAACTTGACAACGTGAGCAATGTATAATATACATGTAACCCTAAAAGTGATATTATGTTTACCTCTGTTTGCTGGCCCTGGTCTAAGTTTCATTTTGGACTCAACGGTGTTGTGATGGTCAATTTAAAAATGGCAAGGAAAGATTTCTCTCACCACTAAGCTATACATGATTTACCTTGTATTAAAATGGCAGCCCATTTTATTGTTGGCCGCTTGGATCAAAGCATGTTTCACATGAAAGATCCATGTCAAATTATTAACCCAAACTCAAGATAAAAATCGCACTTGCTAAATCAACTGAGTGATCAATGAGTTGTACATAATTTTTTTTTATCAAGGAATTTTCTACACTTTTTTTATTTTCCTTTTTGATTTTGATTTTTTTTTCTTTGTTTCAGCAGGTGTCACTTTGTGCTGTAAACCAGCCTCTAGAACGAATGTCAGGACTTCACTGAAAGACTTTCCCAACCTCCCCTTGCATCAAACTCCTTGTAAATTGTTGTGCCAATGGTTTTCACCTCACTTTGGGACGGTTTTGAGAGTGGTTTTGTCATCGCCTGTGCTTGTTGCCGGATTGTAGTAAATGGTTTACAATTCGGTGGCACACAACCTCTCTTCTTCTCAAAAAGACCGCCCTCAATGGGGTGCATAACTGTACAACATTTGCAGTTGTTTGTAATGTGTAAGGTTTTCCTGCCCTCAGCTGTTTTTTACCACTTGGTCGAAGAGAATGCTTCCAAGTACACTTTTTTTTGAGTGGGCAGTGCCCACTTTGCAAACTTCCTGTCAATATTTTTGTATTTTTTTCAGGAATAGACCTACCAATAAAAAGTTTGTTTTTAATTAATATTATTTGTTTGTTACCTGTAAGTTTAAAAACTCACAGAAACCATTGAAAGTTATTGAAAATAATTATTGCATACGTTTGCTGACATGCTTGCGTGGGTAATCTTTGAAAGTCTCCATGTATATCCTATGCCATTCACTGAGGAGGCGACTCTTGTATGATTTTTCCATTTCATCATCTCAGTAAATCCACAGTCAATTCCCATTTTCATTCAGCTAGTTTAAGCTTACATTTTTCTTTAGCACTGAAAAAATGTTTTATGCTTTATTGGTAATTATCCCCACCCACCCTGCCCAAGTGAAAACTGGAGAGGTTAGTATAATTAGGGAGAGGGAGGGAGGGAGGGAGATTATGGTGCTTATAATATTTTTGAATACATTCCAAAAAAATCTTTCCCCGGGATACAAAATATAGCCAAAACTACTGCCCTCCTTGAGCATTTTATATCCCCCTCTATGGGAAACTTCTGGTAGTGTTTGACTCTGTTCTGTCCATGGAGTTGTGAAATCAGATCAACTTCCCCAGCCCTCCCCTCGTGAGCAGTTGTTCTGCATCGATAATTCCGTACCCAGATCAGCAGAAGAGTTAGGTTGAATGAGAATCATTCATTGAGCAAGCAATCTAAACAGATATGAACTGTTGAAACTTATCCCCAAATGATGCTTAATTTTTATCATTTTAATATTTCAACAAGGATTTATAAGCACTTAATAAGCTTGTTGTCTTTTAAAGATGTAGAAGAAACGAACGAAAATACACCAAAATATTCATGTATTTATAAAATTGTTCATGGGTTATCCGATATCGAAGCAGTAGACGCCAATTACGTTAGCAGAGAACTTCATGTGGTTGTTTTCTCGTATGCACTTCGCAGTTTTACTCTGTCCGCCATATTTGTTTTGAGCCCCGTTGCTGTCCCTTTTGATCAGCGGAATCGTCTAATAGTCCGCTCCAGGCGCCACTCTGTGAAACGAGAAGAAAACAAAATGGCGCCTCTATTTTGTGTAGAACAGGGCACAGAAAATGCTGAAATTGCCGCCGAATTTTCATTTAGAATCAAATATTTCAACCAAATACGAAATAGCCATGACAGACCTTTATACTCACGTTTGGAATGAACTTTCCGATTGAACTCGCAAAGAGCAAAACGCCATTATGTTTACGCAAACTGCATTATGATGCTTTCGTCCTTTATATATTTCTTTAGAGAAACGAAGGAAGTTCATTCCAAACGTGAAGGGTGGGTAATTTTAATCGGCTGTTTGCTTAACCCATTTGTTTGTTATGATTTTTTGTTTTCGTCGGCAACTTGGTCAAAGACTGAACGAAGTTTTGGTGGATCACGTGACCCGTCACGTGATCACCATATGCCTTTATATTACTTTAAGGCAAATGTTCATATTGAGAATTCTATACCAGGAAAATTTCGTGGCTATCTGGTGTATGATGTCGAAGATATACATGATTTTGTTAAAAACCCAGTTTTCTTGCTTGACCCAGGCCTTAAGTAGCTTGAGTAAAGTAAATCTGTCGAAAGGACAAAAAAACAAGCTTGGAAGAACATTCAAAGCAAACTGCGCTATCACCCTGAGATTGGGTGCAAATCAAACAAGCGGAAATGATGAACTGATGCTGACAGCCAATCAAAAGAAACGAATCGGCAAAGCTGCGGCTTTGGGAAAGGGAGTTGAAATCAAGATATCGAAAACGCAAATCAGAAAAGTGATGCGGCAGGGTGGAAGTCTTTTCTCTGCTATTGTTCCCCTGGCTCGTTCCCTGGCACCCACCCTGGCAAAGACACTTGGGCTGTCAGCATTGGCTGGTTTAGCGAGTGAAGGAGCGAGTCAAGTTGTGAAAAAGATAAGCGGGAGCGGGCAAACGGGTGGGTTTCTCATTCCCCAAGATAAAATTCAAAAACTGATTGACAATAAACATTTGTTGACAAATAAACAGAAACAGGACATTTTGACTGCCCTGAAATCAGGAGGACAGTTGGTGATCAAACCATCCGCAAAACAATCAGGCGGATTGTTGGGAACTGTGTTGGCTTCCATTGGAATTCCACTGGCGCTGGACATGGTAAAAAATTTGTTTGGGAAAGGCGCGGCGCAGCCGCGACCTCGACTGAAAGGAGAGGGAGCACCAAGAGTTGGACGCCCAAAAGGAAAAGGAGCTCCAAGCGTTGGACGCCCAAAAGGAAACGGCGCTCCGAGATTGGGAGCTCCTTGGGAACCACCTCCCCCATTCGTCGGAACCTGGGAACGAAAAATTGGGATGGGAAAAAAATCAAAAAAAGGAGCGGGACTTCTGCTGGGATCGAAAAGTCCATTCAACAACATCCCAGTTCTCGGGGCGATTTTGTGAGCGCAGCGAAACCAAAATTCGTGAACAAACCCTTGACCAACGTTGATCTCATGAAGTGGATTGATTTTCTGAAAATTCCCAATTTCAAAGGAATTTTCGCCAGGGATGAAGTGAGGCCCCGAGAACACAGCCCCTGCATCATCAATCTTGATTCGCTTGAAAATGCCGGAACTCACTGGGTGTGCTGCGCCCCCGGACAGAAATTCACGTGGTATTTTGACTCTTTTGGAATGGGATTTCCCCAGGAATTCAAAAGTTCCAAACCGGTGATTTGGAACAGCAGTCAGTATCAAAACATCAACAGTGTCCTTTGCGGGTATTATTGCTTGTTTTTCCTCCTTCAATGGTCACAGGGGAAAGATTTCTATGATATTCTCAAGCCTCTCAGTCTGACTAATACAGCGCAAAATGAAAAATTCATAAAAGAATATTTCGATTGAAAATGAAATCATATTGCGTGAAGGAAAAAAAAAACTGAATGCGTGAAACCAACTGGATTCCAGACCGCAAAAAATGGAAGAAAGATGTGGTTTTGCCATTGCGCTTCCTGCGGAATCAAAAAAACAAGATTTGTGAAAGCGAGCGGAGCGGTGACGGGAAACTGAATCTGCCCTCACAAGGTGAGGGCTTTGGTGAACTTGCACTGACTGGCGTCGCGCATGCGCTGCCTTGGTTGGGAAAAAAGACAGTTGAAATGGGTCGTTATGGAGCCAGTGAATTATTGCGAAACAAAAACACTCAGAAAAAAGCATTGGATTTTGCCCTGGACAAGATGAAACCATTTCTTGCCAAAACCTCTTCCGATATGCTGAATGAGCTGTCCACGGCGATCCGGCCAAACAGAAAATATAAGACAGATCGAGCAGATTTGGATGGCAGCGGGTTGGATGTTCATTCCCTGATTGGGAAGCTGCCAAGACCAAAGAAAGGTTTTACCCTCCCAGGGCATAATTTCACCGGCCCCTGGAACCCACTAGATAAACAAGTCCGATTCGATGAAAAGGGAAAGATTCTCGAAATTATGCAGCAACCCACAGGAAAAACAGACGCAGTTGCTATGCAACACGATGTTGACTATTCAGTCTGCGCAAAACAATCAAATCCGCGCAAATGCAAGAACGAAGCAGACAGGAAAATGGTTGCCGCTTTGGATGCGATTCCCTGGAAAGAAAGACAGTGGGGTCATGCTTTGGCGCGAAACGTGATTGATGCAAAACAGAAACTTGGGCTTGGTGCCCCAAAAAACGGGAAAAGATTTTGAGTGAAGGCCGGTGGACTCAAAATCTGGCAAACGAATTACACCGGCCAATCAGGCGACGCTTTCCAAAACGACGAGTCATTGCGTATGGGATTGACAACATCTGGGCAGCTGATCTGGTCGAGATGGGGAAATTTTCGAGGTGGAATAAAGGGATCAGATATCTCCTGATGGTGATCGATGTTTTCTCAAAATTCGGTTGGATTCGCCCCCTGAAAGACAAGCGAGGGCAAACAGTAGCTGATGCTTTTAAAGACATATTTAAAACGAAGCGAAAACCGAAGATGCTTTGGACTGACAAAGGGTCTGAATTTTTCAATGGAACTATGAAGGACCTCCTGAATAAGAATGGGGTAAAATTGTATACAACAGAAAATGAAGAGAAATCGTCTGTGGTTGAGCGCTGGAACAGGTCTTTCAAGGAGAAACTCTTTAAAATGTTTTCTGCTAACAACAATACAATATACTGGGACAAACTTGGCAAATTAGTGGAGCAATATAATCATCGTTTTCATTCGAGCATTCGGATGAGTCCCGCAGAGGCGAGCAAACAGGAAAATGAGAAAAAGGTTTTCGCTAATCTTTTCGGTGACATGATTTATGCTAAACGCACCCCGGCAAAATTCAAAATTGGCGACAGAGTCCGAATTTCAAAGTTTAAACGGCAATTATTTGACAAAGGTTTCACGCCGAACTGGACAGAAGAGATATTTGTGATTGACGAAATATTAAACACAAACCCTGTAACGTATAAATTAGTCGATCTGTTGGGAGAATCAATCACCGGATCATTTTACGAGGAGGAACTTCAAAGAACAACGCAAGATGTGTTTCGAATTGAAAAGGTTATCCGCCGCGATAATAAGCGAAAACTCGCGCTTGTAAAATGGAAAAGTTACCCCGATAAATTTAATTCTTGGGTTCCATTGAGCGATGTGGAAAAACTTGGCTAAAAAACCTGGCGTTAGAATATGAATGTTTGTCATTCATATTTAATCTATTGGGAGAAAAAAATCACTGGATCATTTTACGAGGCGGAATGTCTATGGTATTTCCCCAGATTTCAGCGGAATATTTTTCCCCAGATTTCAGCGGAAGATTTGTCAACGGATGGAGTTTGTCACCCCGAGATTTTTCAGGAAAATATTTTTAACTTGATTTTTTTTCAGAACTCAAAAATATATTTTCAGAGTTTTTCTTCCTGAGTTGACAAAATATTGTTTCAGAATTTTGTCCCCGAGTTTTATGTCAAAACCTGCAGAAAAATAGGTACCCCCATGTTCCAATAGGGACAATACGTTTGAATAATAAAATGAAAATAAAAATAAAAAATAAAATCTGAATTTTTTCGAAGGCGGACAAAAATTGTCACCCCCACCGGTGACAATTTTGTTTCCCTGATTTTGAGCATAGATGAAAATCTGATTTCAACAAAAAGCGAACTTGAGCAGAATTTTCAGGGGGTGACAAAAGATTTGTCACCCAACGCTAGGCAAAATTTTCATTTCTCCCCAAAAAATTGGCTAACGCGTTAGCCAAAAAATTGATCCAATTTATTCCTCCGAAAAACTGGCTAACGCGTTAGCCACAAAATTGATTCCCCGAAAAACTGGCTAACGCGTTAGCCATAAAATTGATTCCCCGAAAAACTGGCTAACGCGTTAGCCACAATGCCGATTTTGATTGGCCGCCATATGTAAATAACCGGGCAGCTGGGCAATTTGCGTTGGCGTGTCAGAATATGAATGTTTTACATTAATATTCACAAAGTCTGTTATTTCAAAACACCGCTTCACTTCACTTCACTTCGCTTTGTTTTCTTGCAATTTCCGGTGGATTTCCCAGAGAAGGCCACTTTGCTTTTGGAGTGCATTTTTGAGAATCTTGTGTTCCTCTTGGAGATTCACAAATGACTCAAAAAGGAGTTCTATTGCGTCTTCGATTGACTCAGCTTCGCTTTCTTCCGCCATCTCCGAATCAGAAACAATAAAATCCTCGTCTGAAATGGTGGGAGTTTCATCGTCGCTTCTTGTTTCTTCCTCTGAGCAAGTGGAACAATCTTCATGGTCGCTATCTTCATTGGAAAATGCTTTTTCAAGATCCATTTTATTTCCAATGACATTTTTTGAAGATGGTTTGGATTATTTTTTCTTGTTCCTCCCGTCTTGATGGAAGTTTGAGCAGTTTGAAATCATCTTCATTGGGGCTGAAACCGTTCTTCTTCAACAGGGCGAAAAGAACTTGATGGCAATTGAGAAACTTTTTTCTGCTGAGATGAAGGTCATCATATGCCAGTGAGAAATATTTAAAATCGTCGATGAGGAACTTCTCCAAGTGTTCATAGTCATTGCCGTCGTGGTCTGTTATGTGATTAAAAATTGAGTGATCGTTGCCATGGACTTTTTTCCATTTGGAAGCTTTGACGAAATCCCTGACTTTTTTTCTTGTGATTTCGTCACGGGGAATTTGGGAGAGAATTTCTTTTTGATAAAATTCGAGATCTTTGAGTGGAATTTGATTTTTCCCCTGATTTTTGCGGATGATATTTTTGAAATGTTCAAGTCTGGGGTTTTTGTGACACTGCCATGTTGTGCGGGTTTCTTGAATAATTTCAAGAATGAAATCGATTTCTTCTTCTTCGGAATCAGACATTTTCTTTTCCGGAGAGAATTTTTTTTCCTCCAGGGAATAGTAGATGAGAACCGCCGATACCGGTGGAATCCGAGGCCACCTTAATTCAAACGTATTCGAAATTGACGAAAAACATATGTAACATGTTGCAATTGGTGGAAATGTGGGGAATTGAAGGGAACAATGGGAAGTGGAACTTGGAAATGTTTGTGGAGATTTGAGGGGATGTGAGAGACTGGAAGAAAAAATGAAGTTGTGTGGGAAATCATGGGAAAAAGTTAGAAGTGAAACGTGTGGAGTTTTTGGGGGATTTGATATTACGTGAGAAATGAGGGAAAGAAAGTGGAAACAGTTGTGCTGGATTGAAAGGGAAGAATCAATGATTTTTACGTTAAAATTAAGGTGGCCGAGGATTGCACCGGTATCGGCGGTTCTCATCTACTGCTGCTTGTTTTTGTTGTGCCAGATATACTATTTTCTTGTTTGAGATATTTAATATTATCCATTTTGGTGGTTTTTAAAACGTCATATGAATTGTCATATCGATCAAGTTCCACGTCATTTATAATGCATTTTATTAGATCTTTCAATGTGATATCATCATCCATTTCTTCTATCTAACGCGTGTATAAATTCATCAATCGTCTTTTATGAGATAACCAATTGATTCGTTTATTATGTGTTTCTATTTGCTCCTCTAAAATAGCTCTCTCTTTTTCATGGTAGATTATTTTTTCTAATAATTCAGATGAATAATTTTTGAAGTTTTCCATATTTGTATATATGTTAGATATTTTTGACATCTTTTAACGGTATCCATGAATTAAATTCTTTTGGATAACCAGACCATGATACCAAAGCTTGTTTTTTCTTAGAGTCTCTTTTGATAACCTTATCTATACGAAAAACATCTTTAGCTTTCAATAACTCCTGTTGATAGAAAGATCCTTCTATTGATTCATCATTGAGATCTTTTAATTTGTAAGTTATAGGATTAGTGTATTGTATCTTATTGACTGTAAACACTTCTTCAGTCCAGTTTGGTGTATAACCCTTGTCGATCACATTCCGTTTATACTTAGATATTCGAACTTTATCACCAACTTTGAATTTTGGTTTATATGATAATAGTTCCGTATCATATAGATTGAAATAAACAGTTCCTTCATTCTTTTTCATAGATGCTTCAATAGGTTTCATTTTAATACTTGAATGCTTTGTACTGTTGTATTCATTTAATAGTTTTGGTAGCATGTCTAAATATTGTGTTGTATTTTGAGCTGTAAATTGTTTCCACATTTTAGATTTTAATGTTCTGTTAAATCTCTCAATAATAACAGCTTTACCTTCATTGAAAGTAGAATACATCTCAATATTATTTTTCTTTAGCCAGTCTTTGAAAGTTTTATTATAGAATTCAGACCCTTGGTCTACCCAAATAAATTTAGGTTTCCGTTTGGATTTTTTAATAACATCATCAAATGATTCAGTAATTGTATTACCTGTTTTATTTTTAATAGGGATGCTCCAAGCAAATTTCGAAAACACATCAATGATGTTTAACAAATATCTATATCCTTTATTCCATTTTGAAAACTTCTGCATTTCTACAAGGTCAGCGCTCCAAATATCATCTATTCCATTAACAATAACACGTCTCTTTTGAAATTTCCGTTTGATTGGTTTATGTAGTTCATTTGCAAGGAGTTCAGCCCAATCATTACTCAACTCCTTTTTACGTTTTTTGACTTCCTTTTAACACCTAATCCAAGTTTTTGTTTTACATCAATCGTGTTTCTAGCCAACCAATGCCCCCATTGTCTTTCATTATACGGTACGTTGTCTAAAGCTTGAACCATTTTTCGGTCTGCCTTATTTTTACATTTCCTATCATCCTTGCAGACTGAATAATCGACATCGTGCTGCATGGCAATGGCATCCGTTCCTCCTGTAGGTTGGTCATATATTTCTAATATTTGGCCAGTTGTTGGATCATATTTCACTTGACTCTCTAAATCATTATAAGGCCCAGTATATTTATGACCGGGTAATGTCCACCCTCCTTTGGGTTTTGGTAATTTACCGATAGCCTTATGAATATCAACAGCACCACCATGAAGAGGGTCCAGTTTTCGGCTTATATCACCAGTAAAACTGTCAAGCGCTTGATCAAGGTATTTGTTTACAGTACCTTTAATCTTTCGTTTTGCAAAATCAGTTTTAATTGCCTTTGATGCTCCGATTCTACCTAAATTATATAAACCTTTTAAAGCGCTTTTAGCGGCTATTTCACCAAGACTGTGGGAATTTGCTATATCAAATAAGCCCGCCCCTTCAGACGGGCTTTTTAGTTTCCCTGGGTTTAAACAAAACGAGATTTAGTAATTCCGCATTCAACGCAAATACATTTCAACATAGTTCGACCATTTTTAGTTTTCACATATCGTTCGCTTCCTGGAACACATTCAGTGACTTTCTTCTGTCTAACGCAATATGATTTAACCATTTATATATATAAGTTAGATATTTCTAAAATAATGTTCGAGGAATCTCTCATTCTTCATTGTGTTATATATGTCAAATACTTGCAATAAATTATAATACGAATTCCCCTTATTCATTTCGCTCAGAAAGTATAAACAGAAGTAGCCACATGTAGACGTTTTTATGTTTTGGATTTGGTTGTTTTGGTGAAGCAGTGTCATATTCCTTCTTTTCGCATGATTTACAATCTCTTGAAATGGAGGCATACCAAAACTGTCAAAATAATTTATCACGTTGTCTTTTACATAAGTTGTAACCCAATGAGATCCTGCCATATAACTAGGTTCCAGATTGTAAATAAATAATGCTTGGCTTTGATTATGTGGAACTCTTTCATCCCTTGACAGAACATCACTGATTGGGATGTTTAAATATCTACACCATTTTATTAGATCATGATTACTTAACGGGATGTCTTTGTGGAATTTCGGTTTTACAGTATTGCTCCTAGAAGTGGGATGCCATTGAATGGGCTGTTTTTCCCTAATAGCAACCCTTTTCCTTTTTTCTTCGGAGCTTTTTTTTTCGGAGCTTTTTTAACCCCCATACCTATCGTATTATCGGGCCAACTCCCATAAAATGGAGGTGGTGGTCTATATGCACCAATTCTTGGAGCTCCCTTACCCCCCTTTTTCTTAATAGCACCCATTCGAGGAGCACCGCTACCAGTTTTACCAGTTAGAGCATTTAGGAGTAATAGAACACCGATGCTAGCCAACAGAGTACCCAGGAATCCACCTGATTGTGTTTTTGTTGGTTTCACACGAACACCTGAACCTGATTGGAGGGCATCTAATATGTCCCGTTTTTGTTTCATGGATAACAAATCCTTGTATTCGATGAGCTTATTAATTTTGTTTTGGGGTATAAGAAAACCACCCGACTGTACACCTCTTCCAGATATTGCTTTAACCACTTGAGAAGCACCTTCTGAAGCCAAACCAGCAAGAGCTGAAAGACCAAGGGTTTTACCAATAGTAGGTAAAGCTGCACGTCCAAGGGTTAGAATGGTAGTTAACAAACTTCCACCGACTTGTTTTCTAATATTTGTTTTCGCAAGCTTAATGTCCATACCCTTACCCAAATTCCGATTCTTCTCCAACCTTTTTTTCACCATTACTGGGACATATAGAGTATCATTCCCATGAAGAGAGTCATTTGAAAGCCTGAGAATAATCGTCTCCCTTTTATGGAAAGCATTGCTAAGATTTTTCTTTTGATTGTCAGACAATTTCACATTAATCTCATAAAGTTGAGTCATTTGTTGTATATAATATATGTTATATAATTTTCTGGTTATAAAACATATATGAAATAATGATATTATTTGATTAGTAATTTATTACTTTTTACACTATAACCAATTCATTCCCAACTTTGTCAATGACAACTGTCTCTTCATATAGGACTATAGCATGTATGCTGAAAGGACTATTTCCAGCACTATTGGCGTTCAGTTTATACCTGAAGATCAACTGCTTTGGGTCTCTTGTTACTTTCTCTGTTTGATATGATAGATCGAAATAGATTAGTGGATAGAGACCATTGTAATTCGATAGGTTAAGCTGTGTACCGCTGTTGTAATCATTCCTTCTCATACCATAGGACATTAAATCATTGAAGATCCTTACTTTTGATTCTGAATCGTATTCAGTCTCTGGGTAGAATACTCCATTACCATATTCCAATCTACATGTTGTAAGAGTACAATTATCATCACCTGAATTTACTTTAAAAGTGTCAAACAGGTACGGATTCGCCTCTGCATTGTTTGTTTTAGCTCTTTGTAGATATACAAATATAGCCTTAACATTATCAATACTGGATGAGATTTGGAAGAATCCACTACTATGTGTTGGTGCGGACACCTCATACATTTCTCTCAGATATGTCCATTTATCATCTTTCAAAAAAGAACTAACAAACTTATCATATAGACTGTCCTTAGGTGTCAATTTGGGTACCCAAAGTAGTAATCTATCAATAACAACTCGTCCGTCATCTTCTGCACCGGCCTTATAGATTAATTCATTGTCATTCTGCAACTGTATATTAAACTGAAGTTGCATTGGGACTAACATTCGACCCTCTAAGCTCTTCGAAGAAACTGTAACGATTAAGAGGTATGACTACATTAACATCATGGTTACCTGTCGTTAAAAGACGTCTTAACTCAAACCCTGCATTAGTATTGGCTGTAGTGTCATCTGTGTCCAAATACCATAAAGAGTTTTTAGCAACACTACGAGCAAAATCGTCACTATATTCAAGCAGGTTCTTGACATAAGTCACTTTATGGAGATTATCAGTATCATACACGATCTTTCCTGCTGATTTTATCATCATGTGACTAATCAAACTATGGGCTCCATTAATAACTGTTATACGATCTGCACCATAGGCTGTACCATCAGCCAATTTTTGTACCTGGAGCTGGACCTCAAAATAAGCATTGTACCAATCGAAAAAGCTCGATCGATCATTAATTGTAAATTTATACCCATTTTTGTCTTGGTGTTGATTGTTAGCTGGGGCTCTGATTACATCATCAAGTTGGAATCGTACCAACTCATATCTTTGTAGAAATTCACTTGTTCTAAAAGCCATATATTATTATGTTACATAATTTTACAATTATATACCATAATTTTGTAACATATAGATGTTTTCAATCATTTTATTGATTCTATACTACTCTTACTCTACGCCTTCTTTTTCACACCAGATCCTGATATCAATCTATTGAGTATCATATCAGTACTTTCATCTTGCTGTTGCTGTTTAATGGGTGAGGATGGAACATTTGCTGTTTGTTTTGTAGCTGCCTTTCTCAAATTAGCCAATCTTTTCATTATGACGTCTCCAGACTTTTGTGATACTGCTTTACCCAGTCGATCACCTGCATGAGATATCCCAGATTCTATTGCCTTCTTTGCTATAGGCTTCGCAAATTTATTGAAAACAGCTGATGCCACACTCTTTAATGGTTTGAAAATATTATCAACGATAAGCCCAGACCCTTTGTGTTGATATACAAATTTACCAAGTTTTGGATGGTAAAATCTTTTGAATTCATATGGTTTCATTTATACTATTATGTTATATTATTCTAAACTTTTCAGAATTAGTGAGAAAGATGTATCTGCTCCATTCAGGTTAACTAATCTTCTTTTTCCATCGGTGATATAAATCCTTATACTAGAAATCGTATTCTTATTCACAGGATTGTAGGTGACTCTCCGGGGTTCTAAGGTGAATGAATAACTAGGTTGGAGAACACTGGTTGAAAATGAATAAATGATGTCGGTATCTTGACCATCCACCAGGCTAGCATTAATCAGATCACAATGAACATTGAGGACATCTGTATCTTGAGATAGATTTGGAACCCTTGGTCCAATGTTTGTCCCACTTGTTAATACTTTCTTATCGAACCCGATTAGGTCATTAAAATTACTTGCTGTCAAATCAAGCCGATAACTCTGAGCTAATGTAACCGTGACCCTAAATGTTGTATTATCGAATTCAAGAGTGATAGGATACGTATCACCAGTTTTTGTTATATCTTTAATATATGTATTGAAGTCTGTATAATTCCATACTCCGGCTGGAAAGGTGATGTTGTTAAATGTTGAACCACTATCGGAGCTATATTTGATTAATTGATTGTTGTATCCAGCATTAACATTAAACCATGTAAAACTCATATTGATAATTCTGTTAAGACCAATAACATATTGCATATTACTATCCAAAATTATAGGTCTAGTAAATTTTGTTGTAAAATCCTCAGGTTTATTATTCCCTTGATTTTTTACACTATAAGATGATAATACTATCTCTCGTGCCATTTATATAATAAAGTTATATTAATTATATTTTGAAATATTGACTAAACAATTTATTATATTGCGGTCTATTGATTTTTGCAGTCTTTAGTAAAATATCCAGGATAGCTACTCCTGTATTTCGCATCTCAATGCTGGTATTTCCTGCCAATCTTTCACCAATAATCAATTCCAATTTTTTAACAAGCTGCTTTACATCATTATAAAATACAATATTTCCACCCATCTGTTTTCTTCCTCTGCCTTTGATCCCGGAACCTTTTTTTGTTTGCAATTTTTTCTCATAGTGCTTTATGTCTTCATTTAAAATATGTCTCCCGTCATCTATTCTTTTATTGTATTCATCTCTTTGCTTTTCTGAATATTCCCCCGTCTTAAATCGTTTTGTAACAGTTGCTTTATGGCCACTTAATTGCGCCCTTTTTGCTTTAGCATCTTTCACAATCTTTGTAAGAAAACTTTTAGTTTTTTTGTCTGTTATTTGTTCTTGATTCAATATTTTTGACACATTTTCATAAGTCATAACTCCCATATCATCTAATATCGTATCATCAATATCATGATTTTCTAACATTTCATCAATTTCCTCAAGAGTATGTTCTTGTTCTTTATTTTGATTGTATTGCATCATTAATTCATCATATTTCTTATCAATATTTTCTTTTTCGTCATCTTGTTGTTTCATTATATCAGTATCATATTCGAATTCGGGCAATGTTTCATATTTTGGCTTCAAGTACATAGGATCCACATAAATCTCCTTATTTCCTTCTAAAATATCTTTTAAAGATTCTTCATATGTTGGAGGTTTTGGAACAATCTGTTTATTGTGTTGTGGCGGCATATAATCACCAAAATCAATAAGACCTTCTACATCCATTTCTTCATATGGATCAACATCAGGCATATAGTCAATACCTGGCTCACCTTTCTTACGTAGCCGCATTTTTCTTATAGGCACCCTGAAATCTATATTCCTATCAATAACATCATCTAATCTTGTAGTCACTGGTTTGAATACCCTTGCCAATGTATCTTGGCTTGTTTTTTTACCAACATCCTGTCTTGTAATTGTATCATGAACATAATTTATCTTATTACCTAATTCAGATTTTCTCTTTGCGAGTTCTTTCCACTTAAGTAAACTCATTTATTGTTATATTATTACATTACATAAAAATGAAAATCATATATAAAAATAACGTTTTACACTGTGTTATACACCGTGTTATACACCGTGTTGTACACCGTGTTATACACCGTGTTATATTGAAATAATATACCCATATAATATAAATGAAAATACCAAATTATGACGTTAAAGACGATGTTGTCTCAACCTTTAAACAGTTATATGAATTCATGCCAAATAAATGTTTTCGAAATCTGATTTGTGGACCTAGTGGTTCTGGTAAAACAAATACACTATTACATATGATTAATAATTTATTGTACTTTGATAAAATATACCTGTATGCGAAAAACTTAGAGCAGTCAAAGTACCAGAATCTTATGGATATGTTCCAACCGATAAGTAATGAAGTTGGTTATGATGTTATTGAAGCAAGTAATAACGAGATTATTCCTGTAAATGATCTTGATAGTGAAAGTCAGAAATTGGTTATTTTTGATGATTTTGTATGTGAAAAAAATCAAAAACCATTGGTCGACTATTTTATACGAGGGAGACACAAAAATTGCAGTGTGATTTATCTGAGTCAAAGCTACTATAAGACACCAAAAGACATAAGATTGAACTGTTCACATTTCTCTATTTACGAATTCCCAAGTGCTAATGAGAAGAGTCTAATTTGCCGCGAAAACAATATTCCAATAGAATTATATAATAAAGCAACTGATGAACCATATAGCTTTATATATATTGATAAGCCACGGAAAATCACAACCAAAAATTTCGATGAACAAATATAATATAAATAACATATATATGAGTTACTCAAATGGAATTTTACCATCGTCAACATCAACGGTAACACCTCAACGTGGATTACCTGGCGTAGGGTTCAAATTAACAGAGGACGGTAATTATGATATTCAAAGTAAAAAATTAGTGAATATAGGGGCAAGCTACTGTTGATTTTCGATTTGTCAGAAACACATTTGTTAGTAAGCATTTACCATTAGTTACAGCAAATCTTGATATGAAAAACAATAATACAAGAAATTTAAAAACACCAATTTCAGAAAAAGATGCTGTTAATAAAGAGTATGGAGACACGCATTATTTAAAGTTAGATGGAACAACTCATATGACTGCAGATTTGGATCTGCGAGGAAATAAAATCATTAAGCCTTCAGAAATCAACATGAATCGAAAACTTATCACCAATATGAACACGGATGAAAACAATGATCTTTCTGCAGTGAATATGGTAACTTTGAAAAAATATCACCCTGATGCCCCAGCACATACACATGAAGTCACGAAGGATATTGATTTAAAGGAGATGTACAATATTGTCCAATCAAAACAACAAACATGGCATGATTTGGGAGCACATTATAACAATCTAGTTTCTTACAATGATTTCTCAAACTCATTAATAATTCACGAGTTATTCAGCCAATAAAAATGGCTAAATTCGTCACGTGCATGAGTTTTGATACCCAATGAAAACCCAGATGAAAACTACGTGTGCTTTGGATCACATATCCAAACCACACGTAGTTTTCATCTGATTCCTCATTGGATATCTTGATTCGCGCATCAAAACAAAAGAAATTAAACAAAACAACAGTTTATTTTTGCACCGTTTACAACAATGCTAATTTCACAATTTGCATTGATAGCGAAGCTGAATTAAAAAAAAAAACAACACCTTTCCTCGTAGTATCTTTCATCTCGGCGTCGAGACAGCGACGGAAAACGACAGATTTCGCAAACAGTATTATTTATAAAATAACGTTTCTACCATTTACCTTTTATCCTCGACTTGTAGTGGATTCAGCGCTTCGCTTCCCACAGTTTCAACAAGATACCTTCGAATTCCACCGATAATGCCACAAAGGATCTTCGCTGGATACATCTCACCTTTATTATTTGCAACCTCTCGGACAAATTTGCCGAGCCAGTAGTTTAACGAGCAGGCATCCATTCTTTCTAATTCTGAACTCAATGGCTAGACTTTATGCAATTCTTAATAACATTTTAATGCTCCACCCGGATCAAGTGTACCGGAACTTTAACTTTGCGATTAATCTGCCACTCACGAAACATTTTGATCGCCCATCTAGTTTTGTAAGCTGTTGGCTTAGGAATACTCTCTTCTAACAACTTCAATTCCTCTTCTCCACTTTTGGCTTTTCGAAAACTGACGGCCTTCGATGTGCTCCTCGACAGACGCTGCCATCTTCAAACGCGCATGAAAGCGCACTAACACCCAAAATGTAATTAAAAACCAAACCTAAGATTATTCACATTGTCTCAGGAAACACAAAGCCATATCACACTACCCTGTAAAATTGCATTGTGGCATACTTTGAGAAGCCAGATCAAAAACTCGTGCTTCGGGTTTCATCAGGGTATCCAAACACCTTGAAACAATAAAAGCACTCGGCCGAAGCGGCCTCGTGCTTTCATCTGTTTCTCGGTGTTTGGATACCCTGATGAAAACCCTCGCACTCGTTGTTGATCTATTACGTCAAAAATATATTCTTATCCCGTAAAGAGATGCTTCCTATGGAGAATTCAATTGATATGAACAACCACGTAATATATAATGTTCAAACCCCAACTGTAAGCGATATGGCTACGAATAAAGGTTATGTTGATACACATTTAAACGAAAAATTAGACAAAACGATTTCCAGCGATCTTGATATGCAAAGTTATAAAATTACTAATTTAGCAACACCTAAACCACATGAGAATAGTGCTGCCGTAAATGTTTCATTCTTCAACGCCGAACTCAATGATTCTAATACAAACTTGTATACACGAATAACAGACGATTATAAGAGTTATGTTAACAAGTCACACATAACTTCCTCTACTGCAGAAAAAGACGTTTACAGATACCTGATGGAAGATGTGAACGAGAGCTCGTCGGAGAGTAATATTGTTGTTAATGGAATTATCAATTTTGTATCAAGCCCACACAAAATCAATAAGAAAGCCTATGATATGACTCTTACGACAGACAATAACGATGAGTTCAGGTCAAGGATAGGTTTTAATGCATACAAACTTCCTCCAGGTGAGTACACTATGGTGATTGACTTTTTCGTTCCAGATAAAGCTCACATTAGTTCGACATCTGTCAATGTTGTCTCATCAGTTCTTAATATCGGACAGCAAACTACAAAGATATTCAACACTGAAGGATATACAAAAAGCATTGTTCATTTACATAAGTATCAGGTATCTCCACCTGAATATATTATGATAGACCTTCATGGAAGGAAAGGGAATACAAAAAAAGCACATCTAATCGTTTATGGTGTTCAAGGTCAAGTCTCAAGTGTTGATCCAGATGTATTTGATACTGTTTATGTAATTGAGGGCGGAAAAATGGTTATGGAGACCGATATTGATATGAATGGTAGAAACCTAATTGGTTTACCAAAACCCAAACAGTTACAAAAATTCATATTTTTAGGCAATTATATGAAAAATAAGAACAGTTATGATATCATATTCAACGGTTCATTATCATTTATTGCATTAATCAATTTGAAACTTATAAAATTATGGCTGATGATATTGGACGATAAACCGCCTGAAGGATATGAAAAAATGTTTATATTAATTCGTAACACTTCGTTCGCTCCGCAGAATTGGGCAAAAACATCAAATAAAATTTTATACACTTTCAATATATCAACATCAGTTATCAATTTCAGGGAAGATGCAGACATACAAATCAAATTGATATCATTTGATGATGACATTACATTTGCACCTTATGATTGCCATATCAGTGCACTTTTTGAAGAGTTTTAATATATAATTATCCAAATATATAATATAATGACTAAAACAGATAAAACAGAAATATTCGATTTCAATCATATTGATACAAACATAAGCCCAGAAAAATTATCTGAAATCAAAGCATTGTATAAATTTTATCATAAGCGCTTTTGGTATTATAAGAGGGCTTTCAAGTATTTCAAGAGACTGAATTTAGCTATTAATTTAACATCAGTTTCTTTAGTAGTCGCTGGTACAATAGCTGGTTCAATTACATTAAACCCTATTATTTTAGGAGTAATTAGTGGTAGTGGTTTATTGCTTAATACATACAGTGAACTTAAGAATTATAAAAAGAAAATCGAATTGTCTCATTTTGCATTCACAACATATCAAAAAGTATTAGTTGATTTACGCTCATGTCTCAGAGGAAATCAATTCAACCACACTGTTTTCATCAATGAAATGAGACAGTTAGATGAAATAATCATTGATCTTTGTCCTCTTGCCGATAAATTTGAAAAACAGTACGATAAAAAATTCACTTCCGAGTAAACTTTACTAACAAACTTTACTTTTACGATAAACTTTACTAACAAACTTTGTTCAATAACTCATTCATAGGGAAAACCCCCCTTTGTATGACGTATGACTAATTTTAGCAGCATCATCCTTTATTAATTCATATATGTTGTCCCACCAAGTCTCATAAAATTTTAATGTCTTCATTGACTTCGTTACTTTAATACTCTTGTATGGAAGCTCAAGCATCCTAAATAATTGCTTGATAACAAATTTAATACTAATCATCCGTTTACGTTTATTGTTAACCTGCGATAATACTTCATTAATTAAAGCGAATATTGTCAGGATTTTCTCTCTATTATCATTACTGATTTGTACATGACTCTGTTGTGCTATATCATTGACAACGTTTAAAATATGATATTTTCTTATATACACACTCTTTCTCGTCATTTTATATTTGTTATCATGGAAATCGATATATGGAGCTTGTAAATCATATCCATTAACAACACCACAATTTTTACAAACATTCATTCCATTGTCATTAAACATATCTTTTTTATCACAACATGATTCAACAACTTCCGTATTTCTAACAACATCTGCTAATCGTTGGTCACAAAAGGGACAGGTTAACTCTCCTGTATTCTTAAATTCGTCATGAATTCCCAAATTACAATTCATTCTATACTATTATATGAGATTATATTTTTTAAGCAAAACCGCAGTTGTGACCATATTATCAAAAAAAAAAATAGCGAACATATAAAAATCAGCTAACGCGTTAGCGATATTTCAAAAGAACAAAAAATAGACAGCAGGGAAAGTCCCATAAACAATAGCTATAGTGATGACTCATTTCATAGGGGGCTTCCCCTGTTTTTTTCCGGGAATGTCACACACCGATAACTCCATCCTGTTTACATTTTATTTCCTCACAATAAATATTCCCGCGCCAAATTACAATTCATTCTATACTATTATTACAAGATAATATTTTTAAAACAATAGCTATAAGCGGTACGTGTCTAAATTCCCAGAAAACAAAAATAGCGAACATGTAAAAATCAGCGTTAGCGATATTTCCCATTGTTTTATCTAAAATCACTTGATATGTAAATCCAGACGTAATTGGCATATTTCAACAACCAATCAGATCTTCACACGAAATTTTTCTCAAGCTTTTATCGCTAACGCGTTAGCCGTTTATTCACATAAGTGGAACGAAGCGACCAGCGACTGAGGGATGTCTGTCAACGATTTACTGAAAGATGTTCATGGTTATTTTGAAGAAATTGTAAAAGTCCCATGACATCATCAACTTCCTATCTTTCTAAGAATCAAAGACTACCTGTGTTTCCGAGAATTGTGTCACGCAAAGGATTCTATTATGTGGAATCACGCAATGGAATAAACGCACCATTTTGTTTTTATTAACATATAGTTTAATTATTTTATGGAAACATAGTTTAATTATTTTATGGAAACATATAGTTTTCCAAAAACTGGTTTACATTAAATGGAAACAAAAAACTGGTTACCATCATATGGAAAGTAGTATAGAGTTGGGTTGGTATCAGATCAAAAAAATATTTTTTTGATCTGGTGCCCCCAACTCTAATACTACTTATACAAAATGTAATACAGTTGAACCTCTCTAATACGGACACCGAAGGGACAGAGCAAAGTGTCCGTATTAGAGCGGTGTCCGTATTATAGAGGTCACCACGATGACGTCACTTTTAAGACTCCACTGACAGTTTTGGTTCAGTAACTAAAAACAGGCCCATACTCGTCTATTAACTGCATCTTAGTTGATTAATATACAGCATTTAGACACTGTCTATATGTATTTTCCGCTGGTATTCCAAGTAATTTATGCTATTTGTTAAGCTTTATCACCTGCCGCACCCTCTATTGTGTATTACACACGTCCTATTGGTCAGCTTTCCAGTACTTATAGACCTTGGCCTATTCATGAATTTCATTCACGCTTGCGGTTCCACACAGTTTACACATCGCTTTACCCCACCCCCCCGGGTTTATGTTTCGCTTTATTTTGTAGGCCGTAGAGACGCTACTGGCGGCAACTTCCGTTGCTACAAATGCGGAAGACTTGGGCTTTGGGCTAAGGACTGCAAACTCGTGTCTTGGCAAGGAGGTTACCGGTCAATGGGAATCTAGTAAACGGTAATTTATAGCCTTTGCCAATGGCTGTCAAAATAAAATCGGAGCACCAATAGATCTCCAAAACCCTAGATTTTTCTTTAGACTACCCTTAACACCTCAAACCTGTCCGCTTCCGAATTCATATTTCTTCATCACATCCTCTACCTGTGCCAAGTCCTCTTCGCCGCTTTGATTGAAACGGAAGTGATTCGCTTTCAACCGGCTTGTTATATTAGCGTCCAGGGTATATATTGCAGCTAAGGGACCGTCTGGAAAACTAAAAAACATAGTTCCGCGCTACTGCATGCTGAATTTGTGAATCAAGCCGTCATTGAGCTAGCTAATTCTGGTCAAATTCGCAGGTTGATCAGCAACCTTTAGTTGTTTATCCCTTGTCAGTATCTATATAGCCATGGGGCGAAAGAGGCTAATTCTGAATTTATGCCACGTTAATAGGACGTTAAGTAAACACAGGGTCAAATATGAAGATTGGGAAGTCGCTATCGCTTATTTTACCAAGGTTCGTGCATGTTCTCTTTCGATTTAAAAAATGGCTATCGCCATATCGATATCTCACAAGAACACCAACCCTATCTGGGATTTTCCTGGCGAGATCCTGAGTCCTATAATGATATATATTATATTTTACTGTTCTTCCGTTTGGGCGTTCAACAGCTCCTCGTACAAAGGTTTTAAACCTTTAGAGAAACACTGGAGTATACAGGGGATCTACATAGCCATTTTCTTGGACAACGGTCGGCGACAGTCCAGTATACTGAAGGTTGCCGCGTTAAGGCCCTGGCTGTAAAGCAGGATTTATGTAATGCGGGTTTTGTAATTTATGACGAGAAACCGGTATGGGACCCCATTCAAATATTGGACTGGTTAGGCATAACCTTGAATTCCGTATTGGGTACTTTAAAATTGTAGGTAGAAGAATTACAAAGATTATTGATACCATAGTCAATAACGACCGTGTAATTCTCACTGATTAATTAATAATTAGTAATTCTCAATAATAGAACGTGTAATTCTCACTGATTTAAAGTTTTCCGCTAGAGATTAAGCTTCCTTCATCGATCAAATTATTTCTACGGCATCAGCAGTGGGCAACTTTGGTAGGATAATGACCAGTCATTGCATCATGTCTATTTTGTGTCGAGATAAGTGGATTCCAAATTTCTGCCTTGATGCTTACTGCAAAGAGGAATTATATTTTTGAAGGAGAAGCTGGTTAATATCAATAGCAGATATTGCTTTGTAAGTAAAGATAATATTTATTTTGTATATTCAGATGCCAGTGCTACTGAGGGTGGTGCATTTGTTGACCCAAACAATGAATTTGTGTGTCACAAAACGTGGACGCAGGACGAGCGTTTTCAAGTGCCACGTGGAGGGAGTTGTCCGTTATTGAATTTTCATTGCAATCTTTTGCCTTGAGTGCTCCAAGGATCGCATGTTAGTGGTTTACTGATAGCCAAGCGGCTGCTAAAATCGTTGAAGGGGTAGCACGAAATTGGAGTTTCGCAAGATGGCCCGGAGTATTTTTAACATTTGCATTCGATTGTATATCTATTTGGAGGTCCTATGGTTCCCTCCTACTGTTAATCAGCAAGTTGGGTTATATTAGTCGGCTAATTGATATAGATGATTGGCAAATTACATGCGTTTTTTCTACCTCTTGAGCATCGGTGGGGGCCCTATAGTGTCAATTGTCTTACCAACTATTACAATCACAAACTCCCTAAGTTCTATTCACGGTGATGAAACCCATACACTGCGGATGTCGATCTTTTCGTTTAGCATCTCCGCGGTGAGAATTGTCGGGTGTTTCCCCCTGTTGGTATTATTCCGCGGGTATTACATTATATGGAATGTCAGTATGCTGTTGGCACACTTGTTGTACTCGTTGGTCTTCGGCTCATTACTGCTCATTAATTATGCATATAAATATAATAGTTATCTCGTGGCCCACGGTATTCATATCGGGAAGGAGGTTTTAACGCGCGGGAGAAACTCTCATTCGCTTTTAGGGTCAGATCAATTCACAGATATTGTCGCCCTAAGAATGGAATTTACTGCGTAATTTATTAGTAGAATTTATATGTTGTACGGGCACGGGCCTAGATAATGATTTCTCAATACATGCGGCACGGGCCCAGACTACGATCTATTGATTTGTGCGGCACTGGCCGAATATGGATTGGAGTTTACCGCGTAATTTATTATGAGCGAAATTTATATATGGCACGGGGCACGGGCCTAGATAATGATTTCTCAATATATGCGGCACGGGCCCAGACTACGATCTATTGATTTGTGTGACACTGGCCGAATATGGATTGGAGTTTACTGCGTAATTTATTAGTGAAATTTATATATTGCACGGGCACGGGCCTAGATAATGATTTCTCAATATATGCGGCAGGGACCTAGACTATGATCCATTGATTTGTGTGGCACTGGCCGAATGGGGATCCATTGATTTGTGTGGCACTGGCCGAATAGGGATCCATGATTTGTGTGGCACTGGCCGAATAGGGATTCATTGCTTTATGTGGCACTGGCTTGAAACAATGCCTTATCGATTTATGTAGCAGTGACTTGTTCGGAGGAGGCGGCACTTAACTTGTTGGCAGTTTTGTGCGCTCATGATTACGGGTCGGGGTGTTCGGGTGTTGTTTCTAGTTCGTTTGTTCGTTTTCGTTCGTATGTTATGCTCTTGCTTTTTCAGACGTTTTCTTCAAGCAAAGGATGGAAGTGTTTTCGCAATTTTGCTTCACTGAGTGTTAATCAGGTGTTGGAGGCGATGTTGAAGTCCAGAGCAGATAGTACAGCCACATCTTATGTGCGTGTTATTAAAACATTTATGAGCTGGTGTAAAATAAGACGGATATATATAGGGAAGGAAACTACGTCTTTGTTAGTGCATCTGGTTCTAAATGCTGCCCTGTGAGTGTTTAAGAAGGTATTTGAATGTAGCCGGTATTGGCGATAGTAGTACTCTCCCGTTATTTAGACCTCTCGTGTTTCACCGTAGTAACTCTAGTTATACCCTAGAAGTGGTAAGTTTTGTTACACTAGATGTAGGGAAGTTCTCAGAGATGCCTTAGTCACCTAGGTTATAACCCGCAACGATTATGGCCTTCATAGCCAAGGATCTGGTGGTGTTACATCCGCGGTGTGTATTATGTAATTTCTGGCGTTTGAGCAACGTAGTCAACGAGTTAGACAGAATTTGATATTTCTACGGCACGGGAACAGCAGGGGCCGGGCATTATTGTTGTAGTGCATTGTGGGTAGCATAACTTCGTTATAAGCGAAGTATCGTACGTGGTTAGTCATTCTAGGCCTGCAACATTCAGCTTCAGTATTTATTTATTTATTTTTCTTACTGTGTAAGAACTTAGGCGCATTTTGTACTTATTGTGTAATACTTATATAGGGCCTCGTAGGATGGGCTACAGAGTTTGAGCCATGGATCCTACCCAGATTTCCTGCCGCATAATTTTCCCCAAAAGGGGTTTTTTGGGTGACAGGTTTTTTCTGGCCTCCGTTTAACCGCAGTTTCTTTGTATGTGAGTGGTTGCTCAGCTCTGGTTCGCATTAGCATTGTATTATATTCATTTTATGGATTTTGACTACACGTACCGTTAAATTGTATTGTTGTACTCATATTATTGTAAATATGTTCGTAAATGCCGTTGGCGTCCGGCCGAAATGCAGCAAAATCGATCTATTGGAGCGTATGATGTGTGGAGTTGAGATGTAGCAATTCGATCCCAGAAAGGCTACTCATAATACATGGCCGAGATGGAAGTACGATTCCGCTGGGGACATGGATGTCGAAGGAAGCCTTAAAGTAGGTTACAAGTAACTAAGTATTCGGCATTGTAATATTGCGGGACACATATATTTACTTTTTCCGTTAGATTAGTTAAGGTATACGAAGAATTGTAAGATATAGTAATTAGCCTATTTAGATGCATTCCCTTCTGTAACTTCATGTATATGATGTAATAAAACTGTGCTGGATTCGCTTGCGTATCCTACCATACTTTGTGTCTGGTGATTGATATTACGGGAATTGAAGGGTAAAATGATTTACGTTCGTTTGAGCGCAGCGAATTAGAACGTAATAGTAGTGTACGACATTGTAAAATTCTCAGCTACATAAGGTATACGAATCACTGTTTTAAAACGAAACGAACTACAATGCTGCATGTGAAAAAGTACTATAAAGTACAATTCTGAAAACGTCTTTCGATGCATGTTTGTAACCACAAACAGGAAATTGTTCTACTTACTTAAACTATCATCACCTGATCACCGGAGTGTCCGTAATAAAGAGGTTAAGTTTATACGAATTTGCTCTCTGGGGCCGAGAGTAAGTGTCCGTTGTCCTTATTAGAGAGGGTCCGTATTATAGAGGTCTTTTTAAAAGAAAGTATGTGAGAATTTTGTCGGGACATAGGAAACTGTCCGTAATAGAGAGGTGTCCGTATTAGAGAGGTGTCCGTAAGGAGAGGTTCGACTGTATTACATTTGTATAACTGCAATTGCTGTAATTGATATTGAAACAAAGTTTTAATATCCACTTTTTAGAATATTCTTAAGATTTAATTTAAATGTAGCATTTTATTAGATTTTAATACAGTAAAAAAGCAACATATAAGGCTGCATAGAAGGGGGATCGATAATGCAGCATAAAGTAAAGGACAAAACAACAACAGAAACGAGACAACAGTTCAATAAGGATAGACAGCGGTAACCCTTTTGATTTTATTACTGGATGCTTAATAATAATAATAATAATAATAATAATAATAATAATAATAATAAGGAGATATTGTCATTACAAAGCTATAATAAACAAAAAGGGGCGGGGTTGGATTGCGCTGCTATGCAAAACAGGATTATTACAACAAAAATCAGACAGTAGGTCAATAAAAGACAGTAAACTGCGATTATATTGGCTTTAATTTCATGGATGCTGAGTGATAGAAATCTAAAAGCACAACACATACGACAGGACCCATGGACTGTCAATTAAAATTAATAACTTAGGGAGTGTTTTCTCCAGAGCTCATTCAAAATGATTCTTTACAATGTATCATTGTAGAAATAGTAGATAAATAGTCTCTTGAAACTAGATGTGGATCATCCCAAGCATCGGAGCATTCATGGCGGCTGAACAGCCGGACCTTGCTCATTCTTCACGTGTTTGCTAATATCCACAGAATAAGACCTTATAATTTAAGTACAAAAGTTGTCAGCACTAAAATAGTTTCACATTAACGACCTTGAGTCCTGATAATAAACCTAGTGTATGCGGCGCATAACCATTATTCAAAAGGAGAAAAAATATCTACTCTCGTATAAATTTTCAATTTTCTATTAATTATTTTAGATTAATTATTAACATGCCAACCAAAATAAAGTTGTTTTTAACTAAACGTTCAGCTGCAAAGTGTTACTACACAATTTTATAATTTTACGGTTTTAATTTTAGTATTCTATTTTAATGATTGGTTAAAACACGAGTTGCAGTGTTTAAGGGGACTTCCTACCTTCGCCAGTGACAAAATCAAAATTTATTTCACTAAATTGAAATTATGCATTTTATCTAACATTCACTGAAAAAAAAAAAAATCAAAATCTTTAAAGGCGTGCGACATCTGGGAGCTCTTATTTCATATATAGTAATTAGCATAGTTTGTTTTCTTCTCGCATTGTTGACTCCATGGCCTGTTTTCAAATCTTTGCAAAGCTTTAACTCGCATTTGATTTTCCGCAGAATATGCCGACTTCGAACAAATTAATAAGGTATCTAGATTTGACAGATTACCGTAAAATTTGGCCCAAACATTCGAAGGGTAATGACGAACAAAACGGTGTCGGGAAATTTTGATATTTCAAATATTTTTCCAGTGGCGACCATTTACGCAACGCGTCTCGAATATTTTTAGCTACTCCAACTTTGGACGTGGATATCTTGATAACCAATCAGAATATCGAAAATCCGTGACACGGTTTTGTTGATTGATGACTTGTGAATAACACTGTGTAGCTTTTTTGTTCCTGCCGCTGCATTCGATATCCGATTAATTCACTTGAACAACCCTCGGTCGTTTTGGCTATTTCCGACTCGTGGCACTTCCTAAAACAAAAAGTCGCAAACATTATATTTTTATCGGAAACTGCATTTATTAACCTTTCTATTGATGTATAGTTTGTTAAAGCTCGCGTGCGTGTGAATTATTTCCGAAGGGGACCTGCGAAGGTAGGAAGTATCCTTAATTTACAGAAGTTTTTGCGTACCATTGGGGTATACAAAAAGCATTATTGCATCTGCACTGGTGCCTTATTTACCAACTTTGTCTTACCAAAGAACGGCATAAGTGAACATGTTAGCAAAATAAATAACTTTCAAATACTCTCAACAGGAAGCAAGAAAATCCTTCGGAGGAAGGAAATGGAATTAACAACAGTATGTCTTCAAAAGCGTTTGCGTTCGTTTGCTGAGTTTTTAAAAACAACAGCCACTGAAGTCCTCAAAACCACATTAAAAGAAGTTCACACAGTGTTGATTGGACACAACGGACACGTTTTATCTCGTTAATGCGCGCATGCGCAAACAAGATATAGGTATGAGTAGGAAAAAAGGGATAAAAGTTGTTAAGTTTTGTTCTGGGGGTTAGTTCTTTATACAAGCTATAAGGGCAGGCGGTTAGGATTTCAAGAAGAGCGTCGCATACCGCCACTAAAATTTTTGGGGAGTAATAATAATAATAATAATAATAATAATAATAATAATAATAGCGCAAATTCTATATACATATTCAGACCCACCCCACCCATGAACAAGTACTGACACTGAGGGTGGTCACAGCCAAGGTTTGTTACGTCCTCAGTGGTTCTTTTACGTCCCCATGGGAGACGGGTCCGCCATTTCTACGTGGTCATCCGAGCCACGTGAAGGTCTAACCATTAGCCGATGCCATAGCAAAGGCAGCACCTTCATCCTCAGTTACTTTAAGACCCTGAGTGTTGGTCCGAGCTAACCCGGACCTATTGTTAATTTCCCTAGGGAATTGGCATGTCATAACTTTTTAAGTTTCGCGCGTTTTATTTTCGTGAAAATGACGAAATGAAAACCCCCGAAAATTAGCTTAAGGCTGATTAGGGTATTATATTTCACAATTCCAACCTGAATTTGCCTTTTTTACAATAGAGTCTACCTTAGAAGTTTCCCATCAGTAAAATGAAGACTATTATCAACAATTACACCACACTAACATCAAAATTATTTACATTCACACTTGTGATTCTTTTGTTGCTAACTTTTATTGACTAGGACCAACACGTATTTTTAAACTTTCTCTCAATGTTCTCTATTCTGCCAAGAACCATATTCAGTTGACTAGCGCGCCTCGCATTTTGTACATAGTGTCTGATTCTACAACGGCATGTTTACTATATTCACTATTAAATTCTTTTTTCATTAACCTCACGTTCTAACGCATTAACGAGATGGCTTTAAGAGCCCTTTGATTGACGGTCCACTTCTTGTAAGGAGCTTCGAACAATGTGTTGACATCCGACCACACAACGAATAAGTTTACTTCGCTGACAGTCTTGCCTTGATTAAACAATTACTCAAGGAAAAGAACCAGGCACTTCGAAACACAGACGGAACCATACCGAAAGCGAACCTTCGAGACATTTATAGCTGTTTGTTTAAAACTGAATTCTGTAATGCGCATCAAGGTTTAGCTGATGTACAAGCTCAGCGTGAAGTTCTATTCCAGTCCAATCTGAAATTAACACCATGAAGAATGACGGGCATAGGCTCTGTGTATGGGGCTCCGCAGCGGTCGGCCCGCGAGAGCTCCGCTATTAACGACAATAAGCTAATATATATAGCCAAGCCCAGTAACAGCGTCGCACTTTGAACAAGCTTAACTAAGGTGAAACTTAACTAAGGTGAAAGGTTGGAAGCACAAGAATTAAGATTGACGAAGGGGCTATTTTCAATTTTAGCAATTCTCAAAAACAGTATTACGCGACCGTCTGCACAGTACATTTTTATAGACCGTACAAAAGTTCACAAAAACAACTTTTCTCTGTCTAGAATAAATAGTACCACTAGTTTCCGAATAAAATACAGTTTATGTTTGTCAAAAATTGCCCGAGAAACTGATTTGAAAATCAAAAATTGCAAAAATACACAAACATATTTGCATAAGGCGATGCGAGTGAAGATAGAACTGTACTATAAAATCAAGTCTTGTTTTGTTTACATAAAATCGCTTTTCAATCTATCTAATGAATGAACAAACACATAAAAATGGACAACACAATCTTCTTTCGAAAAAATTTATTCAAATCTCCATTAGTTTACGTTTAAAAGCAAAACGCGTACCATGTAATTATAGCTCATCGAGTTCAAGCTTTCTTCGATGAAATTCAAGAGATAGGCACGTTTTAAAATCAATTCGCCAAAACTAACAATAACACTAATAACAAGTCACTCACAGATTGATATCAACATAAATTCTCATCGAAAACTGTAATCTGTTTTACCTTTAAGTTCCTCGCTTGCTTGGAAATTCAAATCTCCGCTTCTGGTTCTGAAATCATCTCCCGCATTGATAAAAATGTAAGATTTTATACCTGAAAGCTCGTCTTTTTCCACTAAAGCGGCTTCTGAGTATACCTTAATTGGTATCCCTGTCTTGAGTAGCAAACCGCGAAAAAATGCAGGAAAATAACGAGTTTAATTCTCCGCTAGGCACAAGAAAACAACTAAAGTGTTTACCGAGCTCACGGTGTGTGGCCGCGCGAAAAACAAAGCCTTGCTTTCAAGATCCCGGATGTTGTTCCAACACGGCGGGCGCCGGCGGGCGGACACGCGCCCGCGAAACATTCCGCTAGCCATGACCATGAAAAATCTTGGCGTAGGTTCTATGAGTATGGAGCTGCGCAGCCAGGCCTTCGGCCTGGCAAGTGCTCCGCTAAAAAGATGTTTCGCATTTGGAGTCTTAATCGATCAAGGATTTTTCAACCGAGACACGCGTTTTGATGCGTATCTACCTTGAAATAGTAAAATTTAGTCTTGGCTAAGCATGTTTTCCTCAATGGTCGAGTGGTTTAGTGCCGAAATTGCAGTCAGAAGGCCCGAGTTCAAGTCACATTCAAGATCCTTTTCTATTTTTCTTCTTCTAATAAGCAGTTTCTTTGAAAAACTTTTTAAGAGAAAAACTAACGATAAAAAACGACGTTTCGACCCCTCTGAGGTCATTTTCAAGTAAAGCGATTGAAATTAGCATAGATGAGTAAAGCTTAAGACACGAGAATGTTGAACGAGATAAAATATGTAAGCACTAAGCGTTACAAAAATACACGCGATAAAAACTACAAAGGACTTAATTAAGACAATTTGAATATGTTAAAAACTAAAAAAATTAAGAATTATAAATAAAAAATAATTTGCGCTATACAAATAACTTTTCGCGGATACAGTCATACCTTGGCTTTTGTTAGGATAAGACAACATGGAACGCATTTCACGACTGTGCAGTACGTGTCCTCTTCTGTGTCCAACTGTAAAAAAAAAGACGACATGAAAATGATTATGAAATGATTAAATGATTAAACGATTAATGATGATAAATGATATGATGAAATAAATGATATAATATAATGATATAAATGAAATGATATAAATGATGATAAATGATTAAACGATGAAATGATTATGAAAATGATTATGTTGGTAAAACAGTACACAAGAAAGACTGACAAAAGCCAACTATGTTTGCTTTATTGCACTTATGAACACTTGTTGAGCAGAGTGTTTTCAATTTAAAGCACACAAGCGAGATATTTTATTAAAAGCAATACAACATGCACATGTCATAAACGAAATTCCAGAGCAAAAAACGAGAAAAAATAAACAAACATGCAACTTTCATGAACAAACACACAAATAAGCAAAGAAACAAAAATAAATACAAAATAACATTGCAGTAGTGAAGTTTTAGCAAGTGTCTACCAAAATCCGCAGTCCACTAGATTCATTTTACCAACAAATAAATAAGAGAGTGACGTCCTGTAGATCGTTTATTATTTAAAAGCTCTAGCGAGTCAACCTGTGAATATGGGATGCTCCTTTTATACTTTGGGTCATTTGTAAAAGTTCAAATAAAGCAAATTTTGTTACGAAAATGATGAATTACAAAAACATGTCTTGGTGTGGGGTGTTACTAAACACCAGAATGAAATGGAAAGACCCAAAATGGACCAGAATTGGCTGGAATGAGAACGGAATGAACCAGAACAAGAACTCTACGAGAAGCAAAATTGGGCTTTAAACATAAATAAGAAGTTAAGAATTTGAAGCATAGCTGGTTGTGTAATTACTCCACAATCAATGTAGAGTCCACTGTTTTTATTTTCATTTTTTAAAATAAACTTTTGTCTAGCATTGAGGAGAATGGCAACTGTAGCAAACAAGAAAAATAACCACAATCTAAATTATTTGAATTATTATTATAAAAGTATATAAACTTTCTACGGTATGTTGCATATACCAGCTTTATTAAAGTTAAGACTCTCTGCGATTCACATCATGATATTATTGAATTGCTCTTTCCATATTGACCATACTTCACGCTTGCCTCTTATCACGGCCCGGCTCAGAACGTTATTAAGCCGGTCAGTTGACAGTACGACTTTGTTGCATGCATTAATAGTGCTTTACGATCATCTTATCACATGAATAGCTTCGTGTAAGTCAAACTTACGACTGGCTTAGCGTCGCAAAATGTAATTTGTGATAATCAGTATTAACATAAATTAATATTTTGCCGACACGGAGCAGAGAACTGGGTTCTAGTGTAGTGCGCAGGGGCTCACGGTTCGTGAGTTTGAAAAGTGTTCGTTGATAGATTTGTGTCATTCTACGGTCAGCCTCGCCGCCTCTAGTACTGTTCAAACAAGTTCAATGTTACCCCAATTTTTTGCTTTCCTCCCTGGCAATATGAATGAGGCTACAGCGGTTCGACTAATAACACAGAACAACCAGGACCCTCTTGGTCAGTTTAAGACTCTGGTTAAAGATTCCAGTTTAGCTCTCAAGCGTTCAAATGAGGATATGGCTGCCCAGCAGATGACAGAAATCAAAAGAATCAAGCGCGGTTTCACTCCGCAATTCAACAAGAAGAGCAGCGAGGACCAGTACAACGTCAATAAAGCGATTAAAGAAGGACGCAAAGGCCGCTCTGGAACGCAAAGACATGCAGAAATTAAAGGATGCCTTAGACAAAGGTTTGGCTCTCGTGCAAGAGCGTGAAAAATTCATCCTGCTTGCAGATAAGTCACCGTTTGGTTGGAAAACTGTCAATGAATACAAACATCATGATTTGGCCGACGACGAAGAAGACGAAAAGAAAATTTACAGAGCCGTAAGCGTTTCACCCGCGCGTTCTTCCCACCAACGAAAACCTTGCCGACGTCCATTCAGGCTAAATCTCCACAGATCGCAAGACAACAATCATCTAATTTCTTCTCTCGCCTTAATCAACAACATTTAGCGCAAAGATCTGCTACTGGTGTTTGCTTTGCGTGCGGAAAACCTCTGACGCTGTTCAGACATGGAGTTGGACGAAGATTACTATCAGAAGGACTCTTGCCCATCATCTCTATATTTTGTTTTTTTTGGACCCCGAAGTACAATGCGAATTTAAATCTGACCAGGAATTCGTATCGGTCTAAGGGAGATTATATCGAGTAATTGAGTTCTGGGAGAGCATTAACACGCCGAAGTTTATTATCGATGTTATTCCATTTGTATGCAAATTGCCGTTGCTCAAAATTCCCACGTCTTTTACGGCCAGTAATAACGCGTTAGCTTTGAAGGATTCTAGTTCCATTGAGAATGTCATAAACGAGCTCATTAGTCCACATTGTATTACTGAAGTTTACGAGCCACCTTTCACTATGGACTCTTTGTTTGTGTTAACGCAAAAATCTGTTTAACGCGTTTTATTTTAGATGTGCGTCACGACAAGAGAAAATTTTAGATGCGAAGACTTGACTGTTGCCTAAGAGATTTAGAATCCGGGAGACTATACGTTCTCTTTTGATCTTGTGGTCATCATCATGTTGAAGATCTTCGTTCATCGAAAGTTTCTTTCTTTTTCTTGGACATTTTCCGCCGGTCACGCTAGATATTTTATAAGTTTTCAGTTTTACCTTTCGGTTTTAGTTTAGCGCCTTACCTGTTTACGGAATTGTTTAAGCCGTTAATTGAGAAATGGAGATCTGAAGCCGGGTAAATTGTTGCCTTCTTAGACGACGGTCTCGTCGCTGCTGTCGGTTACAACAACGCAAAGATTGCGAGCCTTCAGGTTCATGCCGATTTGCTTATCTCTGGTTTTCTTCCTAATGAAGCCAAATGTCTTGGGGCCCAACTCAGGTAATTTCTCGGCTCGGAACTGTCATCAACACGTACGGCCACGTCGGAAATTTACGCTACATATAGACAGACAGATAGATGTGTTCCATATTGGTGGCTTCTTTTCGCGTCCCAGTTCGTAGGATTGCGAGGGTTAGCGGGGAAAATTATTTCACTCGGTTACTGCGTGGGCAACGTCTCCCAGCTTATGACTAGAAATCTATTTGCTATGATCAACACTGCGTCGACATCACTTTCCTCCCGAGAATGCTGAATGCTGAATTGATCTTCGGGAAAACCAACGTAGCGAGCCTTAACGGCATACCTATTTGGCCAGCCCGTCATAAGTCTTATGAGTGATATATTCCGATGAAGTGGCCTCATCTTGTGGAAGTTTTATAGTTTCGACGGCAAAATTTTTCATCAATACCCGTTCCGATTTCGAGAAAACGCAAGGTTCCACGTTCAGAGAGTTGCTTGCCGTTTTTCCTGTCATTGAAAGCTTTCTAGGAGGCCAGTAAGCCAGTTACCTGGTCTACTGATAATCTAAAGGTCCGGCTTTACAACAGCCTGCAGTAGGCATCTTTCAGAGCTGTCTGTTCAACGACGTTGACATCGACATGCAGTGGATACTATTAAGGGATCTAAATACTATTACAGGTGTTATATTCAAGTTCATTGATTATGTCGATTACACCATTGATGGCACGGTTTTCTATGCTCTCGACGGTTTAGCGGGTCCTCATACCTGTGATAGGTTCGCATGTTCATTCAACGCTAACGTTAAATGTTTTTAATTCCAGATTCTACCAACCCGGTTCCAGCGGTGCATACGCCTTTGCCCAAAATTGGTCCCATCACGACAGCCGGCTGCGTCCTCGGGTTTACTTAACGTGCATAGTCTTCAGCCATACGAGATCTTGCAGTGCTAAGGGAGCTCTCAGCGTACCATTTTGGAAGTCTGCCCATTTCTGGCCCATTCTGCGTTTAGATGGTTTTCCACTGGAGCACCTTTATTCATGATTGGGGCATTCTATCTAATTTAATTTGCCTAATTTACTTATAGATGTCAAGCCAGAAACTCTATTTTCGGTTGTAATCCCGTGACGGTCCCTTCATTAGCAATTCGTATTGACTTTAGTATCGCTCCTAGGTCGGGCTACGAGTTATCTAGTGAGAGCTTTCGTGTCCCAAGTGAATGCACAGAGATATGACTATTTTGCTGAGATTTCCTACTGAACGTATTTCAACCAGAGTCGAGTTTCTAGGGTATTTTTTTTTCCTAGATTGAATTGCCTGTTAGAGGTGTTATGCCTTAGATGGGCTTAATGAATGCCCTAGATGGGCTTAGCGTTATGCCCTGGAGGGGTTTACCGAATGCCCAAGATGGGCTCAGCGTTATGCCCTGGGGCGGCTTACCGAATGCCCTAGATGGGCTCAGCGTTATACCCTGGAGGGGTTTACCGAATGCCCAAGATGGGCTCAGCGTTATGCCCTGGAGGGGCTTACCGAATGCCCTAGATGGGCTCAGCGTTATGAAATGCCCTAAATGGTTTTCAATGTTATGCCCAAGAGGGGTTCAATGTTACGCCCTAGATGGGTTTTAATGTTACGCCCAAGAGGGGCTCAATGTTATGCCCGAGAGTGGCTTAGACAGGCTCAATGTTACGTCCAAGAGGGGCATGATGATATGCCCTATAGGGGATCATCCCTATTTTCTAAGAGGAGCTAAACGGGGTTTAAGTTTGGTATTATGCTTGTCGAATCAGTTAGGATAGTTTTCTGTTTTTGACAGCAAGGTTGCGAGCGCAATTTAAATTCATTTTTTTTTTATTTCCCGTTCGTCCGTACATTTTTCTTTATGAGTTCGTCTCTTACATTATATGTGTTTCATAATGTTCTTAGATATCTCCTCGTCCGCATTTTGGTCTGCAGGAAGCCCGGACAACGTACCAAGTTATCCAGCTAAAACAGAATCTGAAATTCACCGTGCTTGCTTCCAAAACCACTGGGTCATCGCAAAACTACCGTTAATAGATGGCGAGACTTTGCTAAAGACGTGTTGCGTATTCCTGATTTTCCGGTCAGACCTTTGGATCGTGCCCTGCATCTGCAACATCTGCTCGAGTCCACAAAGTCAGTGTCTGCATCAATTGTGCTTTCTACTATACGCTTTTAAGTGGGCGCATTAGCTGGCCAGAGTTGATTCCCCTTCAGTACACCCGACTGTCATTGCTGCAAAAGAAGGCGCTCTTCGCCTTGCCAGCCAACCTACCACCAGGAGGAACGAGCCCCTCGAAGTTACTCGTCTCAAGCAACTTGCTGAAAGAAAACTGATTGGGACAATCTTCTGCAATTAAAAAGTCTAGTTATGTTTATTCTCACTTTTTCAGGTTTCCTTAGAAGCTCTGAGTTATGTCTTATTCGTAGCAGGGATGTCCAGTTTAGCTTTGTTCATAACTTAAACGCAGAAGGCCCGGATAGCTGAGAATATCCACTGCCCGCAGTTAGCAGGTTAGCTGGTCGAGGCGAGCAGCTAAAACATTTATGTTAAGGATTCACTACCAAGCAGACTTGAAGTCTTCAAGTCCTTGTCGCTCTGAGCTCTAGCCCTTTCTTTTGCTGTCTACTATGGGCCTGGCTGACCAACGCGCCCATGCCTCAACGTTTGAGTGTGTTCGGTTGTGTAGTGAAGGCAAAATATGTAATTTGTGATAATCGGTATTAACATAAATTAATATTTTGCCGACACGGAGCAGAGAACTGGGTTCTAGTGTAGTGCGCAGGGGCTCACGGTTCGTGAGTTTGAAAAGTGTTCGTTGATAGATTTGTGTCATTCTACGGTCAGCCTCGCCGCCTCTAGTACTGTTCAAACAAGTTAACTTTCGTCTTAGTTCTTTATTGTAATACCTTAAGATTTGTTATCGGCAGTTTTAGCCGCATTTTAGTCGTTTGTTTCTTAGTTAAAAACACCTTAAAACCCCAAAGGTAGCACCACTGCATAGGTCGGGGGTACACGGTCCCTATTTTTTCCAACAGTTGGTTTTTTGGGGTTTACGTGTCCGGCTCTGGTGCGGTTAGAGTTATCGTTATATTATAGTTCTTCGTCAATAACAAAATGTATCGTGGGCCTGGCCGGCCAACCTAGAGTTATTGTAATATTATAGTATAATATATTATAGTAATATTGTAATACGATAGTCCTTTGTCAATAATAAAATGTATCGTGGGCCTGGCTGACCAACGCGCCCATGCCTCAACGTTTGAGTGTGTTCGGTTGTGTAGTGAAGGCAAAATTGGCATGAAAAATGTTGTGCAATTTTAAATCGGCGTTATGACCCAATGCGTTAAATTTGTTGACCTTTACAGCTCTGTCTCATGCATTGCGAATGTTCTTTTTTCAAACTCGTATTTTCAAACGCGCATGGTTCACCATTCAAATCCTTTCAATAGGAAAAATTTCTTTCCATTATACAATTTGAAATTTAAGATAAATAATTTAAGATAAATGGTGATGAAGTTTAAGATAAATAAGTAAAGAAATTAAACATTGAATGCTATTTTCGGAATACAATGCAAAATACAATTGAAGAGGTCAAGGCATAACCAGCCTATGTTGCTTTTATTGTCCTTTTTAACCCGTGAATATACGCGCATGCGTAATGAACGGGTTATCGGTAACGACGACAGATATGCAAATGAGTCACTCACTCGCTCACTCCTTCCATCAGCTGTAAACTTAGTGACGTAATGCTTTGTTACGAATGCGTTTTGCAACAAGAAGAGCGTGAATCCAGCGATAACAATAACTAAATTGGTGTAAACGAATATAAACAACAATAAGCTTAAAGATGTTTCGCATTTGGAATCTTTAATGCAACGTTAAAATCGATCTAAAAGGAATTTTCAACTGAGACACGCGTTTTGATGGTTATCTGCCTTCAAGTAATTAAAATTTATCCCGTTCTAAGTCAGTGGTCACGGTGGTCGAGTGGTGTAAATCACGGGCTTACAGCCGAAAGGCCCAGATTCGAATGTCGCTCGGGCGTTCTTTTTTTTTTTTTTTTTTTTTCTTCTTCGGACTGAACATTATGAAAGTGATGTACTGTATTTTTATTTTTTGCGTTTGTCAAAAAATCCTTACGTTTAATTTAAAAAAATATATATATTAAACCGTGACAAAGTTAAAACATAAGCGTTAGCATTTCAAATTCACGGGTTGGCTCTAAGGAGCCTTTGATTTTATTATTTTTCTAGCTCAGATTTGCCTTATTTTTGGCATGTGAACTACAAATTAATTAATAAATTATTTTTTTGCGTCGTTTTAGAGAAATAACATATGCCCAAAAATGCCCGACCACTGCATCTTTCCACCATACCAAACACCCATGCGCCTTTTGAAACGTGACCGCTATTGTATTTTTGTTTATGGAACATCGACCGTCGATCTCCACTGTCTTCCCCCAACCACCTAATCTTATGTTGCCATATATTTATTTATTTTTTTCTTATAGGGGCAGATGTCTCTCAGCTTCTGCAACGTTACACGAACTGTTCGAAGCGATAATCCAGTCAGAATGGAGATCCGCTTGTTTGTCTTTTCAATGGACCAAAGGTATAGATGACGGACAGCCATTGCTCGAGTAGAATCTGCGAATCTTCAATCCTGTTTTTCTACAGCTTCTTACTGGACATTCCCAGAGAAAAACATCAATGGCATTTGCCTTTCTCGTCCTGCCCTGGCATTTGGGATTGGACGCGAGTCAGCTATGACCGACAAGAAACAAGAAAATGGTATGGAAACTCTGAACCAAGTAGCTCAAAATGCCTCATGACTGAAAAACTTCTTTATCGCAAGTAATAAAGAATTGGTTTATTGATATATTTATAACTTCTGGCATTCAGGGTACAACACGGTTGTCGACACAATCCGACAGCAACACTGCAAACATGGTCAATGCCGTATCGCCAGTTGCTCCAGGAGCACCGTTTGTGATTTCATTGCAATAGCGGAATTGACGATTTTAGACAAAAGAGAGCACGACGAAAGCAGCAGGGAAGCTCCGTCAAGGAGTCAGAGATAGCATGTCGATGCCGCCTCTGGAAGCATTTGCAGGTGATCGCTGACCTGCGGAGAGAGGGAAAATTGCTTCCCTTAAAGTTTCATCCCTGGTTTTACTAGAGAGAACTGCTAAAACTGTCGATAAAAAAGTTGGCTGACAGTTGGCTGTTTGTGGGCCGACAGATATTTTGGGGAGCTATTAGTCAATTTTACCCAGATGTTTGGGTCACAGTTGGGTAGATCTCTGATCTGGTCTTCATGCCTTCACTGGCTGCGATAGTGTCAGTGCTTTTTCTGGAAATGTCAACTTAGCTACATTAAAGATTATCAAACAAAAGAAGACGTTCAAAAACCTATTCCAACAGATTGGCATGCAGTGGAAAACTAACGGATGAACTTTTCGCAAAGTTATAAGAATTCATAAGCATGATGTACAGCTCCACCCCTGGAACCAGTGATGTCAACAAACTTTGTTACAGGTTATTCTGCGCAAAGAAAGGAAAATGACTGAAATCAATTGCCTCCTTGTGCAGATTGTTTAAAGAAGCACTCTTTGCATGCAAACTACCAAGAAGCTTTTCGGAGAACAAAGCTGCCCACACGTTCCTTCACCTATTGGCCACAAATGCGTTCAAGAAGATGACAAGTTGGTGATCAAATGGATGAGTGGTGAGCCAGCCACAACAGCTGTCCTTAAGTTGTGTGCAAAATCCTGCAAGCCACAAAATTGTACATGTCTTACCAATGATCGAAAATTTACCGACAAGTGCCGGCTTCATGACTGCAATAATTGAGCTGAGGAGAAGGTTCTTTATGACAATGACCATTTTTTTTCTGGTACGAAGAAGAGGATAAGGGAGATTAAGGTACCAATTAATGGTACAGGACAATTGAAAATAGATCAATGCATTTATTACGTTATATATCTTTAAAAGGTGGAGGCACGGTGGTCTAGTGGTTAGCGTGTCGGACTTTCAACCTGAAGGTCGGTGGTTCGAGCCTGGTCTCTGCTGTCGTGTTGTTTCCTTAGACAAGAAACTTTACTCCGCACTGTCTCTCTCCACCTAGGTGTATAAATGGGTACCGGAGACAAAATGCTGGGGGTAACCCTGCGATGGACTAGCATCCCATCCAGGGGGGAGTAGCAATATTCCTAGCTGCTTCATGCTATACTGAGGGATACTGAGAAGCCGCTATAGTGGAAAAAGAAGACTTTCAGGAATAAAATCTTGCTTCGAGGAACTTCATACGTTTTTATCAACGCGGGGCAATATTTCAGAACCGAAGAAGCGGAGGTTTAACGAATTTCCAAGCAGTCGAGTGACTTAAAGGTAAAATAAATCACATTTTTCGATGAGAATTTATGTTGATGTCAATTTTTGATTGACTTTTCCTTTGTGTTCTCGTTAGTTTTGGAGAATTGTTTACTAGAAATACGTGTCTCGCAGATCCTCGCGAAGCTCGGGGGATGCACTGCAAAATTTTAGCGATGTGGGCCTTTTTGAAGTTTGTGAGTGCTATCTCCCAAAATTAACCTGTTCCCTTTACATACTTCTGTAGCTGTTGTTCTATGTACTGTGTATCAAATAATTGCTAATTCAATTCACTATTCGCTTGAATGGCTGAGATTGCAGGAGTTAATAGGATACAGGTCACGAGAATTACGAAATTGATTACAAAAGTTAAACATGAATATTCAAGATGAAGCAAAATATTCTTTGCAAATATCATAAGCAATGTATGCGAGAAAATCAATAATGATCAATTTACAACATGTACTAAGAGCTACTAAGACAATAGTTTCCAGTGTTTGAGTACTATTTTTTTATATTGAAAAATATCCTCTTATTATCTGCGTGTCAGTTGTTCAGCTACTTGAAATCTTTTTTTTTTTTTGAAAAAGGTAGATTAAAGAATAATTTATGGAGGGTTGTATATAAGCTTAAGATTGCTTGCCTTTAAATGTTGGTTGTTTCAATTGAAGAGCATTAAAGAGCGGATTAAAGTGCGGTGATTTGAGCTAGATTTCTAGCTTAATCGTTCTTCTTCTTTAATAAACAAACTTTTTGTAAAATCTCATATTTCGGTGATTTTGCCGGTAGTCTCATTTTATGGTTTTAATTATGGGAGACTTGGGAATCAGAGAAATAGTTCGTTGGTAACAGAAAAGAACTAAAATGCAAGAATTTCATTTATATTTCTAAGTTTAATCCTCGTTTCTCATCCTTAGAAAATATCATTTTCCGCTCGCAGGAAAATGGCGATCATCCCCGAAAATACCAGGAAAGTGCAGTTGTACCTCCTCCTTAATCGAAGCATCACTAGCATTTTAACATTAATAACGTATTCCTTAATATCATAACGACTTAAAACATCAGATCCCTCCAGATCCCTCCAGGTTTATTCAAGCTGAATAAAACCATCAAAGTGTGGGTACTTTCAGTCAATGCTTTGAATTGACGGCGAGCTGATTTAGGAAATTCGCGCACGTTTGCAGAGTTGAATATGAAAATTCTTTGAGGAATAAAACGAATTTAGACGGAAGCAAGTTCAAGTAAATGAGTATAAAAAGGGTTACATTGTATTTCCAAAAGCCGTCTTGAACAAAGGTTATAGCGGAAAAAATCTTGGCAAATGCGTAAGTGCTGAAAGCTCAAATCAGTTCAAAACACGTAGCAAAATTAAATATATGCGCGCGCTATATCGCGCGTACAAGCTAGCTGTACGCGTCAGTTACAGTTTTTCCTGTCGTTGACATCAGAACTTCTGTGTCTAGCTAAAACCGTGGATAAAACAAATAGCTATTAAGAGAAGAACTTTTTTCCCAAAGGTTTTCAGTTTTTTAGAGCACTTATTTGGTTAACGCAGTGCAAGAGTGTCGTCATATGCGTGGACAAGCAGTTGGATGCTTACGCGTTCAAGCGCGCGCAAATTTCGTTTGTCGTGTCATCCTTCAAACAAATTTTCGAAAGCATGAATCTGTTCGTTGCAAGAGAAGTTTTCTTAACATTGCAAATCCTGACAAAAGAAGACCGACAGACAAGAGGCCTTGAAAAGGGTGTCTTGACAGCCACTGCTTGCCTCGGCGATCACTGGCAAATGCGAGGTAACGTGATGAGACATTATGGGATAGGCTTCCAACCCCCGGCCGCCGCCATGAATAAACATGAGAGCGCGCCATTGTCAGCGGTCACGATTTTTGTTGCTAGGCAACTGCACGACATCTTCAGTATATATATATATATATATATATATATATATATAAACTTTTCGCTCGATTGCGCACGGCTCAGCTCCCGAGACCCGAGCACCCGAGCGGCCTTCGGCCGCCAAATTTATTAACCTCGCTACGCTCGGGCCTTCGGCCCTCGCTTCGCGAGGAATAAAACGTGCTCAAATTCAGTCGTGTTGTTATCTGAATTTCATTGAGGACAGCTCTGCCTCGATGCGCTATAAATGGTACGTGTTTTGTTTTTAAACATAAACTAATAGATATTTGAATAAGATTTTTCAAAAGAAGATTTTGTTGTTCATTTTTATGTGTTTGTTCATTCATTACATAGGTTGAAAAGCGATTTTATGTAAACAAAACAAGACCTGGATTTTATAGTTCTAACTTCACTCGCGTCGCCTTATGCAAATATGTTTGTGCATTTTTTGCAATTTTGATTTCCAAATCAGTTTCTCGGGCAATTTTTGATACGCAACAGGTGTATTTTATTCGGAAACAAGTCATACTAGTTATTCTAGACAGAGAAAAAGTTGTTTTTGTGAACTTTTGTACGGTCCGGCTATGTGTACTGTGCAGACGGTCGCGTAATACTGGTTTTTTTTTTACAATTGCTAAAATTGAAAGATAGCCTGGTCGTCAATCGGTCGGCAAATGATTAGAAATTTTTCCTTTAGGCAGAGGTTGCATCTTTTGCTTGAGCAACTGCCGACAAAAGAACACATGCCCACTCGACGGAAACTGCCTACAATCATCAGTCATCTACCAAGCTACAGTCACGCGCAACGACAACAACACAACAGAAACATACATCGGACTCACGGAAAACGACTTCAAAACAAGATACCGAAACCACACCGCATCATTCCGCCACTCTAAACACAGAAACTCAACTGAACTAAGCAAGTACATCTGGACTCTCAAAGACAACAACATCGAACACTATATTTCATGGCGCACCCTGTCTTCGCATTCACCGTACAACAGCTCAAGCAAAAGATGCAACCTCTGCCTAAAGGAAAAATTTCTAATCATTTGCCGACCGAAACTTTCTACATTTAACAAACGTAATGAACTCGTGTCTTCTTGCCGCCATAGAAACAAAGCCCTTCTACGCAACAGCTGAACTGTTAAACTTCGCGCCGCATAGATTTGTTATTGTTATTATGTAAATTATTTTGTATATAAGAAGCGACGGTAAGGAATATTCTTATTGAATCCCCTGATGAGTGGGCAACCACGAAACAGGCTTGTCGGGATGAAAGCGTAGTTTATTTGTTTCTTTCCTCCATAAACATATATATATATATATACATACATACATACATACATACATACATACATACATACATACATACATACATACATACATACATACATACATACATACATACATACATACATACATACATACATACATACATACATATATATATATATATATATATATATATATATATATAGCACGAAAATGGCACGAAAATGGCGCCTGCATACGCAATTTTGTTTATGGATTCTTTGGAAAGAAAGCTGCTCTCTGAAGCACGGGTAAAACCAGACATCTGGTGGAGATACATTGACGATATTTTCGTTGTGTGGACTAAAGGCGAGGAAGAACTCATTGAGTTTTTAAATTACATAAACACAGCCCACGAAACCATCAAGTTTACATGGAATTGGTCGCGGGACAAGATTAATTTCTTGGATGTTCAAGTAATCAACGACGGGGGCAAGATAGAAACGGATTTATACACCAAGCCGACAGATAAACATCAGTACTTGTTTTCAACCTCATGCCACCCAAAACATTGTAAAGAAGGCATACCATATGCCCAAGCCACCAGAATAAGAAGAATATGTTCTTCGTTGGAAACCTTTAAGCTAAGATCAAGGGAACTTTGTCACTTTTTAATGGCCCGAGGATACAAGAAAAACTTCGTAAAAGCACAAATCCGAAAAGCGAGGAATAAATCCAGGGAGGAGGTATTGGCGCCCTATATCAAAGAAAAAAATGACAGGATACCATTTGTCACGACATACCACCCCAGCCTGCCGAACATTGGAGGACTAATTAAGGAGTTGCAACCAGTGCTGCATTGCTCCGAAAGGTGCAGGAACGCAGTACCCAATCTACCGATGGTTGCTTTTAGACGACCCAAGAATCTGAGGGATTACCTAGTTCATGCGAAGTTGAAGCCAACGCAACGGATAGCGAGAGGAACTGTCAAATGTAGAGACAGACGATGTGATGTATGTAATTATTTGAGTCTGGACAATAAGTTCACAAGTCATGTCACGGGAAAGACATACTCCATTAACTATAATCTAGATTGTAACTCAAAAAAAGTCATTTATTTAATTTTTTTGTAAGGTGTGTGGTATGCAGTATGTGGGATCGACAATGACGAAGTTTAGGTTAAGGTTCAACAATCACAAAAGCCGCCTTAGAGGACACGCAAAACTCGAACACAATCAAAAGGAGAAAGATGACTTTATTTATCGACATTTTTCTTCAGAAGGTCACCGTGGTTTAAAGGACTTGGGCGTTTTGCTTATTGATAGAGTTGCAAATGAAAGGGAATTGTTACAGAAAGAGGGACAATGGGCGTATAGGCTGAAGAGCCTCAAGCCGCATGGTTTAAACGAGAGTGACTTTTTCTACTCTCAGAACCGCGCGGTTCGAGAGAGAAGTTATTGAAATCTTTAATGCACGCGCAGGAATGTAACGCGTATTTTAACGGTTTAAAACGTGCGCGCTAGTATCAGCTGCTTGCATCAGTGGTGTTTCGCGTTTGTAACGGTCACTCACCCTGAAGAAGGCCGGTGTAGCCAAAAAATGTCTTGTGTGAAATGAGAGAACTGGATGATGTGTATTTGTGTCATATTAAGACATATTGTTCATTTTGCTTTTGAGAAACAAATTTGGTTTTTGCCCTGAGCCCGAGTCTTGAGAAATCCGCAGATCGGTTTTAATTTTTAATACTGCGTTTAAGTCTAAGAATTGTAGAGTAAGCAGATTTAAAACATGACATCATCTAGTTTTCTCTCTTATTTTAAACAATGCGTATTTGTGTCTCGGTAAGACATGTTTAAATCCATCAAAACAAATTTTTTTGTACTTTTACAATGGCAGAGAAACTTTACACATTTAAAAATAACATTTACCGTGCTGTTGGGTTTTCCCATTAAGTCTTTAAAAAAATCAATTTGAAGTCCTCCAGAGCTCAAAGTATTGTGCATTAGTCAGCGGAATTACCAATAAAAGTTTACAGCCAATGGAAGGAAGGAAGGAAGGAAAGAGTGAAAATTTGCATATCTGTCCTGTCAACTATAATTTGTTCAAAGCTTTGTGTATTTATGAGTTAAAAAGGAAAAGATCTGTGCCCACCATTTCAGCAGCAACTTGACAAAGTCTAAAAATCCAGTCTCCAGCTTCTTCCTCGCTTGAAGCAGCAAGTACGATCAATGGTGAGCCATCCTCAGATACAACCTGTTGGCATAACCACAAAACACAGCAACTGGGATAAAGATGAAAAGGGGAAAAAAAACAAAGAAAGCCAGGACACGGTGTCGTTGATGTACCTCAAAAGCAAAAGGTCGATCAGCATCATTAACTCTTCGACAACCTCCACACCGAGCTCCTCTGCAACCAAAACCAAACAGTTGGCATATTAAAGAACAACAATCGGCGGCAAAAATAGTTGAGACGCTCTTACTTCTACTACGAAAATGTGTTAAAAACTTTAACACCCTTCCCCCCACCCCTTAGCAATGTTGCACCATTTTACCCTTCTTTAACAGACCTGATGAAAACTGAATCTGATAGAAACTGTACCAGGGTAGATAAAAAATAAAAACCTACCGTATTTGAACCGGGTAGATTCACAAACTTATTTGGTTGGATGAGTAAATTATATGTGGTATGTCGTAAAGAGTTAACATACTGTTACTGTTTCTATATACATGTAACTAGAAACACATAATATTAAATACCTTACCTTATAAAATACCCTTTATCCCCCTTCAGAGCTAACTTACTTTTCAGGGATCACGGAGCGTATTTCGGAGTAATGGTACAGACAATGCACCTAAAAATGAAATTGCCCCAACAGTGTTGTTGCCTATTGTAGCTCCCCAAATAACAAACACAGAATCCAATGTTACATTACCTGAGCTCTAAAACAACTTTGCCATGTTCATCGCCCTACAAAATAACAGGACCCCATTCATTTCAGTCTGTTTCGCTAATTGAAAGTGCACTTGAAATATAGTGAAAGATATTTTTCTTGTAAAAGAAATTCGCATTAATTGTGCCACCAAAATTGTCTCATTGTTAACAGTTTGAACCCAAGAGTATCAGTAGTCTATCGAGTATGATCGTATGGGTTAATTAGTGTGGGTTAATTAGTATGGGTTAATAAGTGTTGTTGTCAATGACAAACTGAGTGTGATCTTCAGAGTCATGTGACCACACTTGGATTTGACTGATACAAAAGTCTGTAACCTATTGAGTTTGTGGAATTTTAGATTGGCAGTAGATTGTCAAATTGCTACCCAATAAAACACATCTTTGTCTTTTTTTAGCTACAGAAATGCTACATACCTTTCCCCGCTGTCTGACTTTGATTATTATAGTTTCATTCAAGATCTATCTTCACAATTGGTAAACATGAAGTTCAGAAAGAATTTTACGCATGAATTTTGCGTGACTTATGCACTGGCACTTGGGGCCACTTGTTTACATACTTTTGTTCGCTTTCTGTCAGAAAACTCACTACATTCGAAATTTTTTCATAGCCGTTCGCAGCCAGCCGTTCGAAATTTTTGTTCTGTTCAGCCGTTCAAGGCGAGCCGTTCAAAATAACTCTTTAGCCGTTCAAATGAAATTCGATCTGTCAGCAGATCTCGTTGCCTAGCACGTGATCAAAATCTACCGTGAAGAAATTGTTCTTTCTTGTTGCACCTTTCTCGATGTAGTGCGAAAGTTATTTTATTGTTACATCTAGAACTAGTCGTTTGAAATGGACGATTTTATATAAGTAACGACTTGTCTGCTCGATTTAGCGCACGGATGAGAAATGATCATAAATCGGATCGTTCCATTCTAAAGAGAATTCATAACTCGAATAATATTCCATCGATCGATTCAATTGAATTAAAGATTGAATTACGGCTAAAGAGTAAGCGATCAAGATTTCAGAATTTATCTGCCACTATCTGCCTATCAAGAGAGCTTTGAAGCTAGCCGAGACGCCAGCTGACGAGTTGACAGAATTTTCTTCTCGTTGTTGCGCTTGGCTGAGTTTGATGGATTACGCAAACGCATTAAACAGCATTTTATAACTTGGACACTACGCCCAAGTAATTAGATAACCGTAACACGTCATAAATATTCAAAATGGTAGCGCGCGGGAAATTTAAAAGCGAAAATAGGCGACATTCATATCCATTTTTTTGTAAACTAAAATTATATTTGCACCTGTTTTTTTTAAATTTAATTTAGACTTTATTTTCAACAATTTAACGTCAATTTGTTATGACAATGGAAGTTCCCTTTAAGTGTTCGATTTTGTAGATCCTCTTGGAGGACCATGATTTGTAGTATATTGGTTTATTTTCAATTCTTATAAGATAATTTGGCAAAGATGCGATATTTAAGACAATATTTGAACAAGTTTCATGCAGTTTTAAAATGATCTGATACATGAACATAGTTTGACAGGCCATTTCTGTTATTTATTTATTTATTTATTATTTTTTGTTCATCCTTAATCCTCCATTTTTATAATCACTGATCATAATGTTTTGCTTAAGGCGGGGGTACATGTGAATTTGAATGAACTTTTAAGAGGTTTAAAGAAGGGATAGAAGAAAGAAAATGATTTTTGGAACACCAACAGACATTTGATACCCACGCAAGAGCACCCCAGGTTGCTAGTGGACTAACTTAGTGTCCGTCTATTTATTATTAACTACAATTTCTAATTTTAAAAGTTCGCTCAATCTGCAATATTTCTTATTTCTTTAAATTTTACCAATCCTTTGAGTAAAACTATTTTCCCCCAAACATACCCAAAAATCACCCAAAAGTTTTCAAAACACCCCATAACATAGATTCACGAGATGAGCATAGAGTTTTTGGATTGCTTGAAACGTGAACGAGATATTTCCATTAACGCCATGTCAAGAGGCGAAAAAATAGCGTTCATGTGGACCCCCGCCTTAATTTTATCTCTTCTTCCACTAAAGGATGTTGCAACTTAAGGTGGCTCCAATTAGTTTTTTTGGGTCACACTTCCCTTTTTGAATGCGCTTACACATAATCTTACTTTAGCTCAATGAACCTGAATTTGATACCAGATGTTAGGCTTGGATGAAAGTTTTGGATGATGCTCTTTTTATGCTAATCAGCGTTTCCATAGCAACGGTAAACAAATATGGCGAGAAACAGTTTTTCCTAAATATCTTTCGATCTTGGGGCTACTCGACAAGCGAATAAATGCGCTATAATCTACATAGTGTAGCACACTGAGTGGGAAAATTTCAAACAAATTAAACTGTTCGATTTTAAATAAATCGCTAAAACATTTTCAGACGTGATTTTTCATGTTTAAAATATAAGCGGTCAAAATATTCCATAGGTCTCACAAATTATTGTTAAATTACCACAGAAAGTTTCCTCAGACTTAAATTATTACTCCCTGCAAATAGTTCTGACTAATACCTCGGCAATAAAGAGATCGAGCTTTTCATTCAAATGCAGTTTAAAAAGAGTGAAAACGTCAAGCAAAACTGCATTTGTGCCAATCTGCATACGTGCCAATTTTTAAACAATATGGTTCTGCATCTTTTTGGGTATTAGTTTAAATATACCACGTCTTTGACTTACTGTCCATTGTAATAGGCAAGGTTGAAAGAATTAAGGTAGAAGATGAATATATCATTTCAGAAAAGTCTACTGGCAGTCCATCAGCTTTTCGGAGCTTATACTTTTTAGAGCTTGTATGCGCTGACTTGCTTTAGTTAACAAACGTTCACAACATGCTTTTTCCTCACAATCAATTTTTTCATTTCAGTTTCTTTGAAAACAATGTTGTGAATTTAGTCATCTTCCGAGTCAATTTTTAAGCTATACAGGTTTCTATAGAAGTTTTCACTCTTCGAAATTTCTTTGGGATGATAAATTCGTCTTCGCTAATTTTTAATTGGCTAAATACACCATTCTTATAGTGCCGCTTTTCAAGATTTAAAAAGTACTTTGTATTTTTTCATCTTCATCATACCATCTACATTATTTTGTTTTGTACTCGACTATGTTTTCTAGATTTCTCGATTTGTCATCTAATTCTAATGAATTGTCAGCTTTTCATTGTCACAAAGATTACTGTTTTCTTTGCAGCATATTCATTGTCCTTTCTGATTCTTCGTCTTCCCACAATGTTTTAGTTTTGTTCGCTTTTGCGTAGTTTATACTCTGTTCTCTAACTTTTAATTTTATCATTTCCCAAAGCAGAGCATCATCATCAAAAGTATGGCTTTGATATTTGTTTTGAGCAGCTGCAATAGTTGCTCGTATTAGGTTCAGCCTCTGTTAAGAAAGATGTATTTAATTTCCAAAACCCAGGCCCCCTCGAGCCTGAAAGGAGCACAATTTAAATAGATACAATACAGTGGTCAGCTCTGAAGCCTGCCGAGATGTCAGCATGTGTGATGCAGTAGAAACCCGCTTGTAAGAACCTAGTGGTTTAATTAAGAACCTGCTGACAGAAATTTGCCATTTTAGTACCCAAAAATATAAGAACCTGTTTAGCCAAGCAAGATCAAGCAGGTTCTTAAATGTGGGTTACAGTTAAATTATGATAAACATGTTAACCAATGAGTTTGACTTTGAGATTGCAAATTTATATTACAAGAAAATACCAAACTGTAATTACAAATAAAAGTATGCAATTCCTACAACAAAAACAGGTTTATATAAAGTACATACTGTAATTGTCTTCATGGACCTTGCAAAACCTTATTTATTTTTCTTGTAATCTACAACTACTGTACATCTTTTTCATAGAAATTAAGAACCTAATTAAAGAACCTACTAAGCCTAAATTGCCAATAACTAGCCCAAAATACAAGAACCTATTTTGCCAGACTTAAAAAAATGTAGGTTCTTACACGCGGGTTTTTACTGTATTACACATGACCTCTGGCTCACTAGAAAAAAATCTGGCCTACAAAGTATTTTTTTTTCCGACGCCAAACATATCTAAGGTAATCGGGATTTAGGACCATTCCAACATTACCAAATCTTAATTTGTAGCGTGGTCCGTGATAAGATTGATAGTTGCATGAGTTTTGCCTAGCTGCCTTTCTTGCCCTTTTCTAAATCTAGCACTAGATTAAAACCGCCGCATATTGGGATATCTGCGCTGAAAATCTTCTAAATGGCTGAAAAATCTTTCAAAGAGATTTGGATCATCTTCGTTTGGTGCATATATAGTGGCCAGGGTAATATATTTATCATTTGCTTTAATATCATGCACAGGTGATAAATCTGCCTTTAGGATCCGAGTAAGATCTCTACAGTTGAAAGACAAAGTTGTTATTAATTGAAGAGGATTGGTACTCTTCCACTGCCACTAGCACAGAAGCTAAACAGAGTTTTATATCCCCAAGCATCCGACCAAGCCGATATGGTGTTCTCACAGCGGTTAGTTTCCTGCAGCAGGTATATTGAAAAAAAAAAGTTTCCCTACGCCAATTTAACATTTCACCCTTCTTTTTTGTCTCCCCTAAACCAGTCGTACATTGAGAGAGCAAATTTAAGATTCACTTCTTATTAAAACTGAAAGTAGGAAACCTGATCTTTTAGAAAACCGTGCAATTGAGTAGAAAGAAAATTTGAGCAGAGATGGGCTTTACAAAAAAAACATACAATTAACATACAGAAGTTCCACAAGAGTTGGTAGGTATTAGTATACATCTGTTGAGGTTATTTGTACTGAGCTATTAGTCATTACAATTAAGAAAAAATGATAAGCAATAATTGAAAGCTGAATGTACATAAAAAAGTTCTTTTTGGATAGTCCAGTGCCATTAAGGATACTTGAGATATAAAAGAGTAAAAAGTTGAAACTGGCTGTAGTTTTTAAAATGTGGACGTTTCGGTAGTGTATTGCTGCCTTCTTCAGCGAATAAAATGTAAATGGCATCCTTGATGATGTATATAAATGAAACAACAGTAAGGTGATGAACGAAGTATACAGGTGGACGAAAAATAACAATCTAGAAATAAATTCAGTCACAGTTCTAAAACTTATTGAGGTTTTTATAAATGTTACATGTAGGAAAAGAAATGTGTTCATTTATAGAATTGGCATCACATACGGAATGCCAAGCCTCTAGAAAAAGTCATCACTTCTATTGTTGAGCACAGTTGAGGATTTCAGCATTTTCCAGGACTATTTTGTGCTGGTGTAGCATGTGGTGTTTTGCAAGAAGAGAATTTTTTTCCAGAATACTTTTATGATCATATCTTTCGCTGTTTGTGAATAGGAATCGTCCTTTACTTTGACCTCCTCATGTTCCTCATGGATAACTTTCGCATAATCTTTTTTGTTATATATGCATCTGTGTGCATATGTGACTTTTTTTATCTTACCTCTATTTGACCATACATGGTCAAATCAGTAGTCAGTAATCAGTAGTCAGTAATTGGTCAGCACCTGCCTTGCAACTTTTTACCGACCCGGTGGACTGCGTGAAATCTAATGCCTGAAATATCAATGCCAAGGTCACCGGCTTTATGACTTCGTATGCCTTTGATATGCAGTCCTCTTCCTCTGTCTCTTGGATGTTGTTAATTCGCAAATTTTCCCTTTTTGTGTATTGTTCGCGATTTCTATTGTTTTCTATCTCTTTGTTTAATTTCTATTTCTATTTCTATATTATTGTAACAATATTAGTGTAACAATATAAGGAGACTGTCTCCAGTGTTTTAACTATTGTGTTTCTACCAAATTGACTGATGAACTGTATATAATAAAAGAATACCTACTGTGTCCCTTTCCCTTTAATGTAATGTTGCACAAAATATTTAAATTAATCCTTTGTGGAATAAATAAACCAAAATGGTTTTGGAAGAATGAGGGTATAGCAACAAAGGATGACACCAAGTTATTCAAAAGTAAATACTTCATTATGATCTGCACACACAGACACAAAAAAATGGTGTGGAAGGGTTTGTAAAGATTTGCCAGAAATTCACAACACATTTTGACATATCAGGCTTGTTTGCTTTGATGGGATAATAACGCCCAACCCATTCTAAAATTGTTCAGTGAAACATCAAAATCACCAAACTAGATATGGCCTCAATCATACTGACCTGCTGGGCATGTTCATATAGGATCCCATTCCTGTGGTAGAATGCGAAAGAAACACAAATTAGCACTTAGCTAAACACTTTTGGGGCCCACCTGGATTATTCAGGGGCAATACCATACCGAAATTGGATGGTTGGCACTTCATTGTCGACCCGGCTAATTTACCCATTTACTAAGTAATGTTTACTAAAATGTGAAGAAGTGCTAATTATAGTACATTATCAAAGAAGCGTGATAACAACACACCTATCTTAAAGGATTTACACTGGCTTTCCGTACATTTCAGGATCAATTCCGATCAATTCCGAACAGGCGCGCACCAGACTTTATAGTGAACTCATTAGTTATAAAATATTATCACGTTGTCTCAGATCATCTACTAACAAGTTACTCTTTGAGCCTGTACACAATTTAAAGATTTACGTTGACCGGGCATTTTCAACAGCCGCTCCTAGACTTTGGAATAGACTGCCAATAACCAATAGAAAATCAGCTACAATAACGCTTTTTAAATCTAAGTTGAAGTCGTACATTTTTTAGGAGGCTTTTTATCGAATTAGGTATTAATAGACTTAGTTTTAATTTCAGTTAATTCGCTTTTACTTTTTTTTATCTTGTTTTTTAATATCTTACTGTAATTTCTTTTAATGTTAAGTTTTTATCTAGTTTTTAATCTTTTGTTGTAAAGCGTCATGAACAATTAGCGGAATATAGCTCTATATAACTTGTTTTGCTATATTATTATTAGAGCAGTTTTCAATTGAGTGTCAAAAGTAATTACACAATTGCCTTGGCTTTCCATTGCTACGCTTTGTGATTGGCTAAAAAATCTCGCGCCATTTTCTCGACCAATCAGAAGTAAAACTAAAACCAACTGAGACTTGCTCACACGCGTTTTTCCGCGCTTGGCACCGCCGACATGTATTTGCTTCGAGCTCTGATTGGTTCATTGGATTGTTTACGACTGCTGTGATTGGTCAGAGTAGTTACTTTGGTTTTGGTTTTACGACACTCAATTGAAAACCGCTCTATTATCATCATCATTAATAATAATAATAATAATAATAATAATAATAATAATAATAATAATAATATCAGGTTTAAAAACACAAGCCAAAGGTAAGTGATTTAAGGCTTGAAAACCACGTGAGTAACCTCAAATGCATTCTCCAAAGCATATTGATACGAACACAAAAAAAGCATCCCATTAGCATACAAAAATGAAAGGCTCTAATGAGCCATTTTGTGAATATAAAACGCTCTAAATAAAAGATTCTGCACACCTTTGGACCCTCCCTCCTCCTAGGCGTTTTGTACATGCTTCGAAACTGTAATAGCGGAGCACTTGCCAGGCCGAAGGCCTGGCTGCGCAGCTCCATACTCATAGAACCTATCGCCGTCATTTTTCATGGTCATGGCTAGCGGAATGTTTCGCGGGCGCGTATCCGTCCACCCGCCGTGGACCGCCGTGTTGGAACAACATCCTGGATCTTAAAAGCAAGGCTTTGTCAGTTTACGCGCGGCCACACAGCCGTGAGCTCGGTAAACACTTTTAGTTGTTTTGTTGTGTCTAGCGGAGAATTAAAGTCGTTATTTTCTTGCATTTTTTCGCGGTTTGCTACTCAAGACAGGGATACTAATTAAGGGATACTCAGAAGCCGCTTTAGTGGAAAAAGACGAGCTTTCAGGGATAAAATCTTGCTTCGACGAACTTCATGTATTACGTTTTTATCAATGCGGGAGATGATTAATTTTCAGAACCAGAAGCGGAGATTTGAATTTCCAAGCAAGCGAGGAACTTAAAGGTAAAACAGATTACAGTTTTCGATGAGAATTTATGTTGATATCAATCTGTGAGTGACTTTTTATTAGTGTTATTGTTAGTTTTGGAGAATTGATTTTAAAACGTGCTTAAATTCAGTTGTATCGATCTCTTGAATTTCATCGAAGAAAGCTTAAACTCGATGAGCTATAATTAAATGGTACGCGTTTTGCTTTTAAACGTAAACTAATGGAGATTTGAATAAATTTTTTCGAAAGAAGATTGTGTTGTCCATTTTTATGTGTTTGTTCATTCATTAGATAGATTGAAAAGCGATTTTATGTAAACAAAACAAGACTTTGATTTTATAGTACAGTTCTATCTTCACTCGCATCGCCTTATGCAAATATGTTTGTGTATTTTTGCAATTTTTGATTTTCAAATCAGTTTCTCGGGCAATTTTTGACAAACATAAACTGTATTTTATTCGGAAACTGGTGGTACTAGTTATTCTAGACAGAGAAAAGTTGTTTTTGTGAACTTTTGTACGGTCTATAAAAATGTACTGTGCAGACGGTCGCGTAATACTGTTTTTGAGAATTGCTAAAATTGAAAATAGCCCGTTCGTCAATCTTAATTCTTGTGCTTCCAACCTTTCACCTTAGTTAAGTTTCACCTTAGTTAAGTTTCACCTTAGTTAAGCTTGTTCAAAGTGCGACGCTGTTAGGCTTGGGCTATGTCCAGTGGAGGACATGCTTGACAGAGGCAATGAAGAAGATCACTTGGCTGAAGTGATTCAGGAGGCTACATACTTAGATGGCCGGGAGACGACACATACTGTTGCAGAAACAACGGAGGGACTAAATACGGTCGTGAATCTATCACGCCGTGAACTAACTGATAGTGAATTATCATTATTATCTAAAGTTCTGCCCAACGCCTAAGGATCTTGATAGGTATAACTTACGAAAGGATATTACTGATTTTATTAGACGTATTAGACTTAAGGAGTACTTTTTTGAGGGGGATAATGTTGAGGGAGATTTTTCGAATGTTCCTGCGTTTAGGAATAAATCAGTATGGTGTCCCGAACGTGGAAGGGAGTTAGCTATAGAGGCATATGCACAAGCTGTAGAGGAGGAGATATTGTCCTCCATTAAAAACGAAGGGGCTACTTATAGTAACTTGTCTACCTCGGAGCGCGAGGCTTTAAAAAATCTTAGAACTATAATGATATTGTGATTAAGGAAGCAGATAAGGGTGGAGGTTATGGATAGGGATAGATACATAAATGAGGCCTTTAGACAACTTGGGGATCATGATGTATATAGGGAAACTCCTGTTGATCTTACTCAGCAAATTTGCAAAATTGTTAATGATAGAATTAGGAAGGTTTTTGAAGATGGCTACATTGATGAGAAGACCCTCGATTATCTTTTGGTCAACAGTAACCCAAGGGCGGGTCGTTTTTACCTATTACCAAAAATACACAAGAAGGGTTGTCCGGGTAGACCTGTTATTTCGGGTTGTGGTACATCCACAGAGAAGATTTCAGAATTTGTAGATTATAATATCAAGCATTTGGTTCCCGAGATACCATCTTTCTTAAGGGACACAAAACACTTTTTACAGGTGCTAGGGGAGGTAGGGACATTACCAGAAGGGGCGATATTGGTCACAGCGGACGTGGTGGGATTGTATCCTCACATTCCCCATGAGGAGGGATTACGAATTTTAAGGGAGACGTTGACCAAATCTAATGTAAATTCTTCTGTCCCTGAAGATGATTTGGTAGATCTGGCGAGGCTGGTTCTAACTTCTAATAACCTTTCATTCAATGGCAAACACTATTTGCAGATAAGAGGTACTGCTATAGGTACCAAGATGGCGCCTTCGTACGCTAATATTTTCATGGGGGGATTAGAGACCAAATTATTTCAGCAGGCGCCCGTTAAACCTGTCTTTTGGCGCAGATTTATTGACGATGTTTTTTTCATTTGGACGGAAGGGGAGGAAAGTCTTAAGGAATTTATGGGACTCATGAATACTTTTCATGATACTATTAAATTCACTTTTAGTTGGTCGGATAGTCAGGTTAGCTTCTTGGATGTTAATGTTATGTTAAATAACGGGGTTATCTCTACAGATTTGTATAGTAAACCTACCGATAAACACCAATATTTATTTCATAACTCATGCCACCCTAACTCGTGTAAGAAGAGTATTCCCTTTGGTCAAGCACTCAGGATACGCCGCATTTGTTCTACGGATGCGTTATTTGAAAAACGGGCTAATCAACTTTGCGGGTATTTAATTAAAAGGGGTTATAACGCTGAGTATGTTAGAGGGGAGATAGATCGGGCTAGGAGAGTTCCTAGGGAAGAGAACCCTTAGGGATAAGCAGCCAGTAACTAATCAACGGATTCCGTTTGTGGCTACTTTTCATCCGGCGCTTCCCAATATTGCTAAAATTTTGCACAGACTTCAACCAGTTTTGCAGTCCTCTAGACGTTGCCAGGGAGCCATAGGGCAGGTGCCCATGGTGGCGTTTCGCAGGCCTAAGTGCCTTAAGGACATTTTGGTCCACTCGGATCTTAAAACGCTAGAACCTGATAGGGGTTGTAGAGGTTGCGGGTATCGACGTTGTAGGGTTTGTGACTTCCTGGTCGAGGGCACCGGTTTTAAAAGTAATGTTACTGGGAGGGAATTCGTTATTAATTTTAAGTTAGACTGTAATTCAGATCACGTTGTTTACTTGTTATCATGCGCAAGGTGTGAATTGCAGTACGTAGGATCTACCATTAATAAATTTAGAACTAGGTTTAATAACCATAAATCTAGACTTAATGCACACAGAAGGCTATCTGCTGATATTAAGTTAAAGGATGATATTGTCTATAAGCATTTCAATCAGTTGGATCATAATGGTTTGGATGATGTTAGAATTCAGCTAATTGATAAATGTACGGTGGAACAACATCTTAGGGAGCGAGAGGCCCAGTGGGCTTACCGGCTTCGGTCTATTTACCCACAGGGTTTGAATAGTGACGACTTCTTTTGTAGTAGGAACCCTAGAAGGGATGTATTTTAGAATTATTTCCGCTATATTGTTGTAACGCGCGCGCTTGATAGTGCGCGTGCAGACTTAACTGTATTGTAACATTAGCGTCTCGCATCATCTAACGCATTTAGTATTTAGTAACGGTTTTAACCGCTGTAAATCAGTTGCCCTGATGAAGTCTTTTGTAATAAAGACGAAATATCGGCAAAGTCGAATTTTCCAGTTTCTGATTGTTTTATAAGTTTGACTGGATTTAATATCACGACAAGGATATTATATATATATATATATATATATATATATATAATTTTGAATTTATCAAAAATATCCTTGGCGTGATATTAAATCCAGACAAACTTATAAAACAATCACAAACTGGAAAATTTAAACTGGAAAACTGGAAAAAAATTTAAACTGGAAAACTAGAAAATTTAAACTGTTGTGATATTTGTATCCAAGGACGTCTATTTTCCACTACTTTTTTGCTTCACAGTCTCCAACGATGATCGTTGCTATCCGCAATGCCTCAAAAGAATCAAAGGCTCGAGTTGATAAATTGTCTGCGGCTTATTTGTTTATAATCAGGCATTGAATAATTTAATCTGTAGAATTATTCATTAATATTTTCCGTGAACAATGGTGCAGATTAACAGACGTCTGCTGTAATGAACACTTGGCAAAGGGTATTGTAGTTACTGTGAAAAGGTATCTACCGTCTGTCATCAATTTTGTGATGCGAACACAATAGCTATATATATTTCTATTTTTTAAAAATGTCATTTTTTTTGCAAACGGGTGTGTGTGTGTGTGTATATATATATATATATATCCAGGATAATCTTTGTATTGTGTGTCGAGAGGGCTCGATACCATCGGTAGAGCGAATGTAAAGAGAATAAGTGGACACGGTTAAACTTTTGACTTCGGTTTAATGCATACAGGTCTGTTTCGTACAGGGCGAACCTGCACTCCTCAGTGCAAGACCAAAAGTGAACTACAAAGAACATTTACAGTATAAAAAGCATCATATCTCCATGGGGATAACGTTCATGTCTAGACAATGTCACATCACGTTTTTCAGCAGAAATTTATCTTTATGTCTACATTTACTGATTAATTCGTTTCGTTTGTTCAAGGTTGCGGTTTCCGGTTTGCACAAAATGAAAAACTTTTCAGCTATACACAAATTACATCGCTTCGTCGTATTCGAGTAGTGGGGAGCACGGCATAAAATGCTCCACTTAATTGCATAATCTAAATTGTTGTCTTTCAAGTGCCAGATGTGTTTACTTAGCTCAGTTGCGTTACGCTTTGATTCCGTCTTGAATGAGGTTTTGTGGTTGGCGTATCTGGATTTGAAGCTTGTAGCAGTCAGTCCAACGTACGTCTGCACTGTATCGCCGGAGGTCACTTTCGCACAGTATACGATGTCTTTTGTCAGGCACTCTCCGTCTAGGGGGCATGTTGTGTTCTTCGGACAACTGCATTTTCTCTCGGTTTCAGGGACTTCACTTATTCGTAATAGTTTCTTGTTGTTTCCTTCGATGATTGTTTTCACGTTTGGCATGCAGCTGTACGAAATTTTCACAGTGTTCCGATTAAAAATCTTATGGAGATTGCTAGATTTTGGAAAACATTTATCAAGGATCTTTAAGAATTCCTTTCCGATGTTTGTCTTCACGTTGCGATCGAATGGGGGGTTGTACCAAATAATATTGCGTTTTCTGTTCTTTGTTTCTGGTTTTGGTTTCTCATAGTGCAGCTTATAGTTGTAGCCGTTGTTGTCTAGAGCTTTCTGGTAAACGGGCACGGCCTTATTGAATACTTCTTCGTTGGAAGATATTTCTGATAGACGTTTGTTGATTCCTACTGGGATATTCTTGAGAACAGCTGGTGGGTGATTGGACTTGGTGTTTACGTATTGGAGAGTATTGTTCGGTTTCATGTATGGCATGTGTTGTCCCGAGTTCAAATCAAGAGTGACATCAAGGAAGTTCACCACCTTTTTGTTTGCCTCAACCCCCCATTCGATCGCAACGTGAAGACAAACATCGGAAAGGAATTCTTAAAGATCCTTGATAAATGTTTTCCAAAATCTAGCAATCTCCATAAGATTTTTAATCGGAACACTGTGAAAATTTCGTACAGCTGCATGCCAAACGTGAAAACAATCATCGAAGGAAACAACAAGAAACTATTACGAATAAGTGAAGTCCCTGAAACCGAGAGAAAATGCAGTTGTCCGAAGAACACAACATGCCCCCTAGACGGAGAGTGCCTGACAAAAGACATCGTATACTGTGCGAAAGTGACCTCCGGCGATACAGTGCAGACGTACGTTGGACTGACTGCTACAAGATTCAAATCCAGATACGCCAACCACAAAACCTCATTCAAGACGGAATCAAAGCGTAACGCAACTGAGCTAAGTAAACACATCTGGCACTTGAAAGACAACAATTTAGATTATGCAATTAAGTGGAGCATTTTATGCCGTGCTCCCCACTACTCGAATACGACGAAGCGATGTAATTTGTGTATAGCTGAAAAGTTTTTCATTTTGTGCAAACCGGAAACCGCAACCTTGAACAAACGAAACGAATTAATCAGTAAATGTAGACATAAAGATAAATTTCTGCTGAAAAACGTGATGTGACATTGTCTAGACATGAACGTTATCCCCATGGAGATATGATGCTTTTTATACTGTAAATGTTCTTTGTAGTTCACTTTTGGTCTTGCACTGAGGAGTGCAGGTTCGCCCTGTACGAAACAGACCTGTATGCATTAAACCGAAGTCAAAAGTTTAACCGTGTCCACTTATTCTCTTTATATATATATATATATATATATATATGGCACATGTACACGCTTTCAAAGTGATCTTTGTCTTCATGTGAACATAGCCTCTCTGAAATTTGCACAGGTCATAGCTTAGTCCTGTGATTATGTGGCTGGAGGCTAAACTGAATGTGTCATCATCAAGCAACACCAAGTAGAATACGAAAACAGACAAATCTAAAAGTCCTTATGACTCTTTTTTTTTTACCATCAATTATCATTTGGTTGCCATCCGAACTCTAGTTTTACTCATCCCAACACTTTCAAATGACCTAGTCGTACACTGCTTGTGGCTCACTGTGACAGCCCTGCAGCCAATGCATGACACCTGACATGGCTGTGAAGAATAGGAACACTGGCAGCAATTGTTTTGGGCATCTTCCTATGTGAGGGTTTGTCCAACATGGACCAGAGCTCAAACAATGACCATCAGTTCATGTGTCTAGGTCATAACGCATGTACGTGTCAAGTTTCGTCTTGATCTTGACCTCAGAGGTACCTCCACTCCATCATCCGCCAGGCATACGAGGCACCTTAGTTTTCAAGTTGACTTCGGTTGCTCCTGCACCCTAACAATACTATTTACATCAAAGACCTCAACAAGCTGTCTCCTGTATGGGACCTTTTGTTTGTCTCCTTGACTACTCCAAGGCAATTCCAATCAAAGGTCAAGCTCAATACTCTGCATTGGCCATGATAAACTCTATAGGTAGTGGTCCAATTTATTATATACAGCATTATAACGATGTGAACACTGTCAAACATTTGAACATACCAAACTTGTTAATCTACGGTTAAGTTTGGGTGTGGGAAACCTGGGTGAGCCCTTCTCTTTAACAATCAATTCTGATGTGAAACCCATCCAAGATGTAATAATTATAATAATAATGTTACTAAAGATTGTATTTTTCCGAGTTAATTCTCTTGAAGGACTGTTTCAAAGTTTGGGGGCAGGCAGAGCGAAGGAACGATCACCAAACGTAACCTTTGACGTGATCGCAGGAACGTTCAGCAGCAGTGAGTTTGTTGACCGCAGGTTGTAGTTAGCTGACTTGATTACCACCAGGTCTTGAAGATACACTGGAGCAAGCCCATGAATCGACTTAAATATCAGCAGTAAAATCTTGAAATTTATCCATGACCTGACTAGAAGCCAGTGCAGCTCACACAATAGAGGTGCAAAATAGCTGAACTCTTGGGCGTTATAAATTAGTCTAGCTGAAATATTATGATGTCAAGATGTGATGTGAAGACATTAAGATGTGCCCCATGGTAGTACATGAACATCCAGCATCATCCGCAAAACCTGCCAAAGTCTGTGTCTACATCCCTTACAGGCAATAATAAATTCTATTTCTTTTTTCTGAAGCATCTCAGCGGTCCGAAATCCTTAATCCTTGAATCTGATTGGCTAATTACGCGCGCTCCAGCGGTCTGGATTTTCCCATCCGGACCCCGCACACGGACCGCTCCTAATTTCACACAAAGATTTTGTTGTTTAAAACATAACATTATTGCATTTTCTCGTAAATTATGGACCCAGACGAAAGTTACCAAAACGAAGGTGAATTTTCATTGGCCAGATAAAATATCTAACAAAACAAACAAAGAAAACAACGAAGAAAACCAAGAAAGTTTCACTATGGTTGATATCGACATCGGCTCACAAACAAAGATCCGAAAACACGCTAAAGATCTTAACGCTTGAACGAGGTATCAAAAAGAGTCAATGAAGAAATAGAGCCAGATAAACAAAGTGGAAGGAAATCAGCCGTAAAATTAAGGCCAGTGTTATTCCTCGAAAAGGCGAGTACAAGTTTGGATTTTATGATTTGTTCATTTTATAGTTTCACTCACTCACTCATGCCCTTTACGCCTAGTTGGCATGTAGGGCAGCAACATGTTCCCTCCACATCTGGCGATCCCTTGCCATGAACTTGATGCTCTCCCAGGTCTTCCCCATCTCCTTTATTTCTTTCTCAACTGTCCGTCGCCATGTGATCTTAGTTTATTGGGCATTTATTGTTGTTCTGTACAAACCATCATTTGTGGCTTAAAAATTACTGTAATTAGACAATCCACCGCTTTTTCACAAAGTTTTTGACTCCATTTAATTTAAGTGTTCTTACTTTTCCGGTTTTGTTTTTTTTTTCCTGTGAATTTTCATTAAAAAGTCTTGCTTAAATTTGTCATTCCAGTCTTGTACTAGTTTGTTGCGAATAATTTACACGCCAGTGGGGTTGACGGGCATCCTCGATTTTGCATGTAGAAAAAACACGCCATAAACTAACAGGTATCAATCGATATGCAACCTACCGCACCAATCAGGTACTCCGTTCGTCTACGAACGGAGATTCCTTAATGAACAATGAGTGCAGGCAGGCTTTTTTTCCTTCCTTTCCGCTTCCCCCCTCCTTCGCCTTCCAGCCTGACTCCCACATCCTTGGTTGCATCTTTTGACTCGTCTCAGTCTGCGGTTTTTATAAAGCAGCGCTCGTTCGTCCCCAAATACATGTACGCCTGCTTGGCAGGCTAATTCCACGCTATTAAGCTGACAGATGAGTTTTCTTTGCTCACCACCATGCAAACACCCTAGGGTCATTACTGCTTGACTTGACTTCCTTTGGCATCAGGTCAATGCACTCTCCATGATATTCAGCGTATTATAAATGTTGTGAACATAGAAGCTCATGACATCATTGCGATGGGCCGTAGTGAATCTCTAGTTGATCCTAATATTGCATATGACTGCACTGTAATTGAATTGCTGAACTGTCTCTTGCAGCACAAATTCAAACTCAACCTAAACAACATCAACTTAAAACTACATCCAATGCACCACTCACTACCAAGTGGCATTGAAATGGGCAGGGATGTGTTTGACATGCATCAACCTCAAGACAAGGCTTCCACGTGGCAAATCCCGGGCATCATAGTGCTCACTATTCAGCATGTAGGCTTCATGTTGAGTATAGCAAGTGGCCACACATTGCAGATGCTCTTTCACAAGCTCCTCTGCCTATTGCATCACAGAAAAAGGTCCACGATCAGCTTGTTTTATTTTTCTTTTACCGCATGGAGTTTGAGTCCGACAATCCTGACCTCCCGGCCCTATTCGCCACCATGGGAAGAGGAAGTAAATCACTCTTGACCTCACTGCCTTCAAGATGTCACTCTTCAGAACTGCTACTAGCACAGATCCAGAGAGGCAATTTTGTACTATCTCACTGGGTCAAGGTGGCTTAATGACAATGCTGCAGTTCCGGAACTGGCGCGAACTCAATGCACATGATGGTTTACTGTTTAAACAAGATTGTTTCATCATCCCTTTTTCTACACAGGCTTCATGCACCTCATCGTGATCCTGCCACTACTCTCTGTCATACTCACAACAGAATGTTCTGGCTGGGCCTCACGGACATGTGTGAAGCATGATTGTGTCACTTGCATTGAGTTCAACACCCACGAGTACCACTATAACCATACAAAGTACCTACTTTGTCATGGCTACTTGTGTCCTGTAATCGTTTTAAACTCTATGGCATGGCCTATTTGATCACAGTGACCCTGATCCACTTGCGCTCAGTCCTCGGCAGCCATTCAAGCCACCAAACAGCATTTTGGTGGACATGGAGTTTCCCAACCTCTTATAACAGACAATGAAACCCGGTTCATCTCTGAGCAATAAAGTTAAACTAAAACGTTGATAACTGTCAACTTATTACAAATACGTAACCTAACTAAAATAAAAAGAATTCAACAACAACAACAATTTATTTTTCAAATAATAAAACAAAATATAGCAGCAACCCGCAAATAACTAGACTTAATCGTGGCTGTATGATACAGCTTCAAATTAGTGGTGAAATTAACGGTGAAACGACAATCAATATGAAACTACTAACACTGTACTGCAGGGACCACTATTAAAAACTCATTGATCAATGACAGATTGAAAGCATACTGAATAAGTTACTGTAGTGTTTTAATTCTTGCATATGGAGTGTGTTGGTTGTTACCTGTTTATTTAGTCTCTTGAACACTGTTTGTCTTGACTCAGCTTTCATTTGAAAAAGGTGTGGTGTTTATGTTAAAGCAATGTTAATATGAAGACTCGTCCAAAGTAATTACCACGTATTGACCAAGACTGACCAAGCAACAACCGAGATGTACTCTGGGATTGACCATGAAAGTACTTTTACTTATTTTAGATTATTGAATTAAATGCAGGTTACACTAAATGTAGCATTACAATATGAAAAAATACAAATAAATAGATAAAACAGGAAATTGTGTACTTGAAAGTACCTGCACCTGTTGCCGTGAATTGTTGCATCAGGGATAATAATAGTCAGAGAATAAGCAGCAAATTTGTCCTAGATTTGTAATTCATATTGGACTGCTCTATATAATTATGGGAGCACTTTGTTGTGGAGTTTGCTGGAGTTTACTACTATATTTTACCCATTGGGCACCTGGCATAAATAACTTGAAAATAACTGTAATTAATTAATGAATTAATTTGCCCACCTTAACTAACACAAATAATACTTACATTAAAACAAAATAGCTGGTAGTCCATTTATAAGCTCGTCTTAAATACTGCGGCTGTTTGCATTCCATATAACCTTCCTTCACACCTTTAAAATATAAAAAATAACACAACTGAACTGTGATGACGAGACCATAATTTATGGCCTAGCTTGCCACGAGTCCCTCGTAGCCCAGTGGTTAGAGCATCCGACCGGTGGGCGGAAGGTCATGGGTTCCAATCCTGTCCAGGACTTATATGTTTTCCTTTGTCCCACGCTCGTGACATGACGAACATTACATGTACATCTTTCTCAAAACTAACTTGTTTAAAATCATTAAAAATAATTATTGTTTTTTTCTTTGTTTCTTGTTGCCAGTCTGTAATATTATAATTTTATCTTGGTGTAAATTAAAACCTTAAAAAAAGCTTTCAAAACTCTGGTACAACTGTGGTAAATTGCAAACCTACAGGCTTTTTCAAAAGTTGGTGCCCTGCTTCTACAATTAGCGTATATCTTACTTAATCTTCACATCATGGAAGCCAACATTTAAGACATTTAAGATAGCCAGAACTCTGAAACTGTCACTTTTCCCGCAAACGCACGAAACTGGGACCACGCGTGTTCCTCAGTGTTTTCGGCAGATGTCTTCTTGTTTTCGTATTTTTTACTTCATTTTACAAAGATGAACACTTTGGAGATATGCAAAAGAGTTTATTTGCGAGCATAAGCATCAATTTGGGATCCTCTGGGCTATCTACTTGAGATACATCTGAGTTATTACACAGAAGTGAGCGTTGGGTAAAAAAGTGGTCAGCTTGTAAAGATTTTGAAGACAAGCCAAGAGGGAGAAGACCAGCTGTGTTGAGTTATTCTGCCAAAAAACTTCACTGTTTCGAAAAAGCAAAGCACAAATGAGGTAACTCCACTAGAAAGATTGCCAAACAGTTACTTAGCAAAAACTTGCCCGGTTCTGCAACGGCAGTTTGGTAATACATGAACAAAAACGAATGGAAGCCTTTTTTCAAATGAAATCACTCTTGACCGATAAAACACTTTCACGCAAGTACCGAAAACTTACGGCAGAAGAATACAATTTTTTTTGTTTTCAGACAAAGCTCCCACTGTAGTACCTTTTTCAACCACCGACTCCTAAGAATGAAGAAAGCAAGTTCCTCACGTTTATCAAGTAAAACAAAGTGCAAAATGGATCATTTGGGGTGAAATGACGGGCCATGTTTACAAATATTCACTTTATTCCGCAAGGGCAGACTTTAACAGCTAACCATTACATTAGCGAAATTCTTCAAAAGGAGGTGAAGCCTTTACTTAGCTACCGATCTACCAAAGAAGAGCCCATTAAAAGAAAGCTGTTTAGCTCCAATAAGAGCATGACTCACACAGCCCAAGCCACTCAGACATGGTGCTGAAAAAAACCACCAAATTTTATCCCAAAAATATATGGTCTGCCAGCCCGGTTTTACAAAGCTGACATGTGGGTGAGCAAGATTTTGAAAATAAGCATTATCTATAGGGTTGTTAAATATCTGTTGAGCATGTTATTTTTGAGATGGGCCGGAGGTTGGGCAGTAGCCAGAAAAAAACCATTCCTGCACAACAAAAGAAAAAAAACTATTGTGCACAGTGAACGGAATTATTACTCATGCGCGCAGCGGCATGAGTCTAAGTTTCGGTCGAATTTCTTTTCGTAGTCACAAATTGCCTTGTTTTTTTAACGTTTCCCATATCCCGCGGGACGACTTCACTGGTCTGATTGGTTGATCACACGACCTCGTGATTTTGGCTTGCCCGTAATCATGTTCCTGTTTTCAAATAGCTGAGTCAAGACACTAGCATTTGGACTTTACCGGAAAAGAAATTACATTTTTTGATGGGAATTTACGTTGATATCAATTTGTGATTGACTTTTTCTTGTGTTCTCGCTAGTTTTGGAGAAATGCTTATAAAACGTGTTCAAATTCAGTCGTAATGAATGATATCTGATATTATGTAAACAAAACAAGACTTACATGTAATTTTCATCTACAAATTTAATCTATAACAGTTTCCCATCACATAGAAGGCGAGTACAAAAAACGTGTCTCGACGACGGTTCTTTAGTGTGTCACGCAAAATTCGTTGAGGGGGAAGGGGTGCGTGACCCAGTTAAAATAAACTGTAAAACTGTCTTATGCAAGCGCACGAGTATAGGCTGCCAGTCTAGCCTCTTGTTTCATCAAAGAGTCTATTGGGAAGACGACCTTGCGTCATAAATTACTTTGACCGGCAGAGTCTCAAACAATCATAATTAAAAATTGTACAGAATCGATCGGAAATAATAAAGAATGTTCACCTCCTCGTCGCTTAAAGCTTCGCTGCATTTGGTTTGTTTCCTTTGCCTTCTTTTTTCAGTTGTTTGCTTCGAGCTTCCAGACATTTTCTTGCTTTTTCAAACGCTTTGTCTTCAATAATGCTCACAGGGTATTTACTTTCTTTCAAATGCCGGTTGAAACTCGAAGGCTCGTAGTCTTCGCCGTCTTTTCTTTTAACACTTAAAATAAATTCGCATACGTACTTGTTGAGTTCTTCTGGTTGCATTTCTTGTTGTTGTTGCTTCGCTCTTCTCTTTTAAGAATACGGTTAGTTGATAAACATCTCTTCGCGTTTTCGCTCGAGTGTTTTGTTTTCCTGCTCTTGAATGTATTCTTCAATTGGTTTGTCCAAGGACATAAATCCGGAACTTTCAGTCATCTCTTGAGTTTTCAATAAAGAATTAAAAAAGCAAATATTTTTGTGAATGAAAAGACTAGCGCCAGCGACAGTACAAGCGCCTTTGAAAATATTGATATGTTTTGACAGGTGCTTTGTGATTGGACGAAACGCTTTTCTCACGTGTGAGAAAGTCGTTTCGCCATTCTGATTGGCTGCGAAAATTCCCGAACGGGGTTTTCACGCGCGAAATTCTATCAGAAAATCTCAGTATGTATAAAATAAAAATAGCTTATGTCACGTTCAATTCTCGCCCAGAGCGCAGAGTGAATTTTTGTGTTTAGTTACATATGCATATTACATTCGTTTACCAGTAAAATTTTGTTCCTGAAGTTTGTTTTTTTGTGTGTTGACAGTTTGTCGTATTTTTTTAGGAAAGCAGTAATTACTCATGCGCGAAGCGGCATGAGTTAAGGTTTCGGCTCCGTTTTTCTTGTTATTATTTTTATTATTATTTTTATTTTTTGTGTCACGATTTTGCATGCAAATTTATACACGCATATTTTAAATTGTGCACTTCCGGTTGACGTCTTTGCCATTTACACTTCCTGTTTAGTGACTTCCGCCTATTCTCACTTCCGGTAAAAGAGCGTTACTTCGGTGTCACGACAGAATCTCCTACAACTCTACATACGTTACTATGTTCACGTTTGGTATATATAAGACTTAGAAAAATCACTGGCTTCATTGTGGTACAGCTTTCATGTCCACAACATTCAAAAGTAAACAACGTGGTTTTCAGGAACGATGACTGAATGAAAGGAGTAACTCTTCTCCATGTCGGACATCTTCTTATCATGTTTAAAATATATCATAAAATTTTCTTACGCATGCGCATGAGTAAAGGCTGCTTGGAGCATCTTGTTAGTAATTTCAATTTTGAATGGCTAAATGTTGAGCTCTCGTGATTATGCAATAGTACGCAAGAAAGGTCAGATTTTGCTGATTGAGCTAAGTAGAAATCTTTCGGTTTGATTATGCAAGAGTTGGACTGAAGAGCAAGATAGCATCAATTTTGGGTTTTGTTCTATTTTGGAATACTGAATCATTGCCATTACGGTTTGATTATGCAATAGTATGCAAAAGACGTCATAATTTTGCTGATTTACCTAACTAAAGTTTATCAACCAAGCATTTTAAGAAGCATTTTATAAGGGATTTCAGCGTCTGCTTTTTTCAAGAGAGAGATTGGCACTATTTGGGACTTAATTGACAAGACAAAGAAAAACAGAATGTATTATTTGAACACTGTTGAGAGGTTGGATAGATTGTTAAGTATAAATACCTATAAATGTCACCTTCAATTTTCGCCCAAAGCGCAGAGTACGTTTTTGTGTTTAGTTAAATACACATATTGTATTCGTTTACCAGTAAAATTTTGTTCCTGAACTTTGTTTTTTTTGTGTGTGTGTTGACAGTTTGTCGTGATTTTGGAGGAAAGCAGTAATTAGTAACTTCAATTTTGTAAATGAATGGCTAAATGTTGAGCTCTCATGATTATGCAATAGTATGGAAGAGCAAGATAACATGAATTTTGGCTTTAATCATATTTAATTGGTTATTTTAGCGTAGCGTTTGTGGCGCGTGATGTTGTTTAAGGGGAACTGGATGTTCCGGACATTGTTTGCAGTAAATAGGCTAAATAGCGTTTAAACGTAAGGGTTGTTGACATTTAAATTGGTTTAGATTGTTCTTCTATTAAATGTTGTTTGAAGTTGTTTTAAGAATTAAATAGTGTTAGTAAAATAAATACATATACCCGTGTGCACTACATTTATACTGCGGAAAGTTTTCAACTAATGCCGGCGGATCCGGATTTGAACGAAAATAACGTCGGATCGACGGATCGGGGGGCCAAAAAATAGCACAGATCGGCGGATTCACCCCTCTCATAAAACAGAAGTGCGTATAGGGGTGAACATTTCAAGTTCGTTTACCTAGGGATTACAACTGATAATTGGCTTAAAATTCTGAAAGTTGGCAGGAATGTTCTGCGATACCTCCTTCAAAAACGTTGTTGGGCTTTTTTAATTTCGTTTCTGTTACAAAGTTATGGTCCCTTTTGTAGAAAAATACGTAAACATTGGGAACATCAAACTTTAGGAGGGTGTAAAAGAAAAGTGATCACTTTACACATGCATGGTTGTAAAGTTTTGTTTGTAACTCTTTCTTTTTTCATGATGACATTAAAGATTAATTTATAAACTAAAACTGTATTTGTGATAATTAGTCTACACAGTATCTTTAATTGAACACTTTTCTGGTCACAATCAGCTTGTAGGGTATCTGTGTAAAGAATTAAAATTAAGCATCCAATATGTGCATACATGGTCACTGCACATGATATGCAGCCTATTTAGTTGCAATTTGGGGAGAGAACATCATTCAGTAGACGGCATTGAAACAAGCTGCTACAGGGGTTTTTCGCGGAGCCCGCGGGCCGAAGGCCCGGCAGAGCACCATACTCATAGAACCCAGGAGGGAGGGGTGAACTCGTCAGTTCGGCTGTCGGGATGATCTTGGCTATCCTGACGTCACGACGAGCGAAGCGCGCAAATGCACAACATTTTCGAAAATGGCGGCGTTTCCTCAGGCAGTTACGACTGTTTCAAGCGGGTTTTTCCAATCATTCCAGCTTCAAATGGTGTTGTGTTTGGATCGGAATGTGTAACTATCATCTTTCTTTCATGAGAGGTAAGTGGATTGTACTTACAACCGAAAAAATAGTGCATAAAGTTTATTTAAAGCGTTTCGGTCCGTGCCCTCGGGTGAAAATAAGTGGGGGGAAATTCTGGCCATTCGCACGGTAAAATTGCCTTTTTTGTGTGATTGATAACGTGAAGAAACGTGAAACTTGGCCACAGAAGAGGTTATTAATATAGTAAAACATTTTAATTGAACATAATTTTAAAGAATCAGCAGTAAAAATGATCAGTCCATTTGAGTGTCATTTGAAGCTTGCCTCAGACAGTATGACTTGCTTTTTGTGTATCTTAGGGGAAAATGTACCAATACATTTGTATAAACTGTAATTGCTGCAATTGATATTAAAACAAGGTTTTAATATCTACTTTTTTAGGATTTAATCAAAATTAATCATTTTAAAAAACAAACATGCTGGCCAAACATGGCTGTATATAAGAGATGTTTCAGTAATTAAGTATGTAAGCTTACTGTTTTTGGTTGACTACATAAATGAGACAACAGTTCAATAAAGACAGAATTGACTGATTACATGGTATGAATTAATAGGCATGAGCTGCCAATAAGAATAATTTACTATACTAATTTTGAGAGAATTTTTACACAAAAACTCATTCTAAAATATTTTTCATAATGTATCATCTTAGAAGTTGATGAGGTGTTTCTTGATGAGGTATACACCAACAAAGTTGCAGATAGAGGAAGAGATCTATGATAACAAGGCAGCTGGATTCTTTTCAAAATTTTTTGATTGACAATGTCCATTGTAGACTGGAGTCGTAGTTTCACGATTAGACAAGTTGGACTACAAAGTTAGGAGGATGCTATCCATGGCCTTGAGATAGTTTAGTTTTCCCATTCTGTATTTGCTTAATTACATACACATATGGTTTTTCCAGTATATTATAGTTACAGTAAAAAAAAAAAAAAAAATGGACACCTATGCTGGGTTCAAATAAAGAAACCAGTCTAAACAATCAACAGGCTAATAGCAACGAGGAAAACAATCCTTTTAGTTTAGTTTATAAAATTTTTTAACATTTTTGTCTGATTGATTTAATAATTCATGCAGTAGAAATATCAGTTTTTATTGTGTGTAAACTGTCAAAAACAGTGTTAAAAAACAGAGGGATGCGAAACCAACTCAAAGCAACCATGCAATCAAGTTATACTCATTTTGTAATATTAACCTCTATACTTATAATTATTTATACGCTGTAGATATCAGTTTTTATTTTGATTAGTCTAAACAGGGTTTGAAAAACAGGTTGTTGTGAAAGTAGTTTCCATTATCATGTAATCATACTTAAACCATTAGGTAAATTTGATTTTTATCCTTTAATTTAATGATTTAAACAGTAGGCTATCATAATAATTATGAATAATTACAGCCATGCTCCGTCACGTGTGCGTGACCAGTAATCCATAGACTGAAATGAACATTTGAATATTTCTTTGTAACGTCCGAGATTTGAATGAAACCTTGAAGATCTTGCTGGAAAACACTTTGAAAGTCACGAGTTAACGTAAAAATAACATCGCTACACGCATAAAAAACCTAATATTGTTTGGATATGTAACATTTAAAGTAAAATGATATTATGTTGCTCTTTGTTTCCGAAAATGTGGTAAAATTCTCACGGGAATTCCGAATGTCGGTATGAATTTACAAAACCGACGCGTAAACTTGAAAACTCCATTCAAATTTCAAAAATACTGGTCATGCGTGACGGAGCATGGCTGTAAATATAAATCAGATGACTAGCACTGGGTGAGATCTATAAGAGGAGAGGGCTGAGCTTAGATTTGGGGGTTTTGGTAATTAATATTATGGGGTTTGAGTTTAGATATATTATGCTTTAAGAAGTTTTAATTATTTGATTAATTCTTTATATTAATTATTTAATTCTATATTAATGGTAGATACAGATATTAGAGACCATAGTAAATTATCGCCAAGGACCTTGTTTTTTAGGTGTGGGGGTGGGTGGGGGAACCCAGGATAGAGGATGGGGTGAAGGGGGAGGGTGGGGTGTGGTGGGTTTGGGGTTTGTAAGGGAAAGGTTTGTGTTTATAACTTTGGGGATTTTTGTGAGTAAATTGAGGGTGTCTGAGTTTAGGTATGCGCTATAAGGAATACTTATAAAGAGTACTTGTTTTGCGATAAAAAGTGGGTAGATATAGGAGACAATAGTAAAATTTTGGTTAGACCTTATTAGGGTAAGTAGTTTTTGAGAGGATTCAAAGATACAATGACATAAAGGACCAATAGTAATACTGCATGCATTTAGCTGACTAATAACGCTTTTGATATTAGGTCGAAAAGAACATATGTGGGCAAGGTTCCTAGGGGAGTGGGAAAATGTTTTTGGGTACAGTAGTGAATTTTGGCTGCAATTAAAGGGTCATAGAGCTATTGAGTTAAGGTATATGAGACTTGAGTTTAGGTATGAGTAGAATATGTTATAACTTCTTTTTTCATTTTTTATTAGGTGACAAGGAACATTAGTGGAAAAGAAATAAAACAAGGGGAACAATAACCCAAGCAGATACAATAAAGATAGAAAATCAAAGGACTAACTTGGATATGAAACATTAATCCGTAAACAACCAAAAGATGAAATGCAAGTGTAATATAACAACAAGTAACTGTTTTACAGGATAAATAAAAAGGAATTTTTGAACATAACGGAGTGTCTATTGTGAATCTATTTTTACAATTAGATCATCGATTTTTTTGTCCATGCTGCTTGCCATCAGCTGTAATTGTGCAGCTATTCGTTTTGCTTCTATGACCATTGGGAATGTGCTGTTTCATTTTTTTCCCGATCAACTTCATCTTTCTTTGGATGGCTTTTCTCTGTTTATTTACATTTGATTGCAATTGTGTCTAGAATACAAGAAAACAAAAGAATATTGTTATAAATGACCAAATGTTTTGACGTAATGGTAATAATTCTGAAAATATGCTTCAGTTTTATATATTGAAATACATTGTATACTGAGTTCATCAGAGGAATTTTATTATTTTGAGGAATGAACTTCAAAACAATGTGTAAAAAAGCTAATTAATTCGCCAACTATTATTCTTAACCCTTGTAGAAGCAGACAAAAAAATAGAATTTTGAAATTCTTGACATTGCATGCGGACGCCCGAGGAAACAATCAATATTGCTCCGATCTCATTTTTATGAGAACATTTCAATATAAAATGGAGTACCATTGCGTCCATTGTTCTTGTCTAACTTCTTCTGAATATCTCCAGCTTCCTTTTGGTCCCCCGTTCAGAGACTAGATGTAATATTAGCATCTATAAGATCCACAACTGACTTGTATTCCAAAGATGACCAGGAGATAATCTTTCGTATAAACTGCGAACGCTGCATTTCGCTTGATTTATTAAGGTTTAAAACAGTTAAACTACGTACCAGTCAAGTGAATGGATCCACCTTGGCCATGGGTCTTACACTTTGTCGATAACCCTAAAAAATATGTTTTGGTTACATTTTTTAGATACATATACAGCTTGCGTGTATTAAAAGTATTTTGCGGGAAGCTTGCGTCAGCCGCTTGGCCTCGCAGAGGAAAATCTTAAAACTTTTGACAGTTTTTGCGCACACGTTATCAAAGAAAGCAAATTCCATGGCCCATTGTTTACTTCCGAACTCATGACATGACTCTATAGTTCTAGTTTCTTTGTAACGGAGCATTTTAGACTGCATTTATAGATCATTGTTGCTTCATATTTGGCGGGTGTCACGCAATCTGGAGGTCCAACACGCAATCTTTTAACAAAGAAATGCGTTTAAACCCACTGATCATTTTTATGAAGGTTTCAAATGATTCATTTTCATCGCCTTCCGAAAGTTTTAAACCATATCAAGGTCATATTCTTCTATCGGTGTTAAAAAATGTTGTATTCTCCAGATATCGTTTACGAAAGTGCTCAAACTTTCACAATTCAATCGCGTTTTCAATTGATCGATCTCCAAATTTTGTTTGTTCCTGTGCCTTCAATCTGTTGCTTTTTAAAATATATTGTATTTTTTGACATCATAATAATTACTTAACACATACCTTTGGTCTTTTCATCTCTTTGTTTCCAATTCTGCTTTTTTACACTAAAGTTTTATAGAATAGCGCGCATTGTTTACAAAACTTCGCGGGGTCGGCTTACGGTGACGTCACGATGGCCAAGATCATCCCGCCAGGCAATCCCTGGTGACGAAAGCGAAGTTAACCCCTCCCTCCTGATAGAACCTATGCCGTCATTTTTCATGGTCATGGCTAGCGGAATGTTTCGCGGGCGCGCGTGTGCCCGCCGCCTTCCGCCATCCAGACTCCGCCGTCGCGCAGGATTAGCTCGCAGGCGCGTATGACGTCGCAAAACATGCGCGTACGACATCATGTTGAAACCAAAGCGAGGCTTTGTTTTTCGCGCGGTTACACGGCCGAATGTCACGTAAGCTGGGAAAACACTTTGATGTTTTGCTGTGTTTACTGAGCGGAGAAAACGGTTTAAATTAAAGTCGTTATTTTCCTGCATTTTTCGCGGTTTGATATCAAGACAGAGATACTAATTAAGGGATACTCAGAAGCCGCTTTAGTGGAAAAAAGAAGAGCTTTCAGGATAAAATCTTGCTTCGAGGAACTATATACGGTTTTAACAATGTGAGAGATGGGTTCGTTTTACAGATTTCAGCACCAAAGCGGAGATTTAAAGAATTTCCAAGCACAATAGTCGCCGGTGGGACTTAAAGGTAAAACAAATTACATTTTTCGATGGGAATTTATCTTGATATCAATCTGTGATTGACTTTTTGTTTGTGTTCTCTTTAGTTTAGAATTGTTTTTAAACGTGTAGCTTAAATTCAGTTGTATTAATTTCTTGAATTTCATCGAAGACACGGCTCGGCTCGATGCGCGTTTTGCTTTTAAACATAAACTAATGGAGATTTGAATAAAATTTTTCGAAAGAAGATTGTGTTGTCCATTTTTATGTGTTATGTGTTCATTCATTACATAGATTGAAAAGGGATTTTATGTAAACAAAACAAGACTTAGATTTTATACTCGCGTCGCCTTATGCAAATAAGCTTATGTTTGTGTATTTTTGCAATTTTGATTTCCAAATCGGGCATATTTTGACAAGCAAGAAGTGTATCTTATTCGGAAAATAGTCGTAATAGTTATTCTAGACGGAGAAAAGTTGTTTTTGTGCACTTTTGTACGGTCTAAATGTACTGTGCAGACGGTCGGGTAATACTCTTTTTGAGAATTGCTAAAATTGAAAAATAGCCGGTCGTCAATCTTAATCCCGACCTTTCACCTAAGTTAAGTTTCATCTTAGTTAAGCTTGTTCAGAGGGTCTTCAGAGGGCAACGCTGTTAGGCTAAGCCTAACTATATATATTAGTGTCTATTGGGAAGACAACCTTGACAGGGATGTGACATTTGGTTGCTACTTGGTAGAAACAGCCTTGCCAACTGTACCAATTTACGAGCTGTTACAAGGGTGTGTAGAACTAGGGTTCTAAACAGGCTGCTACAGGGCTACTGTATGGTTCCCACACGACTGCACAATAACAGGGCTGTTACAAGGTTGCTACTTGATAAATAGATTGATAGATAGATAGATAGATAGATAGATAGATAGATAGACAGACAGATAGATAGATAGATAGATAGATAGATAGATAGATAGATAGATAGATAGATAGATAGATAGTTTACTACTATATCTTGTTCAATGCTTGGCGTGTTCAAAAAATAAAAATGAAGGATGGCATGCAGGCTACTTATATTATTTTTAGAATCAGTGCAAACATAGCTCATTTAAGTGTAAGTTTTGTCAAAAAAAGGGCATGAAGTTTTGAAACACCGGCTGTATTGATCAAACATATTTTGTAGCGAAGAACGGCAATACTGGCGTCTGGTCCTGATAGCCCAAACCACTGAATGAAGGAGAAACATATGATGTCCACACTGAAAGACTAACAATAACCACACTAGGGTATAAAAGCAATACGTTTATAGACTAAATAACTTAAAATGCCATGATATATTTAGATAAATAATGATAAATTCAGATATATTTAGTAGCCACATTTATTTGCGGTCTGTCCCTTTGAATGGATATAATGGCTATCAGCCAACACTAAGAATTATACATAATACACTAAAAGCTATAAAAACATGTAAGTTGTAAAAATCTTGATTACAGCTTCTCTAATGGTCACTTAACAATCATGTTTCCCTATTAAGAATATGACAATCGTGGAGGTGCAGTAGGTGGTGTAATGGTTTCAGTATTGGTCTGAAGATGAGTGGTTTGAGCCCTCGGAGCCTTGTTCTTTGAAAGCTGGTTAACTTTTAACCTGGGTTAAATCAGCTTAACATGACCGGGGTATGCATTACCTGAAGAGTTTCGACTTCACACAACCACTTTTTGATATGAGTTTCTTGTTGAAAGGTGGCAGTTGAGACAATCTTCGAGAGGAGTGATCATGGCCTGATTTGACAATCATGGTAGTCAGTGATGACAGAAAATCTCTGCAAAACATAAAGTGTAGCCATTAAATGTTGTTGTACATACCAAACTACATACACAAGCATTTCATTTCCAGTGTGGCATATGTGATGATTGCATTAACTGACACGCTTCCAACTCTACTAAAGTGGGATAAGGTGATACAAAAGAAGTGTTGAGTGTTCTTGCTACTTGTTCAAGGGCTTTATAGCATAGCAAATCACAGTTAATCTTTTTTATTTGTTTTATAACGTAGTCTTCCTTTTTCTTAGATTGTCAATCTGAATGACATTAAACGTATGCTCTTCAATGCACGCCATTAATATGTTTCTATGCCAGTTCAATTAGCTTAGAAATTTTTTGACCAAGTCTTACATGCTCGATTTCGGTGAACTGCACATGTGAACCATGTATTTCATTAATCATATTCTTTAACCAAGGAATAAGAAACATTGACAAATAACATTAAATAATAAAACTAACTCTACGTACCTGGTGACTGCTTCATCCCCTACAAACAAAACACATTGCTGTGATTTGGAAGCCAGAGTAACTGTTTGACAGTTAAGACCAACCTGAATAGATATGAGTTGATATTAGTTAATTTTGTTCTTTCACCTGAAGCTTAATATAATTTAAATCAACGGCTCCTATTAACCAAATCGTGAATACGAAATGTTCCTGAGATAAAAGATTCTTACGGGGGGTGACAACTCTAACAAACGCTGTTTGAGCAATACTGTGTGGAACTGAAAGTTGTCCCGAAAAATTTGGAATATCTTCCCGATTTTTTCGGAGACATTCTCGCAAAAATTTCAAACTTCCCGAAATTTTAACAATGTTATCTCATGTTTCCCCGAAAATTTTTCGAGTCTCCCGATTCCCGGCAAAATCTTCAGATTCCGGAAGAATTTTGTTTTTCTCCCGAAACAGGCCTTCTTAGAGTTGTCACCCCCGTATTCTTCACCAAAACATTCATAGTGGCAAGACGTTGTTGTATATATAAGCTTCTCATTTTGGCCGGGAGGTCCATGTTGAGAAAATCTGTACTGTGGTTTTGAATACAAGGCATTATCTCGGTGATTATCTTGTGTATAAAAAAAAAATAAAGTTGAGTATTAAAGGGATGGTTTCACGGTTCGGCGCATGTGCACAGATTAAAATGCTTTATTCGCTTTCTAACCAATTTTATCGGATAAAAAACACAAATTTACTTCAATAATCAAATACTACAATAAGTGCAAAACATAGCGAAGGATGGCCAAAATTCACAGGAAATTTCAACGGATTACACAGACAAAGTCAACACTGAATAAAACCTTTGACCCGAAGGATTTATTCTACGCTCTGGTGGCTTTCATGGCGCACATGGGTATGCACAATCATCCATTCAATCAACTGACTGACCGCGACATTTTCACAGGCAAATTTCCCCGCCAGAGTTATCCACTCGCTTCCGATTGGTCTAAACAATGAAATTAATGGATTATGTCATAGCTCGCACATGCGCCGAACCGTGAAACCCTCCCTTTAAAGTGTATATGACAGTGATTTTTTTATTTGCTTGATCGAATCTACATGATGTTCTGATAAGAAAATGGAAACAAATTTTTCGATATCGATTTTCCTTCTCCGCGTTTTAGCCGTCTAAACACGTGAATCTCACTTCCGGTGTGTTACAAAACCGCGCAAGAAGAAAGACTGGAAATAGTCCGCTGTGACGTCAATACGGGAATGCTAGTGTCGCGGTTTCTCTGTTCCTCTGTTTTTTGGTGCGTGTTGCTACAACCATAGACAACACACCTTGATAGAACCATGTTTCTTCCTCAGGGCGCACCAAAAAATGTGAGGAACCAAGAAACCTCGACACCGGCATTCCCGTATTGACGTCACAGCGGACTATTTCCAGTCTTTCTTCTTGCGCAGTTTTGTAACACACGGAAGTGAAATTTCACGTGTTTACGGCTAAAACGCGGAGAAGGAAAATCGATATCGAATTTTTTTTCCCATTTTCTTATCAGGACATCATGTAGATTCGATCAAGCAAATAAAAAAATCACTGTCATATACACTTTAAAGACTTTTGGGTTACCCGAGTTTAAGTTCTATAGGAAAGAGTCGCACTTTAAAAAGTTACTTTATTTTGCTGGAGCTGTAATTTTTGTTTAAAATGAAATGGGATAAACAAGACCAAAATATTAACAATTAAATTTGTGGTGAATATTAATTACAAGATGAAAATCAAATTCTCAAACCAACTCTAGAATCAAGTGTATTGAATTTGCATAACATGCAAGCTTTGTAACTTCAACCTTGTCAAACAATGTGTAACACAATGAAAAACTTTATTTTCCAAGTTTATTTTCATTTGTGGAACAGATTTATTAGCGCCATATTGACCTTTTATGCCTAAATAGTTTTCATTGACAAAAATCGCCACAGGAGAGGTTTGTGTTGAGAAAATCTGTGCCAAAGATTTTGAGTTAATCAACTTCCCCTTGTTTTTTCCCATAAAATAAGGACAACAACAACTTTGTGCGGCTGAAAATGGGGAAGTGGGTGACAAGGGGGTCGATTAATATATCAGCCCCATGAACCCCTGGAGTGTCAAGAAAACAAAACCTACATCCCAAGGTGATGCACTCACAAAAATATCGCACTGTTGTTAATCTCGTGTGAGAACAAAGACAGCAAGTAAATGTAGCAAGCACGTATCGAGATGCCAAAGTTCATTCTCATTGGATGGGTATTGGGATTCTCACGTGAGGTCAACCTGAGGTCAGTGATTGGATGTTTTAGCAAAGCTCATGAGGGACCACACGAGGGAAAGAAAAAAATCTTTGACCTCGGTGGGATTCGAACCCACGACCTCCGGATTAGATTTTCCGTCGCTCTACCGCTTGAGCCACGAGGCCGTACAGGAGCAGATCGTGGGAAAATTTATGGGTTTACCTTAGCACTATAATTTACACACAGAGTTAATTCTCTGATTCCTTGTTTCCTTACTAGGGCTAACACTCAGTACAGGGAAATTTATGGGTTTACCTTAGCACTATAATTTACACACAAGAGTTAATTCTCTGATTCCTTGTTTGTATCATCAGTGCTACGTGGCTCAACATTTATTTGTACCCTTCACATTCTAATTGCCACGAATTATCACCTTATTGCCCACGATCTGCTCCCGTACGGCCTCGTGGCTCAAGCGGTAGAGCAAAGGAAGATCTAATCCGGAGGTCGTGGGTTCGAATCCCACCGAGGTCAAAGATTCTTTTCTTTCCCTCGTGTGGTCCCTCATTTCCTTACTAGGGCTAACGCTCAGTACAGGAAATTTATGGGTTTACTTTTGCACTATAATTTACACACAGAGTTAATTCTCTGATTCCTTGTTTGTATCACTAGTGCTACGTGGCTCAACATTTAAAGAATTTTGGGTTACCCAAGTGCAAGTTGAATATTTCAGCAAATACTAATTTTGCATTTAGTAACTCGCGTCATAATTTTGTTAAAAATCGAACACTTGAATAAGGCTAAAACTGAAAATTAAAGTTTGTGGTGAAAATTAAAGATTAAATTAAAACAAATTTGCAAACTTAGCTCTGGAATCAAAAGTGCATTAAATAAATAGAATTTTCATATTAATGCAAATATGTAAGTACTATGAAACTTTAACCTAATGCCATATAGTGCGAAATACAATGCCACGGTATGTTTTTATACTAACATGGCTCGGCATCTTTTCTTTAAAATACAGCACTTTAGTCCACGATATGATATGGTTCAGTAGAAAGGATAAAGTGTTTTTAAGTTTATTTTCACTGAAGGAACCGATCTATATGCGCGGCATTTTGACCTTTCCACAGTAAATAACAAATATTGCCACAGGTTTTCCTTTGGAGTCAAACGGGTCACAATTTTAGAAATAAAACTATCTAGTAAAGGTTGCCAACTTCATTAAATTAAAAACAACATTTACCGTGTTGTTTGAAAAATTTGGAGGGTTTGGAGTTCACAGATCGGTTTTAATTTTCTAGAGCTTGCCACTTGAAATCGAAGGGTCGCAAATGCAAAAGATCAGTACATTGCTTTCACAATGTCCTCTTTTTGGGTGGTCGAGTATTCTCTGGTCTCTGTAAGTATTAATATTTCTTTGCATTTTGGATGGTTAAAAGGCCACCTTCAAATACAGTCAACTCTCGCCTTGCGGACACCCCGCTATTACGGACAGACAGTGAATCCCCGGCAAAAATTATAGACGTTTTACTGAAACAAACTCCCGCTATTACGGACTCTCGTTATTACGGAATTACGGACACTTTATTCGGTCCCGACGTCACAATTTTATTGTCTTCACTCTCGTTATAGCGGACACCGAGCGGCATCTTTGAACATTGAAAAGCATTTTAATTATAATTTTTCCGTCTTTTGTCAATACCTTTGTCTTTCTGACTGGATTTGAGTTTCTTCTTTTGGCCTTCAACTAAAATTCCTTCTTCCTTTTCTCTCAAGGCCCTCTTTGCAGTCTCGCTACCATAGATAAGTTCATCCAGTCTGTCCAAATATTTCTTTCCACTATAAATGGTATAAATAACTGGAATTTCCAGTCCTAAGCCAGCTCCCCGATTGATGCGTTTTCCACAAATCTTCGCCGTAGCCTTATGGTTACTCCTAGTTAAAAACGAGGACACAATTCTCGATAAACCCAATGGGATATGGCCAACAATGCGACTACTATCTTCTACAATAGCAACTGCATGCTGATCTCTTGCATTTTCTGGTCCCTGCTGTAAATTAGAGAGTGTGGTACCAACCTCGGGGGGGCGGGGGGGGGGGGGGGTACTTCCTAGTAATGGGCTAATGGGGATGTGCCGCTAGATGGGGTCGCATTTTCACGACTGGAAATTTTTCCCAAAATGAAGCCACATTACAGTCACCTCAGTGTGGTTGTCCCAGTGGCCTAGTGGTTATCAGGAGACTCTGGTTCAACTTCCAGCTGGGGAAATCTTTGTCGTGAAATTTCTTTTCTCAATTTAACTGTCCATATATATGTTAATTTTTATTATTTTAACTTGATAATCACCGAAGAGCTTTCGAAACGTCATTCAAAAATTTTACCGTTAATTCGTCCAGAAAAATCACTCAATTGTTTGGTGTGAAGTAGCTGTTGATTGCTAGGTTAGTTGATGATCTGTTGATGACAGTCAACAATAGCGGCAACAATTTCATGGCAGTGAAGTGACGAAAACATTGGTCTAGAATAATAACTCAAAAAGCTTTTTGGGGGACGGATAGTGTGTCACAATGGGTCATTAAAGGAAAAAAACGAAAAAAAGATATCTAAAATAGAACTATAAAGATATCGTTGCTATCATCCATGCTTTATACTCATAGCGTTTTTCATGAATTGTTTTATCCCAAGGCGATATTTATTTTTATACTTTGGGCCTTCGCGCAAGATTGGAATAAAAATTTCACCATTTCACAAATTGCATCAAACGTTTTTATTGTTATTTTGGGAAGAGTTGACTTGGCCTGGACTGGGTGTTTTCATAGCGGGGCAATGAAGTTACAACTTGTAATAATTCCTCCATCGTTGCCTAGTGCCCTCTTGCTTCTTTAAGCGTTTCGATGTCTAGATCCTGTGTCCACTGTAATCTCCAGGCACAACTCTGTCGCGGGTACCTTTCGAAGAACTGCATCTGATGCGCCATTAATTTTTCTAAAGTCGATTAATTCGGAAAGAGCATGTAGCCCAATCTTCCACCACGGCCGAGCTTGCATTCTTCTTGCAGATAGTCAATGAACTTGAACAACAGATTTGGAGAAGACAGGCTGATGTCCATCACCTCGAAGGTCAACTTATCCTCATCTTCGCAGCAAAACTTGAGAAAATTTAAAGCATCGTTGTAACCACCGCCACTTCCAGTCTACCAATTTGTGAATGTTTCGACTGAAAATGAAGGAATAAATGCTCTGACGGCTTGTTTTGCGGTTACGCGCGATACGTCATCATCTTGGTCTGTTACCAGTAAGTTCTTTGGCACTTGCAACGTGCTTTTCGCTTCTTTAAGATCGGGTTTTTTTGTCAAAATAGAAGAACCATTTGTGCTTGTTATTCGCATGTTTCCTGCAGCCACGTTGACTTTGAAATCATTCTTGTTCACAAACTTGTACTGGACAGTGATACAAATGATCTGTTTCGTCTTTTTTCAAGTGAAGCCGTTTTAGATTGGGCAATGCGCCATCAAAATAGGACCAGTCAGGCTTACTCTTCTTACTCGTGTTTCAAGTAGTTTAACGTTTGAGTAGCGCGCGTTTGTTTAAATCAACTGTAAATAATGAAGTCATCATGCATGTTCAAACTTGTCACACCTTTCCCCAACTTGCCCATGCATGCTCATGCCTGCTCATGTTTGCCCATGCATGCCCATGTGTGCCCATGCTTGCCATAACTTGCCCCTACTAGCCCACGCTTGCTCATGCCTGCTCATGATTGCCCTTGCTTGCTCATGCGTGCCCATTGTTGTTAGCATTATACAAATTTACAGTGGGGAGATACTTAAAATTGCGTTATTTTGCGATTTGTAGTAACATTTTTTGCCAAGTGACAAGACATATGACAGGGAACAAACGTTATTCCCACAATCAGTTATCAAAAGAACCTTTCCTTTAAGATGGAATAATCGAATGAAATAAAATAAAAAGGGACAGAAATGGTGAATAGGAACTACTTTACGTAAATTGGAACCATTTTACGAAAACCTCTTAAAAGGTCTTCTAGATAATAAAGAGACCACGATGTAGGGTCTAAAGAATCTCTGCGTGGTATGCATACAACAGCCAAAATTTGGTTTAAGGAATCAAACTAACACTTTCTAAAACGTACAACGTCCGAGTAGCAATTTAGGAAAGAAAGAAAAGAAGGAAGGAAGGAAGGAAGGAAGAAAGGAAGAAGGGAAGGAGGGAGAGAGGGAGAGAGGAAAGGAGGGAGGGAAGGAGGGAAAGAAGGAAGGAAGGGAGGGAACGGAGGGAAGGAGGGAGGGAGGGAAGGAGGGAAGGAGGGAGGGAGGGAGGGAGGGAAGGAGGGAGTGAGGGAAGGAGGGGGAAGGAGGGAAGGAAGGGAGGGAAGGAAGGGAAGGAAGGGAGGGAAGGGAGGGAAGGAAGGGAGGAAAGGAAGGGAAGGAGGGAGGGAAGGAAGGGAGGGAAGGGAGGGAAAGGAGGGAGGGAGGAAAGGAAGGAAGGAGGGAAGGAGGGAGGGAAGAAGGGAGGGAGGGAGAGGAGGGAGGGAGGGAAGGAGGGAAGGAGGGGGAAGGAGGGAAGAAAAGGAGGGAAGGAAGGAAGGAAGAGAGGGAAGTAAGGGAAGAAAGGAAGGGAGGGAAGGAGGGAGGGAGGGAGGGAGGGAAGGAGCAAGGGAAGGAAGGGAGGGAGGGAAGGAGGGAGGGAAGGAAGGGAGGGAAGGAAGGAGGGAAGGAAGGGAGGGAGGGAAGGAGGGAAGGAAGGGAGGGAGGGAAGGAGGGAGGGAAGGAGGGAGGGAGGGAAGGAGGGAAGGAGGGAGGGAGCGAGGGCAGGAGGGAGGGCAGGAGGGAGGACAGGAGGGAGGGAAGGAGGGAGGGAGGGAGGGAAGGAAGGAAGGAAGGAGGGAGGGAGGGAGGGAGGGAAGGAAGTGAAGGAAGGAAGGAAGGAAGGAAGGAAAGACATTGATTAAATACATTAAACGGTAAAAGTGCGAAAGCGAAGCGCTATATCGCCGGATACTTAGCCGACGAGGCCGTAGGCCGAGTGGGCTAAAATCAGGCGATATTGCGCAAGCTTGAGCACTATAACTGTTTTATAATAGCAAAGCGCACAAATGACGTCAGTACTCATGTTTGTCTGAGTTTAAAATTTATTCTTGTTTATTCTTGCATTTCTGACAATAGAAATTCCTTATTAGGAATCCCCTGAGAGTCACTTTTGGTTTGTTTGTCTGAGTTTTAGTTCTATAAATAGTAATTGTGCGCTTCGCTATTCAACACATTGATAACAAATTACAATTTCGAGAAAAAAAACATAGACCACTTTCATAATGGCGACCGATTTATTTATTCTTTTATATGTTATGTTAATTAGCCTCACTGGCCTCGGTAACATGTGCAAAATTCAAAAGAATTTTTAACTCTAAAATGAGGTCAGTGAGGCTAATTAACATACCTATAAAAGAATAAATAAATCGGCCGCCATTTTGAAAGAAGTCTATTGAGATATACAACCTTTTATTAAGTAAAAAGGCTTACAACAATATTTTCACCTCGCGCCATTTCTTACACAACAAGCAGCGAACGCAGAAAATTTTGCAAAGCTAAAATTAATTAGCATACACAATTTGATAGTTTCTACGAAGAGCTTTCGTCTTCGTAAAGAACGGGACAGAGTAGTGACTACACGAATTAAAACAGTAAAATGGCATAGAATTTCTTAGTTAGTTACAAGTGTTTTGTGTCTTACAAAAATTCACACCTAAAAGATACAAGAAACGGTTAAAACATCGTTATGTGGAAAGAAAGAAACACTGCGACCACAACAACGCACCAAAAATTTCGCGCCTTTTTTGTCCAATCGTGTGATCAATAATTTTTCTGTTTTCTTTTCTTCTATTTTTCTTTCTTTTCCCATTTTTATCTTTTTCTACCAAAAACACGAAATTCAAGCAGCGATCATTAATTTTTCACTTTCCTTCAAAATGCGAAATTTACATCCATCGCTGGATATACGTCATGTAGACATACATGTAGCGTATATCGATAACTTTTTGTCATACGTCATGTACGTCATGTAGACATAGCGAATATCGATAACTTTTTGACCATATTTGGGCAGTGTATCAATGTGTTGAATTATAAAACTGAATATTTAAAGTTTCCTTACTAAGTAACCACAACTTTACTCCTGAATTTAAAGCTGAGTACATCATGATGCAATTCCTGTGAAATATTAATAGACTAGGGACAAAATGCAGAAAGAATATCTTCTTTTTAAGTAACATACAGCAAGGCTGTACAAAATCTGCAACCGAAGGGATTACCTGCATACTGTAACCAGAAAGACTTTCTCTCAGATTGAATGCGGCCAATTTTTGCTAGGCCAATACATGACAGGCTAAACTTTTGGTTGAACTTCGCTTGTTACGTGACATCACTTCACAACTTAATTGCATTCACACTTTAATATGAAACATTCATATGATTATTTTCAATAGAAACACTTTTAATTTATGAGCAAGAGATTTTTTTGTATGCTATATTTTTTACTATTCAAACTGGTCCTTGAGTTCACGGGAGCCGATTAAGAAACAATACTTCATACCAACGGGTGGCATTCACACTGAATAATATTATGCAAGGGTATATAAGGATCACATGTTCTGTGTTAGGCCTCTTTTCGCAAGAAGCGTGGGATCTTGAAAGTGGAAAATAACCTTTATGGCCGCACAGACCCATCCGTCCTCCCCGCCCTCCCAGTAGCGGTTCAAGTCCAGGCAGCGCCAGCCCAGGTGATTCCAAAGCCAGCTCCAGCGTTTCTTGTACAAGCACCAGCTTCAGTGACTCTACTGAACGCGCCAGCTCCACTAGCTCCTGTACAAGCGCCGCCGGGAGTTCCAGCGTCGGTTCAAGCCGAACCAGATAACCTTGAAGTAGGGGTATTTCACTAGTGTATTTGTGTTCTGTACACCTTCGTTCTGTTTGTTACTAGTACGCCCAAATCGGATTTGTATGTGTGGTTTTTCTCTGTGTAGTAATTTTACGCCACGACGAGATGTATGTTGGCAAAATGCTGGTTGCTCTATGTGACACCACGACGATATATTTGGCAAGTGCTGAGTCCGCTCGGCGAAATTATTCTGTAACAGTGGTTGCTCTGTGTGACACCACGTCGATATATTTGGCCAGTGCTGAGTTCGCTCAGCGAAATTATTTTGTAATAGTGGTTGCTCTGTGTGACACCACGACGATATATTTGGCAAGTGCTGAGTTCGCTCAGCGAAATTATTGTGTAACAGTGGTTGCTCTGTGTGACACCACGACGATATCAGTATTTGGCATAAGTGCTGAGTTCGCTCAGCGAAATTATTTTGTAACAGTGGTTGCTCTGTGTGACACCACGACGATATATTTGGCAAGTGCTGAGTTCGCTCAGCGAAATTATTGTACAACAGTGGTTGCTCTGTGTGACACCACGACGATATATTTGGCAAGTGCTGAGTTCGCTCAGCGAAATTATTGTACAACAGTGGTTGCTCTGTGTGACACCACGACGATATATTTGGCAAGTGCTGAGTTCGCTCAGCGAAATTATTGTGTGACAGTGGTTGCTCTGTGTGACTCCACGATGAAAAATTTGTCAAGTGCTGAGTTCGCTCAATGAAATTATTGTGTAACAGTGGTCAGCGCAATTATTCTGCCATGGTGGCCGCCCCGGTGGCCGCTCAGTGTGAAAACACAACGATATATTTCTCGGCGAGTGCTGAGCTCGCTCGCCGAATTTACTGTGTGACAATGATTGCTCTGTGACACCGTTTCGTGGTACTTATCTGCAAATGATAAGTTCGTTTGACGAAATCGTTTTGTTTACAGTGGCCAGTTCGTGGCGGGTGAATATGGAATTTACTCTGTGCACAAAAGATGATTTTTCTTTCTTTCTTTCTTTTCCTTTGAAAAAGGTGGAAAACAATCATGTGCTTTTACTTGGGTCACGCGTGGTTTCTCGTACTAAGAACAAAAGAGAAATGTTAATACGGGAAAGTCGGATGAGTATGGGGATGTTGATTGGGATAAAGAAGTGTAGGGGGAGGGATAGGTGAGGGCGGGTATGCCGTGTTAGTTACCTGGTCTGTAATGAGTGTTCTAAGAAACTGGGTAACCATTAGGAACAATGCTTTCCCAGTTCTCCCCATTCTTAATCAGTGAACCGTGAATGAAAGACCAGTTTGAATATATTACTATTCAAACTGGTCCTTGAGTTCACGGGAGCCGATTAAGAAACAATACTTCATACCAACGGGTGGCATTCACACTGAATAATATTATGCAAGGGTATATAAGGATCACATGTTCTGTGTTAGGCCTCTTTTCGCAAGAAGCGTGGGATCTTGAAAGTGGAAAATAACCTTTATGGCCGCACAGACCCATCCGTCCTCCCCGCCCTCCCAGTAGCGGTTCAAGTCCAGGCAGCGCCAGCCCAGGTGATTCCAAAGCCAGCTCCAGCGTTTCTTGTACAAGCACCAGCTTCAGTGACTCTACTGAACGCGCCAGCTCCACTAGCTCCTGTACAAGCGCCGCCGGGAGTTCCAGCGTCGGTTCAAGCCGAACCAGATAACCTTGAAGTAGGGGTATTTCACTAGTGTATTTGTGTTCTGTACACCTTCGTTCTGTTTGTTACTAGTACGCCCAAATCGGATTTGTATGTGTGGTTTTTCTCTGTGTAGTAATTTTACGCCACGACGAGATGTATGTTGGCAAAATGCTGGTTGCTCTATGTGACACCACGACGATATATTTGGCAAGTGCTGAGTCCGCTCGGCGAAATTATTCTGTAACAGTGGTTGCTCTGTGTGACACCACGTCGATATATTTGGCCAGTGCTGAGTTCGCTCAGCGAAATTATTTTGTAATAGTGGTTGCTCTGTGTGACACCACGACGATATATTTGGCAAGTGCTGAGTTCGCTCAGCGAAATTATTGTGTAACAGTGGTTGCTCTGTGTGACACCACGACGATATCAGTATTTGGCATAAGTGCTGAGTTCGCTCAGCGAAATTATTTTGTAACAGTGGTTGCTCTGTGTGACACCACGACGATATATTTGGCAAGTGCTGAGTTCGCTCAGCGAAATTATTGTACAACAGTGGTTGCTCTGTGTGACACCACGACGATATATTTGGCAAGTGCTGAGTTCGCTCAGCGAAATTATTGTACAACAGTGGTTGCTCTGTGTGACACCACGACGATATATTTGGCAAGTGCTGAGTTCGCTCAGCGAAATTATTGTGTGACAGTGGTTGCTCTGTGTGACTCCACGATGAAAAATTTGTCAAGTGCTGAGTTCGCTCAATGAAATTATTGTGTAACAGTGGTCAGCGCAATTATTCTGCCATGGTGGCCGCCCCGGTGGCCGCTCAGTGTGAAAACACAACGATATATTTCTCGGCGAGTGCTGAGCTCGCTCGCCGAATTTACTGTGTGACAATGATTGCTCTGTGACACCGTTTCGTGGTACTTATCTGCAAATGATAAGTTCGTTTGACGAAATCGTTTTGTTTACAGTGGCCAGTTCGTGGCGGGTGAATATGGAATTTACTCTGTGCACAAAAGATGATTTTTCTTTCTTTCTTTCTTTTCCTTTGAAAAAGGTGGAAAACAATCATGTGCTTTTACTTGGGTCACGCGTGGTTTCTCGTACTAAGAACAAAAGAGAAATGTTAATACGGGAAAGTCGGATGAGTATGGGGATGTTGATTGGGATAAAGAAGTGTAGGGGGAGGGATAGGTGAGGGCGGGTATGCCGTGTTAGTTACCTGGTCTGTAATGAGTGTTCTAAGAAACTGGGTAACCATTAGGAACAATGCTTTCCCAGTTCTCCCCATTCTTAATCAGTGAACCGTGAATGAAAGACCAGTTTGAATATATTACTATTCAAACTGGTCCTTGAGTTCACGGGAGCCGATTAAGAAACAATACTTCATACCAACGGGTGGCATTCACACTGAATAATATTATGCAAGGGTATATAAGGATCACATGTTCTGTGTTAGGCCTCTTTTCGCAAGAAGCGTGGGATCTTGAAAGTGGAAAATAACCTTTATGGCCGCACAGACCCATCCGTCCTCCCCGCCCTCCCAGTAGCGGTTCAAGTCCAGGCAGCGCCAGCCCAGGTGATTCCAAAGCCAGCTCCAGCGTTTCTTGTACAAGCACCAGCTTCAGTGACTCTACTGAACGCGCCAGCTCCACTAGCTCCTGTACAAGCGCCGCCGGGAGTTCCAGCGTCGGTTCAAGCCGAACCAGATAACCTTGAAGTAGGGGTATTTCACTAGTGTATTTGTGTTCTGTACACCTTCGTTCTGTTTGTTACTAGTACGCCCAAATCGGATTTGTATGTGTGGTTTTTCTCTGTGTAGTAATTTTACGCCACGACGAGATGTATGTTGGCAAAATGCTGGTTGCTCTATGTGACACCACGACGATATATTTGGCAAGTGCTGAGTCCGCTCGGCGAAATTATTCTGTAACAGTGGTTGCTCTGTGTGACACCACGTCGATATATTTGGCCAGTGCTGAGTTCGCTCAGCGAAATTATTTTGTAATAGTGGTTGCTCTGTGTGACACCACGACGATATATTTGGCAAGTGCTGAGTTCGCTCAGCGAAATTATTGTGTAACAGTGGTTGCTCTGTGTGACACCACGACGATATCAGTATTTGGCATAAGTGCTGAGTTCGCTCAGCGAAATTATTTTGTAACAGTGGTTGCTCTGTGTGACACCACGACGATATATTTGGCAAGTGCTGAGTTCGCTCAGCGAAATTATTGTACAACAGTGGTTGCTCTGTGTGACACCACGACGATATATTTGGCAAGTGCTGAGTTCGCTCAGCGAAATTATTGTACAACAGTGGTTGCTCTGTGTGACACCACGACGATATATTTGGCAAGTGCTGAGTTCGCTCAGCGAAATTATTGTGTGACAGTGGTTGCTCTGTGTGACTCCACGATGAAAAATTTGTCAAGTGCTGAGTTCGCTCAATGAAATTATTGTGTAACAGTGGTCAGCGCAATTATTCTGCCATGGTGGCCGCCCCGGTGGCCGCTCAGTGTGAAAACACAACGATATATTTCTCGGCGAGTGCTGAGCTCGCTCGCCGAATTTACTGTGTGACAATGATTGCTCTGTGACACCGTTTCGTGGTACTTATCTGCAAATGATAAGTTCGTTTGACGAAATCGTTTTGTTTACAGTGGCCAGTTCGTGGCGGGTGAATATGGAATTTACTCTGTGCACAAAAGATGATTTTTCTTTCTTTCTTTCTTTTCCTTTGAAAAAGGTGGAAAACAATCATGTGCTTTTACTTGGGTCACGCGTGGTTTCTCGTACTAAGAACAAAAGAGAAATATTAATACGGGAAAGTCTGCATATTGCACGTCAGTCGACTGTGAAACTGGTCATTTATTGGGTTTTATTGAGTCTATTATGCATTCATCTAGGCTCCCCCCCCCCTCCGCATGGTTGGTACCGATCCCAGGGCACTCTAATGCCCTTTGTGCTCGACTCTTGCAGTTGGGACGGGATTGTTACCCTCCGTCGGCCCCATCCTATTTTTTTTGTTCGTTTACTCCGTTAGGTTCATTTTTCGGCGCTGGAGTAGACCAAATTGTCCCCTATATTCCTTTAATGTTAGATCTCTCCGAAGCGGCCAAAAAAAAAAAAAAAAAAAAAAAACTTGAAGGCCAGGCATACATTGTACCAGAATAGGAATTTGAAGAGAATTTTCAGTCGATGTAGGCAGCATCTCAAAACGGTCGCCTAACGGGATCCAGTGGGTTTCTGTCCCAGGGGCCGGTGGTGGGGTGACAATCCCCGACGGGAATCTCCCTTCCATTCAAGAGGTATCGAAAGGCCTGTGTCATGGCACTCCACTTCAACTTCGAGTGCGCGTTCCAGACTCCTTTGTCGCCGGTGAAATACATAATCACATTGAGTCATGGGCCGAGATAACGCCTTGCCAAGTGGATGCGACTGAAATCATGGGATGGACTCGGAACCGGGTATCCATCTGAAAATACATGCGCCCTTTCAAAGGCAGCTTTGCGGGGTCAGAATGTAACTTAAATTTTCCACCCCGTCGCGTATTTCATGACTATCACTCATGCAAGGAACTTTCTGATTTTGTAACAAAGGAGCTCACCAGTCGAATAATGGTCGGCGAGGTTAGTGTGTGGGGAAGGGTAAATGAGGTTCTTCCGCCCTATCTCGTCATACCCCCTTACGGTGGAACCCTGTATGCCTCGATAAACGCTATCTTAATCTGTGGATGCGAGACATGCCTTTCTCGCTCTATTCTTTTGTGAAGCTGACACGATATGTGGAAAAGATCACCTACAAACAAAACTGGATGACAAATCAGGGTATGACCATGTGCTGCTCGATTCTATGAGTCGTTCACTCGTCAGGTTTCAGTGGGGTGGCTGGTAGTTAGTCAATAATGTTCTCCCATTTGGGTGGAAGATGTTGCAATATGACTGCCAGACTTTAGGCCTAGCCACCACGCACGCCATCCGACGTTTGGGCGCCCCACGTTCACAATCCATTGGAAAATTCTACAGGGATTAGTGAGGGGTGGTTTTTTGTTCGGATGAGTATGGGGATGTTGATTGGGATAAAGAAGTGTAGGGGGAGGGATAGGTGAGGGCGGGTATGCCGTGTTAGTTACCTGGTCTGTAATGAGTGTTCTAAGAAACTGGGTAACCATTAGGAACAATGCTTTCCCAGTTCTCCCCCATTCTTAATCAGTGAACCGTGAATGAAAGACCAGTTTGAATATATTACTATTCAAACTGGTCCTTGAGTTCACGGGAGCCGATTAAGAAACAATACTTCATACCAACGGGTGGCATTCACACTGAATAATATTATGCAAGGGTATATAAGGATCACATGTTCTGTGTTAGGCCTCTTTTCGCAAGAAGCGTGGGATCGGAAGTGGGAAATAACCGGGGCCGGCATAGTGAAAGGCTATGAGGATGGGAGTGTGGGAGTGGGTGTATGTGGATGGGAGTTTTTCCCCTCCCAACCCATTCCCTGGGGTGTATATCTAGACTGGGCTTTCTTCTCGGTTCTAAGAAACTGGGTAACCATTAGGAACAATGCTTTCCCAGTTCTCCCCATTCTTAATCAGTGAACCGTGAATGAAAGACCAGTTTGAATATATTACTATTTGATATGCTACTTTGAGAACCATTTTGCTCCTTCACCAGAAGTGCATTTTTCCACAATGATGCAAAACATTTAGCGAACATAAAGCCATAAATATTTTAAATGAAGTGAGTTAATTTGCATATCAAAAGAGGTTCGATATCAGATTTCAATGTGTGAATATTTGTTTCGATACAAGCAATTATAATTATTTAAATTGTAAACCTACTACCTCATGATCACACAACAAAAATTCTTGCATCCTTTTAGTGATTGCTCGTGATGACTAATTATTCTACTAGTGTTGTTGTTCGTCAAGAAGTGAAAGAAAAGGAAAACGATCAAAAAGTTGCTAAACAAACTCTTTTAACTTAAGTTACTTGAGGTGAGTTATGTGGCGGCTAAGTATAC